>JABWTJ010000041.1:258176-800676 GCA_016801875.1 Solanum sitiens
TAGCCGCGAAATAAGGGAAAAGTTGTGAAATCCTAACTATGATGCTTTGAAATCATTAATAGAATAAAATAAGAAAAAAGATTTACTAAGCTATAACCACAAATATCCACTTTAAAACCCAACCACGAAAAAAGCTATGAAAGCCTAGCCGCTAAATGAGGGGAAAGTTGTGAAATCCTAAGTATCATGCTTTGAAATCATAAACATAATAAAATAAGAAAAAATATTTACTAACCTACAACCACGCATATCACCTTTGAAGCCCAGCAATCAAGAATACTGTGAAACCTTAGACGCGAAATAAGGGAGAAGGGGTGAAATCGTTTACGAAAAATAATGAAATGAGGTGAGGTTGTGGTGGTGGTGGTGGAAAGAGTAATTAGGGTATAGTGATTTAGTATATGTGGCAGTGGAACCCTATTGGCCTGCAATGTGACATCCACATGACATTTAACAATTTTTTTTAATAAGGACACTTCTGACCCAATAGTTTGACGGAAAGGGTAGGTTTGAGCCGAAACATAGTTTATGGGTAAATATGATCTATTTCAAATAGTTTACGGGTAGTTTTGATCCTTTTCCATTTTCTTAAATATGATGATTACATTATTTTTAGTCCTCATACCCATACTAAGGATTTACCCTTTGGAAATGGATAATTTGAATCGAACATGAAGAATATAGTAGTTCTTAGAAATTAAGGGTTGATTTGGAAGGGTTGTGTAGTGTTGATACGAGTTTGTGGTCATACCTTATGATAGTGGTCATATTTATAGATGAACAATCAAACCACTCATAGATCCTAGTTCGATAGAAGGAGTTACATATGTTTTACCTAATTATTGGAATTTATACTAAGGATTGGTTGCTATAAGCTACATTATGTGACCACAATCACGATGAAGCTTATTGCAATAGAGGTAGCTTCACGACAAAAAAAAATATGTGACGGAAAAAAGTTTTTAAGTGTACAATGCATAGAGGATGTGGCGTGATGTCTTTTGCGTGCAAGTTGGATGAGGTAGAGGCCACACGACAATGCAGGGAATAGAGAGAAGACTTTTTGTCCAAGTGATGGATGTGAAACCCATCACGACAAGTTTCACCTTGATGGATACTATGGCTTACCAATCCTAGTTTTGTTCCCAAGCTTATAAATTGAACCTAATACGTGTTTATTCATACTTTTACCTTATTGTTTGATTTTCCAAGACCTAGAACAAGTATTTTCTTTTCTTAACACCTCCTCTTACTAAGATAAGTTCCTTCCACTGAATTTTAAGTCATTCGATGAATTTATAACATGAAATACGGATTCTCTGTGTAATTCCACTCAACGATCATAGTATTTTTGTAACACATCGAATTTGAAAACAATAGAAATTTTCAGCTATTGTAGGACTTGGTGCCAATCCTAATACAACCATCCACAACCCATGGACTGAAACACGTATCTAGGTCAAGTAGTGGATGGCAATCCAAAGTTTTCCAAAATGTCAACTTCTGGTAGTTTTCAATGGTTCACTAGGACGGTCCGTTGTCTTGTCCATGAGTTGTAGGTAGGTCTCGTAGGTGAGTCCCAAACATAGAGAAATTCTAAGGTCAAGATTAGGGACCCACAACTCGTCAATGAAACCACAGTCCATAGGTAGGTCCCGTCAATCAAGTTACAAAGGTCTTGACTCTGAACCCATCGACAGCTGACCAGGATGCTCCGTAGGTGGAACCACATAACTAGGTCCCACTGTCGATGGTATCGACATGTATTTTTATGAGGGATTTTAGGTGGAAAGAGAAGCGGAGATGGCCTTGATCCAACTTGAACCTTGGTAGAAATTTTATGGCTTCCTTCACGATTTGATCCAGCCTGAGACGTATACGAGCAACATCACCACCAGTTTCCTTTGTGACGTCCTTTACACTGTCTATTTTAAAATGAGCAGAAAACAGGAGATCACTCAGAGAGTCCACTTGCTCATTTATTGCAGTAATCTTGGCCATGAGATCACAAACCTGAGCAAAAAAGATGGCTATAGAGTCTATCTTGGTATGCACTTCAGTAAGGCTTTCAAGAGTAACATTTAGATTTGTTGACACACAAGTGGATGAGGAAGATTTATATTTCATAGGAGCAGCAACCCATTCGTCTACATCAGACTTGAGAACCCAAGAAGAGTGAGAGTGAGTAAAACCCATGCTAAGAAAAACATGAGAATTATACCTCTGTTTAATCAGAACAGGGGAAAAGTTTCCAAGACACATAAAGTGTGACTCAAAGATGCGAGTTATAATCATTCCAAAACAGAGACCAGAAGGATCATATATAACATTAGTCATGGCAGAGAGAATAAAGGACGATAAATGCACTTTAACACCAGACACCAAACAATAGGCAAACAGAGTGTCACGCTAAGAAAGCATAGAGTGAGAACCTACACTAGAAAGTTGGGTGGTAGCAACAAAATGGGCAATGACACGAGTCTCAAAGGGAAGATCTTTGGGCCTTAGCTGTGAAGGGATAGGCTGAGAGGGTTCAAGAACGATATCACGCTTATCTTGCTCAAAATAAACATAACAGTCAGAGGGTCAACAATTCTTTTGAGGTGCTATAATTCCATAATACGAAATACCAAACATATCATCAAATTTTTTCAATCAAGAAAAATTCTCTTACCCAGAACTAAGGTCTTAATTTCACCAGCCTTAGACGAACACATATTAGCATAGAAAAGATGGATACGTGGTTCATACACAACCATGGGCGTAGAGAAAATATTTGCCCAACCCTGTATCTCAAACAAATTTTTAATATGACAATCAAGAGAGGAAAGAAGATCAAGATCAACAACCCTTCCATGCATGAAGGTTTTCTCTTTAAGGAAGTGAAAAACAATGCCATGAGACGAGTTACAAAAGTCCATAGTATAAAGAGAACTGTAGAAATCGAATTTGAACTTCTTTTTAGAGGACTCACAATCGGGAGAGTCAATAGAAATCTTACATAAAGATGAAGCGACAGAGGTAGGAAAAAGATCGTCGTATTTAGAATCAACAAAGATGGAGGAAAATGCTTTTCCTTTGTTCTTGCGAGAGCTTCTCCGAGTAACAACATGAGTTCTTGCCATCTTAGAGAGAGAAACACAGAATAAGAGTGAGTGAAGAAGAGAGGACACAAGAGAGAGATAAATACGAAGGAGAGAAGAATGGGAAGAGACATGACAAGAATAATCGCCTTGAAGAGAAAAGATGTTTAAGAGAACAAAAAAAAATGGCATAAATAAAGAGGTGGATACAAAATAAGAAAAAGAATAAAAGGAAACACAATATACGAAGCAACAAAAAATATGAAAAAGAGCAAATAATTAATGCACACAATAATTTTAAGAATTTAGAGAATTCTCAATAATATTTAAAGATTTTCGGAGAGAACAAAATCTTTCTTCCTAAAGGGATTTTATAAAAGTATCAGCAAGTTGAAAATCAGTGCTAATGAAGAAAATTTCACTATCTCCGTTTAAAACATGATCATGAATAAAAAGATGTTTTATGTCAATATTCTTAGCACGAGAATGATGCACAAATTTTTTGAAAGGCAAATAGCGCTAGAATTATCACACATAATTTCGACAGGTTTAAAAGATAAATCATAATCACTTAATTGATGAACCATCCATAAAATTTGAGCACTACATTGACCAATTGCAATATATTCAGCCTTTGTAGTCGAACGGGAGAGAGAGCTTTGTTTCTTGTTGTTCCATGAAACTAAAGATTTTCCCAAAATTTGACAGGTATCACTTGTGCTTTTCCTGTCGTCTTTGTCACCTGCTTAGTTAGCGTCAGAAAATCGTTCAAGAAAAAATTATTTTGTCTTTTGGATACCATAACAAACATAGGTTGTTTTGACTATATAACGAATGATACACTTTACCGCTGTAAGATGAAATTCTTTAGGGGTGGACTGAAATCGAGCACACTTGCACACATTAAAGATGATGTCTGGTCGACTGGCAGTGAGGTAAAGTAAAGAACCAATCATACCTATATATTCGGTTTTGTCACCTATTTTACCTTGATCATCTTTGTCAAGAGAAAATGTGGAACTCATAGTAGTGCCTAATGCCTTTGAATTTTCCATGACAAACTCTTGTATAAGCTCTTTACAGTATTTGGTTTGGCAAAGAAACATACATTTCTCATATTGATTGATTTTGTAGTCCAAGAAAAAAGGTTAATTCACCGATAATACTCATTTCGAATTCACTTTGCATAAGAGTAGAAAATTCTTCACGTAAAGAAATATTAGAAACTCAAAAGATAATGTCATCAACATAAATTTGAATAATAAGATTCTCAGATGAATATCTTTTAACGAAAAGAGTAGTATCAGCTATACCACGAGGAACGCCATGATTTATAATAAAATTGCTGAGACGATCATGCCAAGCACGAGGTGCTTGTTTGAGAACATACAAATCTTTTGAAAGTTTGAAAATATGATAAGGGAATTTTAGATTTTCAAAACTAGGAGATTGTTTTACAACAACTTCTTCTTCACTAAGCCCGTTCAAAAAGACACTTTTCACATCCATTTGGAAAAGTTAAAACCTTTTATGAGCAGCAAAAGCTATAAGTAAATGGATGGATTCTAACTTTGCAACAGGAGCAAAAGTTTCATCATAGTCTGACTGCTTCCTGTTGTGAGTAACCTTGAGATACCAAGTGAGCTTTATTTCAAATTACTTCTCCAGACTCATTTAATTTATTTGTGTACACCCATTTGGTTCCAGTGACAAATTTGTCATCGGGTTTGGGTACTAAGGTCCATACATGATTTTTATCAAATTGGTATAGTTCTTCTTTCATCGCCCTGATCCAATGTTCATCTAAAAGAGCCTCTTTTAGCTTCTTTGGCTCCAGCTGAGATATGAGTGCAACCTATGTTTCATTTCTTTATGATGCTCGAGTTTTCATACCTTCACTTGGAGTTCCAATAATAAATATGCTTGGATATTCGAGTTCACTTCTCCATTCATTGGGAACAAATTCGACTATAGGACTCAAGGAGTGTTCTGTAGTCGACTGTTTAAAACTGCTAGACTCCCTTTGAATTTAATATAGAGTTTACTATCTTCGTCATCAATATTTATTCTAGTCTCAACAGTTTTATTAGAATCATAAGAAACAACATGAATAGATTCTTCAATATGTAAAATATGATTATTAAAAACACGATAAGATCTACTAGAGATTGAGTAACCAAGAAATATACCTTCATCTCTTCATGCATCAAACTTATCGATATTGTCCTTGTCATTGTTGTGAATAAAGCACTTACATCCAAATAGATGAAAATAACTGATGTTGGATAGTTTACCATTCCATAGTTTATAGTGTGTCCTTTTTAGAATGGGTCTGATTAGACATCGATTTAGCATATCACAAGTAGTACTTACAACTTCTGCCCAAAATTTATGTTAAAGAGAATGCTCCACTATCACTGTTCTAGCCGTATCCTACAGAGTCCCATTCTTTTGTTCCAAAACTCCATTTAATTGGGGTGATCAGTGAGGAGAAGTTGTGAGTGTATCCTTTCTCGTTGCAAAACTTTTTGAATAAATTATTTTCAAATTCTCCTCTATGATCGCTTCTTATGGATGTAATGTGGTAACCTTTATCTTTTTGAAATTTTTTAACAAAAAAAACTCATAATTTTTAAAGGTATCATCCTTGTGAAAAAGAAACATAACCCAAGTAAAACGAGCGTAATCATCAACTATTACGAAAGTCTACCTTTTTCCACTGATGCTGTCAGGTTTGGTAGGTCCAAATAAATCCATATGTAAGAGTTGTAGAGGTTTATTTCTGGAGACAATATCCTTACAAGAAAAAGAGTTTCTAGTTTGTTATCCCTTTTGACAAGTGTCACAGAGATGATCTTTGGAGTAGTCCTTTTTTGGTAAACCAATGACCATTTCATTCTTAGCAAGTTTCTCAATTAGTTGCATACTTGTGTGAACAAGTTCCTTGTGTCAAATCTAGGAATCATCACTCATTGATAGGAAAATATTTTCTCCGTTATTTTTAACTCAGGCAAGAATGTATACATTCTTTTATCTGCTTCCTTGCAAAAAAATTGTTTCCACTAGAGTATTTCATCAAGCATCGACCCTTTTGAAAATGAACTTCTATATTTGAGTCACATAGCTGAGTAATAATCAACAAATTGTATTTAAGCCCTGTCACTAAACAAACATTTGAAATATCGCAAGAATTAGTGAAAGAAATAGTACCAATACCAATTGTCGTTCCTTTTGAGTTATCGCCAAAACAAATGTCTCCTCCCTTGTATTCAACAACAGATTTGAATTATTTTTGTCTCTTTTCATGTGATTTGAACATCAGCTATCCAACTACCATTTTCCTTTTTATTTCTTGCGATGTTCTTGCAAAATACAAAAAATATTTCCATTTAGGTACCCAAACCTTTTTGGGTACTTCAAGGTACTCTATTTGGAGTTTTTTTGGGTCTCCAAACCCATTTAGACGAGTTATGATTTCTATACATTTAGTTGTAAGAGATATGACCAGACTTCCCACAACAATGACAAAATTGAGGAGTATCTTCTTCATAGTTGGAGTCCTTACTGTTAGCTTTTGTATTAGTCGACTGATACGAATGTTTGCAACTAGAGTAATTTCCATTTGAAAAGTTTTTACTGCTAGAGACCTTTTAGAGGAAGTTTTTGAATAGTTTGATTTCGAAGATTTTTCAAGCGCAATTTTTAAATCAAATATTTCTTCATAAAGGAGATCGTTTTCAAGTTTAGCTACTTCTAATTTGATTTCCAAATTTCTTTTCTCATTCTGAAGGTCTCTAAAATCAGAGAGAATTCTATTAAGATCTATCATAGCACGATCTAGCAGTTATTTTAAATCATTATAGTTGTTACATACTTGCGTGCTTGATTCTACAATAGCCATAAAACATATGTTTCCAATTTCTTCATGTTTATTTTTAGAACAATATTCATCACTCCAACTTTTTAGAGCTTTGTTCTTTTGATTTACTCTTGAATAATTTTTATTTGCTTCTGACATTCACTAGCTATGTGACCATATTTTCCATATTCATAGCATTTTCTATCGTCTCTTGACTGATCAGTTAAGTAATTTCGTCTTCCAGGATTTCTTCCTCTTCTGTTGTTCCTAGATTTTCCGAAGGATTCCATGTCTGATTTGGTAATAAGATTGATTTCATATTTTGCTAACTTTTCTTCTCCTTTGTCTTCCAAATTTGCTTTGAATGCCACAATTTTCTTTTTAGATTCTTATTGAATCTTTTTATTGAGATGAGTTTTCTCAAAATCAATTAGATCTCATCTTACTTCATCTTAGGTTAGAGTGTTTAAATTCATCTTTTCAAGAGAAACTACTTTGGTGTGCCGTTGTGGTGGAAAGCTTTGAAGAACTCTTCGAATATGCTCAATAGGAGAATATATCTTTCATGAAGATTTGAATTCACCAATGATTTTACTTAATCGGGCAAACATGTTTTCAACAGTTTCACCTTCCTTTATTTGAAAAAGTTCATACTCATACTAGCAGACTAATGATGGTTTCCTTGACTTTGTCAGTTCCTTCGTAGGTAACCTCCAATTTATCTCACATCTCCTTGTAAGTATCACAACATGATATTTTTCATATTCCTCTCCACTAATAGCATTGTAAAGAACATTATTGCCTTTGGAGTTTATTTGAATAACTTTCATCTGTTCATTAGTATAATTCTCCAAACTTGTAATAGAAGAAGTTTGACTTTCCTCTGAACTTTTTAAGATAGGAATTGGAACGTCACCAAGTTTGATAAATCTCCAAACCTTTACATCATAAGACTTGATAATGATTTCCATTCTTACTTTCCAATGAGTAAAATGTTTTCCATTACAGTACGGAGGTCTTGTTTCGGAAGTTCCCTCTTGAAATAGTGCTCCCATAATTTGTTAAGCGATGATCTTTTTCTCACCTGTTGTTAGACATAATTTTTGTGAGACGAGGCTCTGATACCAACTGGAAGTGCAAGATGGGGGTGAACTACTATTTTTTTTCCGTTTGAGGGTAGTCGATTGAAGGTGTCTCTTTAGTCGATTGTATCTAGAAGAGGAGAATAATTAAAAGGAAGTAAAGTAAACTTGACACAAGATGTTTTTATATTGGTTGAGATTCGATATGGATCTTACATCCAATGCCTTGGGGTTTCAAGGGTGTTATCTTCAAGCTTGTTAACTTTTGGTGTGAGTACAAGGATGAGTGTAGAGTATTTACACTCAATGTTTGTTTCACTCTTGTTTTGATACAAAGACTTACCGATAATATTTTTCTCTCCTCTATTTTTTGTTTACACAGTAGAACTAGGTAGTACAATTCTTGATAAAAGTAGAGAAGGGAATGTGAGATGATTCAGACCTATTGTACGATTGCTCATATCAATCGAGCCTCCATTTATAGTGTCTGAAGTCTTGAATGTATTTATGTGAAGAGAGAGCAACTCAAGAGATTTGATTCTTGGAATATAAGGCACGTGATCCTAATTTTCCAAGAATAAAGACGAATACTGATTTTCAGTCTTGATTTATGTTAAACTTCCTTGACTGTTTGTATAGCCATTGTATCTTTCTTATTGAATGTAGATTGTAGTACTTGTGTCCTTCAGTTTCCTTGATTGAGTGTAATCATGACATTTTTAACTTTCCTTGAATATTGATTTGTATATAGACGTTGTTCTCTTAATTATAAAGATATTCTGCTTCCATTATTTGTGCTTTTTGTGAATTTTGTATTCTGATGATCTTTTACGATATCCTTTATTTATTGCGTCTCAATCAGGATCCTTTGATTGGTAACCTTCTCTTGATTTGTTCGGATCTAAGATTGACTCTTTCCTTTTTTTGTGATATGCTTACCCTACAATTTACCCTGCAAAAGGATTAGGTTTGTTATCGTTAAAACCTTACTCTAACAAAAGTATATAGTTGGAGTACGGTTCTATGATAATGTCTAAGTACGGGCGAGATTTCAAAGCTCTCCAAGAGTGCTACCATGATTCTACCTATTGAGGAGGAGAGGTTTTAGAGATTTTATTGTCAGTTAAGATTTTAGTTGTGGAAGAGAGGATATAGTTCTATGTTCTCACCGGGTCTCTACTTTCTACATGTTTTTTATCGTGCTAACACTATTAAACGGCTCTATCATGAGGCTCTAAGGGCAACGACAAGAGAGCTATATATGAGGGCAGCTATAGTAGGTCTTATTATGACACATATATTCATATGATAGGGATAAAAAATGTCTTAAGTAGGGTCAACCTAGTCGGCATGTTCATGCCTCATTGAAGATTTAGAAGGTGATCAGTATAATTTGAGTAAGGTTCCTCTATCTAGAGTCATTGATCCCAAACTAGTACTTCAGGCCATAATGGCCTTTCTTGTGGGATCAGATCCACTAGCATCATCTTTATCTAGAGGTCGAGGTTAAGGTCAGGACCATCACATAGAAATAAGGGTATTTGAGTGGTCCATAGGGAGGCAGGTCATGTTGTAAGATAGATGGCCAGTACAAAGGCGAACAAGGAAATTTTTATGATGTTCCAGTGAGGGCAGAGGTAGAAGAATCAAATGATGTGATCAAAATTACAATTTTACTATGTCTTTAGCCTGCCTGAACTTTATTTGACCCCATTTCCACATATTTCTTTGTGTCTGTGTATTATTCTTCTCGTATGGGTATGAGTTTTGACGATATAGCAGCACCGCTGCATGTATCAACCCCCATGGGTGAATCTTTAGTAGTGGATTAGGTGTTTTGACCTTGTTTAATTGCTATTCAGGGGCGTGACACCCAGGCTAACCTTAAATTGTTAGATATGCTTGATTTTGATATGATTCTGGGCATGTACTAGTTATTTCCCTAACATATAATTTAAGATCGTTACCTTAATCATTCTTAGTGTTCCCCCGGTGGTGCGTTAGGGCTCCATTAGTAGCACATTAGTTGGTGTTTTATTTTTTGTTCATGCTTGAAAGCTAGCGGCTAGCGAGTGTTTTCCTTGTTTGGCCTATGTGCATAATGTGAGTAAGGAGGTCCCTCTAGTTTATTGCATTCCATTTGTTTGTGATTTTGCAAATGTGTTTCCTATCGACCTACCTTGCCTACACCTATAGCGTGATATTAACTTTCTGATTAAGCTTGAGCCAGGTAGTCAACGTATTTTTATTCTGCCATATCGGATGGACCCTATTGAGCTTAGAGAGCTCATTGTTCAACTTCATGACCTCTTGGGTAAGAGGCCGATTAGGTTTAATATCTCTCATTGGGGTCTTCTATTCTATTTGTGAAGAAGAATGATGGTTTGATGCACATGCATAATTATTATTGGCATTTTAATAAGGTGACAGTTAATAACTATTACCCTATGCCTAGGATTGATGACGTACTTGACCAACTTCAGGGTTCCACAATTTTTCTAAAGATTAATGTGAGGTCGGGTTACCATCATCGGAGGATTAGGGCGATGGACATCCCTAAGACCGCATTTAGGACTCTGTTTGGTCAGTATGAGTTCCTTGTAATGTCTTTTGGGTTCACTAATGCCCCTTCTGCCTTTATGGACTTGTTGACATAGCTATTCAGGCCATACCATAATTTGTTTTTCATTATAATCATAGATGATGTTGTGGTATACTCACAGAGTAGGATTGATCGTGAGCAACATTTAATACTTGTGCTCCAGATTTTGAGAGATTAGAGACTTTATGTGAAGTTCACTAAGTGCGAGCTTTGGGGTTAATTCCATAGAACTCTTAGGGTTGGAGGTCCTCAAGGAAGGAAGCATGGTAGATCTGTTAAAGATTGAGGTGATTCATGATTGGTATAGGCCGAATTCTGAGGTTCTTAGCTTCGTCAATTTAGTGAGCTGCTATAGACAGTTTATGGAGGGCTTCTCAACTATTTAAGTACCTTTGACCTAGTTAACCCACATTGACGTGTCTTTTGAGTGGTTTGAGAAGTGTGAGTTGAGATTTAGGAATGTTAAAGAGTTGTTAACTATTGCTTCGGTATTGACGTTTCTAGTTGGTGGGCAAGGGCTACACAGTGTATTGTGATGCATCCAACATTGGTTTAGATTGTATATTAATACAACGAGACCTTGTTATCGTGTATGCATTGAGATAACTTAGGCTACATTAGCACAACTAACCCACCCATGAATTGGAGTTGGTGGCGGTAGTTTTCGTTCTTAAGATCTAGAGGAACTACCGATATGTATATCATTGTGATATCTACAACTAATCACAAGAGGCTTCCGTATATCATAAGCCAGAGGGGTCTTAATTCATGGATGCTTTGTTGGATTGAGTTTCTAAAAGACTATGACCTCTCTATTCTCTACCATTCAGGCAAGGAAAATGTGGTAGCCAATGACTTGAGTTAGAAGGCAGTGAGTTAGCTAGTCTAGCCTTCTTATCTACTATGGAGCAACCTTTAGCTTAAAACATCCAATACTTAGCTAATCATGGTATGGTTGGATGTCTCAAATTCTAAATGTGTCTTAGCCTATGTGGGACTTCAGTCCTCTCTACTTGATTAGATTTGTAGCGAATAATTTGAGCATGAAACTTCGAAATCGGGTGTTAACGGGTGATTCCGTTTATGGTACCTTGGATTCTGACGGGGTTTTGATGTTTGCAGGTCGTATTTGTGTTTTGAGAGTTGGGGTTTTTTGATTCAGTTAATACTTCAAGAGGCCCATGATTCTAGATATTCTTTTCATCAGGACACTACAAATATAAATCGTGACTTAAGGCAGCATTATTTATGGGCCAGCAATAAAGAGATATATTACAAACTATGTGTCCCGTTGCCTGAGTTGTGAGCAGGTGAAGCCAGAGCATTTGAGACCTGGTGGTGAGTTACAGAGATAACCCATTCCACGGTTGAAGTGGGATCGCATCACTATGGACTTTATGGGGGGTTTGCCTTAGACTTCTAGAGTATTGATAGTATTTGGGTATCGTAGATCGATTGATGGAATAAACAAACTTCCTCCTCGTTCATTCTTCATAAAGTGTTGAGAGGTTAGCCCGTATTTGCATTCATGAGGTGGTTTATCTTCATGGTGTGCATGTCTCTTTTATATTAGATCGTGGTGCTAAGTTCACTTCTATCTTTTGGAGGACTTTTCAGGATGAGTTAGGCACTCGGTTGATCTTAGCACAACTTTTCACCGCAGACTAATGGTCAATCGGAGCGTGATATTCATGTTTCCTAGGACATGGTACAAACTTGTGTTTATAGTTTGGATATTTGTGGGACCGACTCTTGCCTTTGCAAGAGTTTGCATACAACAATAGCTACTATTTTATCATTACAATGACCCCATTTGAGGTCTTATATGGTCAACATTGACGCTTTGTTAGAGTCTATAGAGCCTAGACTTCATGGAAAAGACTTGATTAAGGAGGCTTTAAAGAAGGTGAGGGTGATTCAAAATAGACTCATACAGATCAGAGTAGGTACATGAGCTATGTTGATTGTAGGTGACAACCTTTAAGATTTTCAATTGGTTGTAGAGGTTTCCTCTGTGTGTCACCTATGATGGGTGTGATAAGATTTGGGAGTGGGGAAAGCTTATTCCTAGGTATATTGGGCCTTTAGAGATCATTTGAATAGTTGGAGAGGTTGCTTATGAGTTAATTTTACCTATAAAATTCTTATTTATCCATCAAGTCTTTCATGTTTTGTTGTTGCACTGATAATTTCTTGATTAAACACATGTGCTTTAGTATGATGCAGCAGAGTTGGATGATGGCTTGACCGTTTTACAGGGGCCAGTTGCCCTTTTTTCGTGAGATGTCCGGTGTTAGATCTTGAGATCCATTTCTATGGTTAAGGTCCGTTGGAGGTATCATGTGGTTGAGGAGAATACCTAAGAGACTGGGCATGACATGCGAGAGCAGGTTCTTGTCTTGTTTGAGCCTTCAGACACTTTTTCACTCTTACTTTCGTAGACAAAATTCAATTTTAGTAGTGGATGTTATAATGATCATCATGCCATTTCAGTGTTTATGCTTTTCATTTGTGATTTATAGCCCTTATGTAGCGACCCCAAGTCATTTATGAGTTGTTGGGACCGATAGTTTGTTTATATGATCGTTGATTTTGTTTTTCTGCGAGTTTTTGTGTTTAAGGAGCTTTTAAGTCTTGAAAGATATTTTTTAATCATAATTTCATGAATTTGTTCTTAGAATCCTGTTTCAACGATTCCATTAGCTCCAAAAGGGTAATTTTAGGCTAGTGGCCTACTTTACATGACTTCCGAGTTTTTCAACATGAGTCTGTGCATTTAGGCGTGCATTTTAACTTCCAAGTTAAATGCCAAGTTTAACTTTGGCCAAGAATATGAGTAAATAAGCTTAGATGAGAATATGGTCAGTTTGGTTAGCTCCAAAATGTTGAGTTTGGTCTAGAACGAGCCTTCATTTTGGTTCTGAGGTTTCTAGGACTAAGGGCCTTTGTTGAATTTGGCTTATAATAAAAAAATTTATGGGGCACTATTTTTAGGAAGACAACTTTTGATGGGAATTTTGATGATTTCGTTGAGTTTGTAATATTATTTTTGATGGGGTAGCATATCTCATTTGTACGCACAGGGTTCCAAACTAGTCCCGCGCACCCCATGGAAGTTTTAAGGGCCTTAGCCCTTTGTTGTCAACTGATGCACGGTCGCATTCATACCATTTGGCCGCATTCACGTACAGAAGGCGCTAAAACATGCATGTTTGTTGGCTGAGCACTAGCACACGTGTTTGCGCCAGTCGGCCATCAGGCCTATTTAAGGCTGGTCACAAAGACAACTATGATTAGTTCTTATTATCATAATTTTCCCTTGTGTTATTTGTGATTCTTATTGCCACACACTCTATGTTGGCTGGAATACTTGTTGCTTCTAATGTGATCGTGATAAAAAATACTAGCCTACAATTTGAGAGTATACGAATCGAAGCGAGTATAGTAACCCAACCAAGGGTTGAGGTCGTGTCCCAAGGATGTGGTAGTGAAAATAGTAGTCAACTAGAATTTATTTCTAGTTAGTAGTAGTTTAAGATATTTTTGAATAAAGCAAAGTAAATTCAATTTGTGACACCGAAGTGTCAAATTTTGCAAAGAGGGTTTTGTCACAAGTAGTAAAAACAATTCAAATAAAGGGAAAATAAAGTGTGCGGGAAAGTTCTTGAAGTGTGACGCAATTTATGTTGATGTAAATCAATGGGTACTTGCTTTCGATAGGAAAATTTGAAAAATAACGGTAATTAGGCTAAGCTTTAGGGTAAAGTAAATTCTCTCTCGGGCAACTTACCCCATATCAAATGGGTTGTACTCGTACACCCACTCGTCTAATGAAGACCATCCTACGCCTTATCCACACCCGCTCTTTCGATGAAGAGTGCTTGGATATGGGACTAGGGATCACCCTCTCCAGCTGAGCCTCATGTCGCCCCACTCTTTAGGAGATCATTCTAGCGGTCTAGGTTTCACGAGCAAGCGGAAAACAAATGGGTGGTTATGTATTTGCAACTAGTAACCCATTAAATTAAACCACAACCAGTAGGTGAAATCACCATTAAAATGCATCTGATCCTATCAACAAGCAAGACCCAATAATAATATCAACACATATTTGCTAAATCACACCCCAAGAATAGGGGTTTTATCCAACATCAAGCAATAATCAAATACACCTAAAATGATAAAGAAATCAAATGGGTATAAGAAATTATACCATAATATGAGCAAAGGAAGAAGAATGGAAAAGACCCACTTCCGATTTGAGGAAGAATAACTTCTTTCTTCAAATCTCCAACAAAACCCTCTCCAAACTTGAGAAAAGATACAAAAACTAAAGTTTTTAAAGTGAAAATTGATAATAATGTTTGACCCTTTAAGATAATAACTAAGTCTATTATTTATAGTTTTCAGATTTAGTGTTGGCGAATCTGCTCGGATCGATGAGTGATTTGACGATTCACCCTTCTTTTAATTCATCGCAGATTCTGCTTTGCCTTCATCGTCTATGTGTATTGTGACATTGGACGGAATACTTCTGCTTCACGAAACTATTCGCTGAAGTGCCGAATGCTCCTTTTTATTGCCTTTTGAATCCACTTCCTTTAGGACTTTAGTTGCTAAACTAAGGGCAAAATGTCTCTATTCAGAGGATCGCCAAGCATGCTTGGCGATGCTCAGACTTCAACTTCATCTATGTTTTATCCTTTTTGTTCCTGTTTTGCGCCTAAGTGTCCCTGCTTACACTAAAACTTCAAATACCTGAAACTTAAGAGTTTTCATCCAATATTGAGATAAAATGAGCAATTGAGGACACTATTTATATTAAAATAAAGCCCTAAATAAGTCCAATTTGAGGACTCATCAATTACGTGGTATATTGCTATGAGTGTGTTGTTGGCACTATATTTTAGGTAAAAATAGCGTGAAAGTTGCTACCCTGTCTTTCTAAATTGAGTTTTTATTGTGTTGTTGTGCTAGTTGTTTTTCGAGCCTTGAATATTTTTCAATTTTGGGACATACATTCAAGGAATAAATAATGACCTTTTTAGGGAGTCAAATCTTGAATTTTCGACATGGATTCTGTGATTCATGTTTGACTCTAAAAGTTGGTTTGTCTCTGTTTTGGGTGATTTTGTTGTCTAAATGGCTGTATTGGTGTTATGAACCTATTTTTTTTTATAGTGTGGCTGTATTTATAGGTCATTCAGAAGGGTAAAGCTCTGGCTTTGTGATTCGGCCTACACATACTATACAATTTCCTCTATATCTTGATTGATCATGAATGTGTAAATCCATGATGATGATTGTGAATTGAGGTGGGGGGGGGGGGTACCTAGTTATTTATTATTTTCATGCTTGAAGCTATGATCTAGGGTTCATGAATATTTTTTCTAGGGTAGTACCATGCAGATAAAGAGTTGTATGTGTGTTATAACATACTATGGGATTTACTTATTTCCTTACTTTTTTTAGAGAAATGTTTGGCCTTAGTCTAGAATAGACTAGTGTTGCCTTAGACCCGTGCACCTTATGACTATGGTATGTCTTTGGCGCCTTTTAAGATGGACTAGGTCCTTGTAGACTGAAATAGTTGACTTTGGTATGATAGTCTGCGCCTTAGCTTAGGCATTTTTTCTACTTGTTAGCTTTGTTGGGTTGGGAGTTGATTGGTTGAGTAATTGTTACTCATTGTATTTGGGCTTGGATTTGACTGGTTGAGTTAATTGCCACTCTTTATAGCTGGATTGGAGTAGATTGGTTCTTGGATTCAAATTTGGATTACTCATCTTTCTTATAGAATTCACTATTATATGTACTTATCGGGCTTATGGTGGTCTATTTTTGTTTTATTTAGACTTGCACAGGAGTGTACCTTCTATACTTATGGGATCCACTTAGGTTTAGATTACCTACCATTAAATTTACCGTCGGTATGCTTATATGCCTTCCTTTAATATTTTCTTTGACCTCCGTTTTGGTATAGATTCTATATTTTAATTGTTTTTACCTTTGTTTCTTGATTGGCCTATGATGCCTACTAAGTTACATGTTTTGTTACTGATGCTACACTTAAAAACTTCTCGTGATACATGTCCTAGTATCGACTATCATCTTTGATTGTTCATGCTATATTTTGTGGCTTGGGGATTGTTCATGCCATCTATGGACCGTAGGAAGACCTATGAGCCCTAAACAAGTTTTGACAAAAGTTTTCCAAAATTAAGGTTTTTAAACTTTGTTACACTTGACCAAGACAGTTTGTAGAAAATTTGTCCAAACCATAGAAGGGTTCTATAATTACTTTTAAGGGCCTTTTGGGTCTTTTCCAAAATTTTCAAACCAATACTATGTCATTTTGTCTTCTGCCCTATGCCCTATCTGAAGCTTTTAATCCATAGAACTAACCACTTAAATCCATTCTCCTATTTACCTAAAACCTCACCGAACCAATTTCCTCTCAACCTAAGAAAAAAGAAGAAAAAGCTACGGTTTTGTAATGACCTTCAGGTCATTTATGTGTTCATTCCTCTTGTATGTTGTTTAGAGACTTCTTGTAGCAGCCCCAAGTCATTTATGACTTTCGGATACTGAGAGTTTTGTCACCTGGTCATTCGTTTAATTTTATGAGAGTTTTAGTGTTTTGAGAGCTTTTGAACCTTGAATGGTCATTTTGGATTTGAAGTTTAGAAGAAGACTTCAAAATCCAACTGTGACAATTCCATTAGCTCTATAAGGGTCATTTAGAATAGTAACATAGTCTCTATGATTCCTAATGCTTTCAGTGTAATTCTGTGCGATGAGGTGTTTTAATTTTCAAGTTGAAGAATAAGTTTGACGTTAGTCAATATTTTGAGTAAACAAGATCAGATTAGAATTTCTTTAGTTTTGTGGAATGTTGAGCTTGGTTAAAACGAGCTTTCATTTAGGTTCCAAGGCTTCCAAGCTGATTTCGAGGACTTTAGTGGAACTTGACTTTAAATGCCAATTGGGTGTGCGACCCAGTTTTAATCAAAATGAACTTGGATGGGAATTTTGATAGTTTCCTTGAGTCAGAAATAACGTTTCCGACGGATTAACATATCTTTATTTCTCACATGAGGTTTCGAACGAGTCTCGACCACCCTATTGAAGTTTTGAGGGCCTTAGCGCTTTTGTTGTCAACTGATGTAGGACCGCATTCACAGAAGACATGAACCATGGAAGGTACGGGTGTGCATCACACACTTTCACACACATTTTCATACTCCCATGCATTTGCGCCCATCTGTCGGAAGGCTTATTTAAGTCCTCTCGCGAAGAGAACATGGACTCAATTCGTATTTTCACATTTTCTCCATCGTTTTAACTCTAACTTTGGTGATTCAATTTTTCCACAGACTCGTTGTTGTCGGGGATAGATTTTGGAGTGATTGGATTGTTTTAGTGGTACTTTGTTTGAGATAAAGATAGCATAGAAGATATTGCCCAATCTTTTTGAATTGAGTTTTTCTTGTGTTGTTGTGTTAGGTAATTTTTGACTCTCGGATTGTGTTTTATGTTGGAACATAAGTTTATGGTATAGATAAGGAACTTTTGGCGGAGTCAATCCCACAATTTGTGGCATGGATCCCGTGATTCCTGTTTGACTCTAAATTTTGTCCATCTATGTTTTGGATGATTTTGGCATATAAACGACCATATTGATGTTTTGACCCTATTTGTTTAGTGTGGTAACATTGAGAGGCCATTCAATAAGCAAAAGCTCTTGATTTGTGATTTACAGTGTGCATAGTCGACCTATAGGTAGGCTATGACTTCTTTTCTATCTAGATTGAGCATGAATGTGTAAATTCATGATGATGATTGTGAATTGGGGTGGGTTCCTAGTTATTTCATATTTTATTTCTAGAAGATACAATCTAGGGTTGATTAATAAGGACTCGAGTGTAGTACCACGTTTATTGGGGTTTTATGTGATTTATATCATGATATGTGAGTTGTTTTGTTACACTTTTTTGGAGCATGTTTTTGCCCTAGTTTAGGATAGACTTTTGTTGCCTTAGACCCATGCACCTTGTGACTATAGTATGTCTCTAGATGTTATTTCAGATGGACTAGATCCTTGTAGATCAGAATAGTAGACTTGGGTCTGATAGTATGAGACATAGCATAGGCATTTGCGCTTCTTAATAAATTTCTATCTCCTCGGCCCATTTTGGTTGTTCTGATGCGTTAGCGCATCTTGTGTGCTCTTTCGGTTTGGAGAATTTCTAGATGAAAGACTTTCGTGATATGTTCGGGTGTGGAAGTTGATCCACAGTGACTTGGAGTGTACTTTAGATCCTCTTTGGAGGGGATATGTCCAGGCACTCTTGTTAGCAGAGGGATGGCGCCACTGAGAATGGGATGGTTGGATAGGTGGCCTGGATATATGAAGTTCTCTATGGAATTCACACGCCCCCGAGGCACTGTTGCTAGATTGGTAGTCAAACCCCTTGTGAATGGAAAGTTGGGCGGCCTAGGTTGATAGTTAATGTCGCTAGCTTGGGTGTGAGTAGACATGTTGAGTAGATTATCTCTCTTTTTAGTTAGGTTCAGAGATGACTTGTTGAGTTGATTGTCACTCTTTCTAGTTGGTCTTAGAGTTGAGTGGTTCATGGATTCAAATCTGTATTACTCTTCTATCATGTAGACTTAGCTATTTTGTGAACCTATTAGGCTTACGGGGCCCATTTGGGTTTTATTTAGACCCGTGCAAGAGTGTTCCTTATGCTTATGTGGTCTATTAGGGTTTAGTTTATATGTATATTTAGATTTACATCTGGTATGCCCACGTGTATTCTTATATCCACTTTGACCTCTATTTATTTCGAGATTCTATCTTATTGATTATTTGTACCTTTCTTGCTCGATTGGCCTATTAGGCTTATTGAGTACCTTGTCATGGTACTTGTACTATAGTTTAAATCTTCTCTTAATGTCGGTCCTAGTACTAGCTACTACTGGTGATCATTCGTGCCATCTTTTGCAGCTTGTGAATATCAAAGATGAGGTGAGCACTTGGCATCTCGGATCAATTTATCTCCTTGTGTATATATGCTAGCTTGCCCTTTGCCTTTTTGCCATCTTGTTGTGGTCCAATTTTTGGACTTGTATTTATTCTTGTCAAACAACTCTGTACTCATGACTTTTAGGTTCTAGATGGGTAAGCGTTGTACATAGCTTTTTTTTTATTTTATCTTTTCTTATTGTTAGTATGTTATTTTCTTAATTCTACCTTTGTACTCACTACTTTTCATTTTGAGTGCGGGTTAGCTTACCTACTATTGGATTTTAGTAGGTGCCATTGTATCTCAAGAAGTTGGGTCATGACAAGTTGCTATACGAGCCCCAGGTTCACCAGTCTCACTTGTACTATGCTAATGCCTAGTCGATTCCTAAAGATTGGTGCAAAGATCTTTGTTTCCTATATTTGAGATGATACAAAGTTTCTTTAGGAATTCCTCACTTTTGTATCACCTTTGTGCCATCAGTGTGATTTGGTTTCTCAGAATATCACATGTTTCATATTTTTCACAGGATGGCTTGTACACATCGCGAGGTAGAATTGGGGAGGGTCGATCTCCTTTTCCATGTAGGGTGTAGAACGATCGTAGGGTATAGATCAAGTAGTGAATACTCCTACACCCTAGGATCCAGAGAAACCGATGGATCCAGGACTATCTTAACCACTATTAGGACCAACTATGGCTCCAGAGGTCGAGCCAATATTTAGTCATCTTTTGATAGTGCACGGGGCTATGTTGCAAGCCCGAGAACAAATGCTAGTATCAATACCTACAACAGTACCTAAACAAAAAGATTAGCCTATAGCAGAGGCACCTCGGGCCCAGGTACAACCCGGGGGTGCCGAACCTGTGATTGCGGTCGGATTTATGCCATTAGAGGAGTAGAAGATGCTTAGAGTGTTCTTAAGGCGTCCACCTAAGAGGTTTTTTAGGGTTGTATATGAGGATGCCCATGAGTTTTTAACTATTTTCTGTGAGCAACTTCATACCTTAGGTCTTGTGGAGTGGAGAGAAGCCAACTTCACTACGTATCATCTTGATGGGAACAGTAGTAGCGTATATTTTTTTGAGACTAGAGTTGTTGTGTCTCCTCTGGTCATTAGGACTGATTTTTCTGAGCCCTTCTTAGTCAGGTTTGTTCCTCGCATAATGAGAGATCACCTCAGGGATCCGTTCTCTAGGTTAGAGAAGGATTCTCTAATAGTGTGTGAGAATAAGGTGAGATTTCACGAGTTCTCCATCTATGCTACCATGATTCTAGCTACTAAGGAGGATAATGTTCATTGTTTTTTCGTGGGTTGAGAATGTAGCTACGGATTGAGGCTCAATCTGTAAGACCTCGAAAATGAGACAAGGTGTCTAGAGCCTAACATGTTCGTCTTAATGTTATAAGGTCCTAAAATGACTTATAATATGGTATTGAGGTAGTGTGCAAAGTTTGAAGTGATTTGGAAGTCGAACGTCAAGGGACGTCCAAGACGTTCGACGAATAGTCGCTTATGTGCCCCATATGTGTATGCATTCCTAAATTGTATGAACTGAGTCTAATGAGTCTTGAAATGGTTTTAAATGATGTTTAATGTTCTTATATGAAGTTTCGTGAAGTTTGGAGGTCAAACGCCCAAGAACGTCCAAGGCGTTCGAAAGAAAGCCCCTAAGACGTTCATCGTATGTCATGTTGGGGTCAAGGCTGTTTGGACGTCTTGTAGGTGTTTGTTTTGGATGAAATTTATGTGTAAGGCCTATAACATGTTAATATTTGTAATCACATTGGAAACGTCTGTGTACGACTTCTAAAGAGCCCCACAAGAGGCCCCAAAAGAAGGACCCCAAAGCTGCCTAGACACTGCCTCGGCAGTGTCCCTTGATGGACCCAACGACGGATCGTTGGTCCCCCAACGGCCCATAGAGCAGGTATCGTCGAAGGGGGATTGCCTTGGTGAGGTCTTGAGCCATGAATTTGGCTAATTCATGGGCGACGGAGGGCATGACGCCCCGTCATGCCCATGACGCCCCGTCGAGACCCTCGTCGCGGGTGGCTGCAGGTTTAACTGCCTGCGTGCTGTCACTTAAAGGGGTGAATGGGAAATTCACCCCACGTCCTAAACTGATTATTAAGGGTTTATTTAAATAATTTTGGGTGTATATAAGTCATCCAAAACGTGATCAACCCATTCATAAATCCTCTCACATGTTTTAAGCCTTTCCCTCCCAAAAATGTTCTCTCTAAAACCACCATTGTTGGTAAAGTTCAAGAGATGCTTGGAGATGGATTTTCTATGGATGAATCATGACGTTTTAGAGGTTTTCATGTAGATAAAGGTATGGCAATCCTTCATCTTCAAGTAACCTTCCACTTGGAGAGTTCTTCTCAATGTTTTCAAAGAAATCTTATGATCAAGTTTCCAATCTTCCAATCTAGCCATGGGTTCTTTCTCAAAACGTTTTTAATGATTTAGTCATGATGAATGGAAGTAAATACAGTGATTTGAATGTGATTTTACTCCAATTGCATGATGAACCCATGTTCCTTCATAAATTGGTTTAGCTTTTGCATGGGCTTTGTGATTATGGCTTATTCTTGATTAATTGGTGATTCTCTTACGTTGAATTGCTTGTGTTTATTGTTAATTACATTAATTGATGTTGAATTGATGATGATCAGTCCATGATGATAAATATATGAAGTTTTGAGCATGAATAGCCTATGTTTCTACATGTTGTCTTGAAGTCGATTGTGAGATCGGTTGTGTAGACTCTTGATTATGTATGAACTGCTGTAGCTACTGTTTTAGGGTGATATAATGGATGAATTATTTAGGTATAAATCCTTAATGATCAAATTAAGAAGGGCTTGCATGAATGGATATAGATTCCTTTAGGCTATGAAGTCAAGAGGCTAGGTGTGTGATGTATCTTGAATTGTGATTAGATGAAGCATGATTTAGTCTGGATTTCTTATCTCATTAGCTACTGCCTAATGAGTATATTATTGATGAAATAGGAATGAGGATCAAACCCTTTGTCACGACCCGAAATCACCCCCTAAAAGTTAGGGAAACCTTCGAATCATGACCGGGCGTACTTGACCCCTTTGGGGTCTCGTACAAGCCATCTAACTAGCATTCATAACATAAAGCATGAAAAGTAGTGCGGAATTAAAACTTTTCACGATAATAATAATAAAAGGAGTCTTTTCATAAATACTAGGATATCTTATCGTCACAAGCTAACTTAAACACACAATTTGGAATCTTAGGGACACGGCCCTTTACAATAAAAGTAAATATATTTTTAAGTCTTAATTAAGAAACTAAGAAACATAAAACTATGTCCTCGAATATATGAGGACATACCCAATTCTTGAGAGATAGAATTCCCAAGCTTCAACTCCAATCCTCCAAAAGGCTTCTAACCTATACTCATAAGGTATATAAAAGTATGGGGTTAGTACAACAATGTACTAAGTATGGCTTATGCAAAAACATACAAAAAGGGACATTTTAGTAAAAATAACTTTTCATGCAATTAAAGCAATATTCATGAATCTAGAAACAAACCAACATAAGAATCGACAATCAACACTTTATGGCAACTTTACCAAAACTTAGAGTAATCAAAAGGAACATTTGAATAAACTTACTAAACTTACAATGACAATTGAATAAAGCATCACAGTGAATATATTTGATTCTTACAATGAAGACCTTACAGTGAATGGCACGGTCCAAGTCATATGAACTCTTTTTCCTTTGAAGTTACCCTAACCCAAGGTTATCCTAAGACTCCCTAAAGTGAGCTAAGAAGGGATTTTCATTACACCTCCCTTCAAAGCACACCAAAGCGACCCTTAGAACTACCAAATCTTAGGCTTACTTCGTTGGAAATCAAATCCACGCCCTTGGCTAGCATATGCAAAACACTCATGGAAATATAGGTCATACCAAGTGCAATGTGAGAGTAGCATCCCATACTACCACTCCCACTTAGTACTCCTAATGGATTCCATTTACTCAAGTAATCCACAATAATCATCCATAACACTAAACCATAGTACTCATTCACACGGATTTCATGAAGGTACTCTTCTCCTATAATAGGTACAGGTCACACCAAGTGCAATGTGAGAATAGCATCCCATACTACTACTCCCACTCAATGCTCCTACTCGGTAAATAATGTGGATTGAGCACTTCACGACATACATACATAAATTCAAGAATATATAAGATAATTAGTTTCAAATCAATTCTTTTGTGGGAGTTAGCTTAACCGACAAAGACCATGAGAGCTAGACATGGAATCCCGATATTAACCCCTATCGGATGAGGGATCCTTACTTGCCTAGTGTAAGGTCATGCTTCTTAGCGTTTACATGGCTTTTCCAATAGCTACACCTATGCGGGCACATAGTTAAGGGATAAGGAGATTGCTACTAAGTAACTCACTCTCTACTAACGAGGAGTACTCATCTCAAGAGGTACTTTGGATTACAACATCTCAACTCACGAAGTGCAATCCTCCTCCTCTTCATATCCTCTCGGTGCTAGGCATAACTCCCCACAGATTTCTCAACATAATAGTCTATCTTAGAAAGCTCACTAGGAATGGAGAGGTTGCTACTAGACACTACATCTCAACTCACGAAGTGTGTCCACCTCAAGATTCCCCTTTTTGCTCAACTTGGCATAATACAAATCTTAAAAAAGTGTGTGTGTGTACATGTGCACACCTTGCATATAAGCATCGCTTCATTATCATCAAGTTCTACACATACTTTAACCTTAATTCATAAAGTTACACACTCTACATGCTTCTCATAATCATACACTTCATTTAGACATAAATTAGGTCAAACATGCAATTCAAGCTACATCAAACACAATACAAGACCCATTTCCCATATATCTTCATTTCACATATTAGACCTTCAAGATCACATACTCAAAACATACTAAGTAGCATCAAGTTCATCAATTAGCACCGCCACCCATAAGGTGGACCATACCACTCAAATAGCAATTCATAATAAGAAATATACAATGAGAGCAACTCATCAACAAATCAAACCATCATCAGCCATAAGCAATTTATCAATATTTCACCATAATAAAGCCCTTAGGTCAGTAGCTACACCAACATGACATACTCAAGAAGACCCAAGTTCATACCTTACTCAAATCATGCTCACATAACCCATTTCCAAGCCAAAAGTTGGAGTATGCATATACAAGAGTTTCATGGAGTTTTAACATCAAAATCATCAATTCAAACCATGATAAATACATTTAAACCATTATAACTTAAATACAAAAAGACCCATACTAGAAATCAAAGTTAGAAGAAGTTTGAGTTTAGAAACCCTTTTGAAAACCATTTTGGAAATTGGCTTCTTGAATGAAAAGATATTCAAGAATGGATACCATACCTTTAAGATAAGGAAACCCATTTGATGAAGAAACAAGTCCAAAGCAGCCCTCCTTTCCCTCCTTGAGCCTTGGCTTCAATGGTGACTTTGAGAGAGTTTTCTTTTTAGAGAGAGAGTTCGAATGTTGAAGTGAGGGGGTGTTGTCTAGGTCTAGGGTTTAAAACTCATTTAATATACCCAAAAATCCCTTAACAAACCGTCCAAACTCTTATTTAGACGTGGGTTGAATCTACAAGTTCACCCCTAACTTGGCAGAAAATTCTGCACACAGGGACAGACTTGCGACGACCTGCTTGTGATGGGGCGTCACGGGTGCAATGGTCCGTATTGACCGTCCGTTGCAAACTTCAGAGGCTTGCCAAGGGTCCCCTCTACACCCTTGAACAAGTCCCCCAAGACGTAACCTTGTGACGGGGCGTCACAGCCATGACTGGCCGTCGACTGCTCCGTCGCCAAGGCTGCGTGGGACAGCCTGCTTACCAGGTTTTGGGTCCTTCCTCAAGGACCTGTCGATGGTCCTTGGGGATAATATCCTGGACGTTTACAACACAAATATGAACATCTATAAGTTTAACACCTCTCACATGAATTACATCCAAAACGAACACATAAAACTCAATGAAACTCGTCTAGACGTACAAGGTCGACTCAAGGCATATCTTTCAAATGCCTTGGACGTCTTGGTCGTTTGACCTCCAAACTTCACTAAACTTTGCCCACTGCCTATGGACACTAAACTAACTTCGTTTAACTTAGAATCAACTCAAGAAACAATCATGATGCTCTAGTTCACCTTAGTTCAATTTGGGGCGTTATATTCTCCCCCACTTGGAATAACATTCGTCCTTGAATGACACTTCAATTTTTAAGAACAACAAGGACTCTCTTAGCATCATATAATTCACTTAGATCATGATCAAAACATCAATTAGCAAGGAACATCATTTCACACTTTCAACACTTATCAACATAGACAACTTTTGCCAAACTCACAAAGTCAAAACTCAACCTTAAACTTCTTTTATGGAGGAACTACCTTCTACAACATTAAACATGCTCATATAAAACAATTTTGCACATATTTAAACTTCAATTAAGGCAAGGCAAATTTTTCTCAAATTGCAAATTTTTCACAGTGAACATTCACTGTAACACTGTCAAACTACAAAACTTTCAAAATTCCACTCTTTGAGCAATTTATCAAGATGACATGATCATATGAACTATAAAACCATATAAACTCATCTCATAACACAAAAGCAACAATAACAAAGAGTTGAGACTTACCAAAACCATCAATCTGGATTAATTATCCTTTCTAGCCCCCATCCCATAGGAAGGGTTCTTCTTGGGAGCATTAGGATCTAGGGAAGCTTGATTGACATCTCTCCCCCTTGATTTAAGGTTTGGGCAGTCCCTCATCTTGTGGCCTTTATTACCACATGCAAAACAACCATCCGATCCGGCAAGACACTTACCCCCATGTTGCTTGCCACAAGTAGGGCACCTAGCCCTTTCATAGGAATGACCACCACCTTGAGAAGATTGATTTGGAGCCCTATCCTTGTTTCCCATAGAAGAATCTTGGGGATAAAACCTTTTCTTAGGCCTTTGGTGACTAGAATCATCCAACCTAGGTCTCTTGCCCTCTTTCCTTATCTCCCTAATTTTGGACTCCTCAATTTGTTGTGCATAAACCATGAGCCTAGAGATATCCATGTCATTAAGAAGCATAGCCGTACGACACTCTTTTTCCACCAAGCTAGACACGCCCATCACAAACTTGTTCATCCTAGCCCTAGGGTTGGCCACCATGGTTGGGGCATACTTAGAGAGTTGGGTGAATTTGAGAGAGTACTCTTGCACACTCATTCCCCCTCGACGAAGGTTCATAAATTCAACCATCTTCTTCTCGCTCCACTCTAAAGGAAAGAATCTATCTAGGAAAGCCTCTTTGAATTCCTCCCAATCAACCGTTCCTCTTTCTAAGGGTCTCTCACCCCTCCATTGCTCATACCACACTTGAGCAACATCCTTAAGTTGGTAAGCGGCCAATTCCGCTTTCTCCCTAGGGGTCACCCCCATAGCATCTACCACCTTGAAAACCTCATCTATGAAGCCCTGTGGATCTTCATCCACCTTAGTGCCATGAAAAGTAGGAGGGTTCATCCTCATATAATCCCGAATCCTAGAAGCGGGAGTACTAGCATTTGGTTGGGGCCTATCTCCTAGGTTAGCTTGGCCCACAAAGTGATTGTTGACAACTTGAGCTTGAGCCGTCATGAGTTGGGTCAAGTTCATTAGGGCAGCCCTCAACTCCGCATTAGTCATATCACCCTCAACAAAAGGAGCTTGAGGCATAGGAGGCACTTGAGGTCCCTGAGGTTTCGAAGGCACTTGAGGTTCTTGAAGAGGAACCTCCTCATTTTCCTCCCCTAAGCCAACAATAGGAACTTGGTCAACACGGGGAAGGACTATCTCATTTGGTACACCTCCCTCCTCCCTTCTAGCGGTCGATATCCTCGTATTCATGTCCTAAAAACACAAAAAGAAGATGTTGAGAAAAGACACCTTATATACTCAACTCTAATGCACGATACTAGAATAGAGAAGAAAGTGAAACTTCTAGCATCCTATAGCCTCTTGTCCATGGATGTGTCGCGACTCACACCAATGACCAAGATACTACTAGATGTGGCTTGTGAAACTTTTAGACGTTAAACTATTTCCCAAAACCTTAGGCTCTGATACCAAGTCTGTCATGACCCGAAAGCACCCCCTAAAAGTTAGGAAAACCTTCGAATCTTGACCGGGCGTACTTGACCCCTTTGGGGTCTCGTACAAGCCCTCTAACTAGCATTCATAACATAAAGCATGAAAAGTAGTGCGGAATTAAAACTTTTCACGATAATAATAATAAAAGGAGTCTTTTCATAAATACTAGGAAATCTTATCGTCACAAGCCAACTTAAATACACAACTTGGAATCTTAGGGACACGGCCCTTTACAATAAAAGTAAATACATTTTAAGTCTTAATTAAGAAACTAAGAAACATAAAACTATGTCCTCGAATATATGAGGACATACCCAATTCTTGAGAGATAGAATTCCCAATCTTCAACTCCGATCCTCCAAAAGGCTTCCAACCTATACTCATAAGGTATATAAAAGTATGGGGTTAGTACAACAATGTACTAAGTATGGAATATGCAAAAACATACAAAAAGGGACATTTTAGTAAAAATAACTTTTCATGCAATTAAAGCAATATTCATGAATCTAGAAACAAACCAACATAAGAATCGACAATCAACACTTTATGGAAACTTTACCAAAACTTAGAGTAATCAAAAGGAACATTTCAATGAACTTACTAAACTTACAATGACAATTGAATAAAGCATCACAGTGAATATATTGGATTCTTACAATGAAGACCTTACAGTGAATGGCACGGTCCAAGTCATATGAACTCTTTTTCCTTTGAAGTTACCCTAACCCAAGGTTATCCTAAGACTCCCCAAAGTGAGCTAAGAAGGGATTTTCATTACACCTCCCTTCAAAGCACACCAAAGCGACCCTTAGAACTACCAAATCTTAGGCTTACTTCGTTGGAAATCAAATCCACGCCCTTGGCTAACATATGCAAAACACTCATGGAAATATAGGTCATACCAAGTGCAATGTGAGAGTAGCATCGCATACTACCACTCTCACTTAGTACTCCTAATGGATTCCATTTACTCAAGTACTCCACAATAATCATCCATAACACTACACCATAGTACTGATTCACACGGATTTCATGAAGGTACTCTTCTCCTATAGTAGGTATAGGTAACACCAAGTGCAATGTGAGAATAGCATCCCATACTACTACTCCCACTCAATGCTCCTACTCGGTAACTAATGTGGATTGAGCACTTCACGACATACATACATAAATTCAACAATATACAAGATAATTAGTTTCAATCAATTCTGTTGTGGGAGTTAGCTTAATCGACAAAGACCATGAGAGCTAGACATGGAATCCCGATATTAACCCCTATCGGATGAGGGTTCCTTACTTGCCTAGTGTAAGGTCATGCTTCTTAGCGTTTACATGGCTTTTCCAATAGCTACACCTATGCGGGCACATAGTTAAGGGATAAGGAGATTGCTACTAAGTAACTCACTCTCTACTAACGAGGAGTACTCATCTCAAGAGGTACTACGGATTACAACATCTCAACTCACGAAGTGCAATCCTCCTCCTCTTCATATCCTCTCGGTGCTAGGCATAACTCCCCATGGATTTCTCATCATAATAGTCTATCTTAGAAAGCTCACTAGGAATGGAGAGGTTGCTACTAGACACTACATCTCAACTCACGAAGTGTGTCCACCTCAAGATTCCCCTTTTTGCTCAACTTGGCATAATACAAATCTTAAAAGATTGTGTGTGTACATGTGCACACCTTGCATATAAGCATCTCTTCATTATCATCAAGTTCTACACATACTTTAACCTTAATTCATAAAGTTACATACTCTACATGCTTCTCATAATCATACACTTCATTTAGACATAAACTAGGTCAAACATGCAATTCAAGCTACATTAAACACAATACAAGACCCATTTCCCATATATCTTCATTTCACATATTAGACCTTCAAGATCACATACTCAAAACATACTAAGTAACATCAAGTTCATCAATTAGCACCGCCACCCATAAGGTGGACCATACCACTCAAATAGCAATTCATAATAAGAAATATACAATGAGAGCAACTCATCAACAAATCAAACCATCAACACCCATAAGCAATTTATCAATATTTCACCATAATAAAGCCCTTAGGTCAGTAGCTACACCAACATGACATACTCAAGAAGACCCAAGTTCATACCTTACTCAAATCATGCTCACATAACCCATTTCCAAGCCAAAAGTTGGAGTATGCATATACAAGAGTTTCATGGAGTTTTAACATCAAAATCATCAATTCAAACCATGATAAATACATTTAAACCATTATAACTTAAATACAAGAAGACCCATACTAGAAATCAAAGTTAGAAGAAGTTTGAGTGTAGAAACCCTTTTGAAAACAATTTTGGAAATTGGCTTCTTGAATGAAAAGCTATTCAAGAATGGATACCATACCTTTAAGATAAGGAAACCCACTAATTTTGATGAAGAAACAAGTCCAAAGCAGCCCTCCTTTCCCTCCTTGAGCCTTGGCTTCAATGGTGACTTTGAGAGAGTTTTCTTTTTAGAGAGAGTTCGAATGTTGAAGTGAGGGGGTGTTGTCTAGGTCTAGGGTTTAAAACTCATTTAATATAACCAAAAATCCCTTAACAAACCGTCCAAACTCTTATTTAGGCGTGGGGTGAATTTACAAGTTCACCCCTAACTTGGCAGAAAATTCTGCGCACAGGGACAGACTTGCGACGACCTGCTTGTGACGGGGCGTCACGGGTGCAACGGCCCGTCCTGACCGTCCGTTGCAAACTTCAGAGGCTTGACAAGGGTTCCCTATACACCCTTGAACAATTCCCCCATGACGGAACCTTGTGACGGGGCGTCACATACATGACTGGCCGTCGACTGCTCCGTCGCCAAGGATGCCTGGGACAGCCTGCTTACCAGGTTTTGGGTCCTTCCTCAAGGACCCTTCGATGGTACTTGGGGATAATTTCCCAGACGTTTCCAACACAAATATGATCATCTATAAGTTTAACACCTCTCACATGAATTACATCCAAAACGAACACATAAAACTTGACGAAACTCGTCTACACGTACAAGGTCGACTCAAGGCATATCTTTCGAATGCCTTGGACGTTCTTGGTCGTTTGACCTCCAAACTTCACGAAACTTTGCACACTGCCTAAGGACACTAAACTAACTCCGTTTAACTTAGAATCAACTCAAGAAACAATCATGAGGCTCTAGTTCACCTTAGTTCATTTTGCGGCGTTATACCCTTAGAGAGTTCATAGTATTGGTAAATTCTTCTATACTCTAGCAAATCGATAAGCCTAAATGCCTATGTTATAAATCTAATCTTGAAGGTATGTGATCATGATTTCAATATGGTTAAATGTAGGTTTAGCTACTGCCTTATACTAATATATGTATGAACTATGATCTAAAATCAATGTTAGGGAAGGTAGCTAATGATCTATGTTATTCTACTTTCCTAGTATGTTGATATGTTGTATTATGTTATGGTATAATCTTGTAGTGACTTGTACATGGTTTCTTATATGTTTAAAGTACATTTAGCTACTTCCATATATGTGTTTTGTTGATGAATAAGGTGTATTGATCAATGATGATCAAAGGGTGAGGAATTGGTGAGAATGTTTATTCTCTTTACTCTTCTACTTCTCTACTCCTTTATAGTTATGTTGATGAAGCCTTGTATGGCATTGTGTGGTATGGTCCACTTATGGTGGCGGTGTTTACTTTATTGTCATTATATATGTGTTAACCATGGCCTTGGAGGCAAATTGATGAACTTATGAACATATGCTTAAGATGATACTATGAGAAGCTTATGCTTACTTTCCTATTCTAGTTGTGGATTAGGTTGTGTGGCTATTTCATGAGCATGTGTATAACCATGTTAGGGTAAAGTATAGGTGCTGCCATTGATGTGTTAAGATGGTTAATAACCCCTTACCTATGTATCCCTTATATGAAAGGGTAAATAGCTAAAGTTAGGAGTCTTGATTATAAGGTAGATATTGTCTTGTCTCCTATGCTATTATGTGTTGTGTGCTATGTGCTTGGAAGTGTAATGTGGTCTAATAGGGTGGCTGACTTGGGAAGTTATTGATAGCCATTATGTGATCATGTTGGTCAATGTACACACACTTTCACTTACATACATATTACAAGTAGTATAAGTCATTGTGTCTAAATGAAAGGTAGTTCTCATATTCACTAGTGTCTACTACTATGCATGTTAAGGTGATGTTCATGAATGTATGATTTGTATTCCCTTACAAGGATGACTTGATAGGTGTGCTAGTATGGGCAAGGGTATGGGACCTTATCTATGCATTGCACATGTGTATCTTGATAGGATAGTTCCTAGGTTTGGTTCTTATGCATATGAAGGATGATTATATGAACATGTTATGAATATGATATAATGAAGTATGAATGCGTATAGTGTCTTAGTAGGTTTATATGAAAGTATTTCTCATATAGTTACGCCTATAGACTTATGCATTGATATATGAACATGTGTGACCTTATGTGTTATGTGAAAGGTTTGCTCACATCTAAGTAATACACTCACACACATGGATGATCTATTTAGTGAGAAGAGGCCTTGCTAGGGGTGCCCAAGAATACTCCAAAACTAGATAGGTGCTTGAATATGCTATAAGCATATGAATGATGAATATCATAAGCTTATGTTTTTTATAAACAAACGTAATAAAGGCTTTTCAATAAAGGGAACTTAGCTTAGCACCGAGTGAACTTGACATTGAGAGGTGTTGACTTTCCTTGGAGGAATATTCACCATTTTTCCCTTATAGAGTGTTGACTTTCCTTAGAGGAATAATCCCCTATGGACCTACATAAGGTGTCGACTTTCCTTAGAGGAATACTCACCTATGGACTTACATGAAGTGTTGACTTTCCTTGAGGAATATTCACTCATGTTTTCTCATGAGGTGAGGCCCCATTACTAAATGGTATATAGAGGGAATACCTATCTCTTAGTTCCATAAACTATGCTTGCCACATAGGATCTAGCAAAGTGATTTCACTTAGGATGCTAGAATGTATGTTAATGTTCTACCTTGGCTAGGTAGGAACACCTTCCTTTGGTGTAAGGCTCTACAACACCAAATTCCATGTTTAGCACCCATGGTCTTAGTGTCGGTTAAGGCTATAGTTTCCCTAAAGATAAAATGGACAATGGAAGTAATTGAATAGGATCCTAACTAGGAGGACTTAAGGTAAGTTACTTAGGATAGGTGGAAGTAATAAACCCATCTAGACATTGCACAAGTGACTCCTTAGGAAGTCTTAGGAAGGTGCCTAATGCATATGATTATGTATGTGTCCTTTATGTATGATATTGTAGTCTTGGTTTGACTATGTTTATATTGTACTATACTTCTATGATGACTTGTGTTGTCTTGTGTAGATTCTATGTATGGCATTTCTCTTGTGTTTCTAAGGTGATATATTGCACCAAGTATCCCTAAAGGATTACTTAGAAGGCTAATGAATTAAGAGTAAGGGTTCACTGTAAAGGTGATGGAGTTCACTGTAAAGTGACTCCAAATTGTACTTAAATTCTATATGTCCTTTTCTATGATGTTTGGCCTTTGATTGTGTTTCTATGAAGTATGTGAATGATATAAATGCTATTGATAAAGGTTTTATGATGATTTACTCAAAATGGCATGAAGTATGATTTCAAAGGAAATGTCCCCTTTGAATGCATGTTTTTGCATGGTTGCCATACTTAGTACATTCTTGTGCTAATCCCATTCTTCTCTACTTTTTACACAAAGTGTAGGTTATGGAATGCTTCAAGGAGATCTATGATTGAGGAGCTTGATAGGTGATTTCCCAAGCTCAAGGAAAGGAATCTTTAAGTTCAAGGATGTCCTACTAATGTCTTTAATGTAAAGTCTTTAAGTATTGTATAGTTATGTAAGGTGTCGTATGGGCCGTGTCCCTAATGTATTCTAAAGTTATTGAGTCTAAGATGGCAAAGAGACTTAGAGTCTAAATATGTATTTTGACTTATGTTTTTTATATAATATATGATGTGATGTTTCTAGCATATGATGTGCTATGAAAAGTTATAAATTTTCTGCTAAATTTACTATGTCAATGCAATGAATGATATGAGAGGCTTGTCTTAGACCTCCGAGAGGTCGACGACGCTGGTTACAATCCAAGATTGTACCCTATCTTCTAGGGTATGCTTTTGGGTTATGACACAATCTATAGTATCAATATGTCTCTTCTTTCTAGATGTTGTTGATCATGCTCGCACTATTGAGTAGTTCCATATTTATGCCCAAGGGGTAGAGAGAAGATAACTTCATATGAGGGTAGTTATAGTAATTTTATGCCTAGAGATTCACATGATATGATATGGCTCGATAACAGTTTCAGCAGGGTCAACCTATTCGGCATGTTCATGCCTTATTATAGAGTTCAACCGCCGATCGGTACGTCCTGAGTGAGGTTGGCTCTAGCTAGAGTCATGGGTCCCAAACTAGTACTTCAGGTCGCGATGGTTGTTCTTTTGGGAGCAGATCATATTCATGTTGTTTTGCCTATGGTGAATTATGTCATTAAGCCAGAGATTACCCTTTGCATAGATGGATCTCTCCAGTTCCATAGCCAGCTCTACCAGCTCCATTAGTTGTGCCTTCAACTAGAGGTCTTGACCAGTCTAGAGAAAATATAGAGAATACAATGTATGGCTGTTAAGATACTCTTTCTCTTGATTGCATGGTACAATTTAATAGGCAAATATATATATATATATATACATATATATATATATATATATATATAAAACTAGAGTCTTTGATCCTATCTATATCTACATTAGGAGGCTAGAACTTTATGACTCCTTAACCACCTCTAGGTTGTCTTACATCTCCGCTAGAAGCTTGAGTTGGGGTGATGAACAATGCCAAGCTTGGTCTTTAAGTCTTGGAACTGAATCTTTGACAATGGCTTAGTGAATATGTCAGCTAATTAATGTACTGAATGGACAAACTTTGTGACCATAGCTAATTGGATAACCTTTTCTCGCACAAAATGATGGTTAAGCTCCACATGTTTAGTTCGAGCATGCAAAACTGGATTGACGTGAGGTGATGGGCGCTAACGTTGTCTACGAAAAGTAGTGGAGGATGGGATAGTGAGATGCCAATGTCTTTGAGCAGATAGGTCACCAAAGTGAGTTCAGCAACAAGAGATGATGATAAACGATATTCAACTTTAGTACTAGACTTCACCCCAATAACTTGCTTCTTTTAGAGCAACTTATATAATTAGAAACAAGAAAAACACATAATATTGATGTGGACCGTCGAGTTAGGGGGAAGCTTGACCAATCGGGGTTAGAAAATCCTACCAAGTTAAGAGAGGACTTGGTAGAGATATAGATGCCTAATGTTGATGTACCAACTATATATTGAAGAACACGTTTGACGCTAGACCAATGTATAGTTGTGGGGTATTGCATAAACTTACACAAAAGGTAAACTGCTTAAGAAATATGTGGACGAGTGAGGGTCGTGTATTGTAAGGTTCTGATGACACTTCTATAGGAAAAGCATCAATGTCCTGTGAACCCGACAGGTAATGGAGAGTACATTTTTTTGAGAGAGGGGTCTGAATAGCACGTGTGACCAACATGTCTTTGCATTTAATAAGATCGGAGGCACACTTGCTCTGGCTTAGGAAAATATAATCCACTTCATGGTGAACCTCAATACTAAAGAAGTAGTGAAGGCTTCCTATATCTTTCATGGAAAAAAATGATTGAAGGTTGTTATGAGCTTAGACATACTTGAAGAGTTACTCCTAGTGAGAATAATATCATCATCATAAAGGAGAAGTAAAATAGTTCCTTCTTATGAATGCAACACAAACAATGACGGATCAACTTTACGACATAAAAACCCATAATGGAACAAGTAAGAGTTAAACTTGTGGAACCAAGCTCTAGGTGCTTGTTTTAAGCCATATAGTGCCTTCTTTTTGAGCAAACACACATGGTGCAGGGAATTTTGATATTTTAAACCCAAGGGTTGCTCCATGCAGACGGTTTCCTTAAGGTTTCCATGTAAACATGCATTCTTGACATCAATTTGTTTAATCTCCCAATGTTAAGTGGTTGTAATGGTCAAAACAAGACGAATTGTTGTAGCTTTTACCACATGAGGTATGTGTCATCAAGTTTGACTCCTTCAATTTCATTGTATTCTTTCACAACCAAGCAAGCTTGAATTGTTCAACCGAACCGTTAGGCTTGAGTTGTCTTGAAAACCCATCGAGAACCAAGAACATTCATATTGGATTGCCGCGAAACCAATGTCCAAGTTTCATTTATTTCAAAAGTATATAATTTTTCATGCATGGAAACCAACCAATAGGGCTTGGAAAAAACCATTTTGAGCGATTTTTGTTCGACAATATCGGGTTTGATAAAAGTTATGAAGAGGGTATGAAACGTGGGGTTTGTCATTTCATGGGTTTTTGTTTGGGTGAGCATATGATGGGTGTTACAAGTGGTTTGTTGGGTGTGTGTTTGGTGTTGAACATCAAATGATTGGTAAAGTGCTGAAGAGTGGCTGCTAATTGTGTGAAATGGGATAATGTGTTGGGACTATGATACAATTAGTTCAGGTGTAGCTGCTTCATGAGGTGTCGATTCCATAGAGTTGGATAATGTTACAAGATAATTTGGAGTCATATTTGATGGTCCTAACTGCTGCAAGTCAGAGGAGATTGTCTGCAAAAGGAATTATTCATGAAAAAATCAGTTGCTGGAGGATAGAGCATTTAGTTGAGTTATCTGGAGGATTAACGACCGATGAGTTTCCATTTTGATGTTTCAATAATTCATGGAACGTATTAAAATATGAGCTATCTGAATCTGCAGATAAATCAATTCTAGCAGACACATAAGGTAAGACAAATTAATCAAAAATTACGTGTATTGAGTTAAAATCATTCCTTGTTTATGGGTGATAGCACATATACCTTTGTGAAGTAGGCTATAGCCAATGAATACACATGGAAAAGTTTTGGGTTGAAATATTTGTATTCTTTACTTTAAGCTATGGAAAGCATATATATATGAAAAACTTCGAAGCATTATAGTCTGGTTTCTTTCCCTGTAACTTCAAGAATGGAAATTGCATACTCAATTTAGACGTAGGTATTCTATTGATTAGGAACACTGTAGTCATATAAGCTTCAACCAAAGAAACAATGGTAGATTCACATTAAAAAGTAGAATCAAACCAGTCTCAACAATGTGTCTATGTTTTCGTTCAACTACTCTATTTTGTTCAGGAATATGTGGACAAGAAATTTGCCTCGTGATACCATTTTGGGCCAAGTAAGCTATATAATTCAAAATGTTGAATTCTCATCCTCCATCACATTTAAATATTTTTAAGTTCTGGGAAAACTAAGTTTCTATTAACTTTTGAAAGGTCATCAAAATGGATAGAAAATTAGATTTCTTGTTTAGGGTATAGATCCAACTAAATAATGTGTAATCATCGAAAACAAATAACATAGAATCTTATTTCTTAAGAAGAAGTAACAAATAATTTTATTCCTTGAGAAGAAGTAACAAGGGCTTGTACCCATAAATCACAATGTATTTTACCAAATAGAGCAAACTCTCTTTTATTAGAAACTTTAAAAGGTAGCTTACAACTTTTTCCCATTTGAAAACTACTACTAACTGAATTTTTTTACTCCAAGTCCTAACATCAATTTTCTCATTGCTATGCAAAAAATTAAGAAATCTCGAGTTTGGGTTTCCTATTCTTTGATGCTAAATTGTGTATGAGTTCTTCTCTATTTTCGTAGTTATCAAAGTTTCATCAAGACTTTATTCCAGAGCATACAAGTCATGTCTTCTATTACCCTTTGCCAAAACTATGCCCGTTCTATTATTCTTAACAACAAACCTGTCACATCCGGGAATACCCCCTAGACATAACCGGCGTCTTCGTCCTCTTTAAGGACTAAGACTAACCTCTTAGCTTACATCATTACATTCATAGGTCAAAATTAGCAGAAATTTAAAACTTTTTACTACTTCTACATTGAGATTTACATAGACCTCTACTTACACATAATAGATATTTATCGAGTATACATAGACCCTTCGTATATGAAGATTACTTAGTCTTCTACTTTTATTACACATAGATATATAGAATATAACATAGACTCAAATAGTCGTCTCATCTCATAACCATCTAATAAGAGTATAGCAATTTGGGCCTAGCCCATACATCAATACAATAAGACACATATAGATCATACAATGTTTAGTATCCAAATGAAAAGGAAAGAAACATAAGATTCTTGAACACTAAATCTATATCATAGGCTTGATAGTGGCATCTCCCTCGGAAAGTGAGGACCTACCCAACTTGGATGAACAAGAATTCCAAGCCTACTTTAAAGTCGTCCCCAAATGCACTTCAACAACCGAAACCTAAAATGTTGGAGAAAAGAAAGAAATGGAGTTAGTACACCACTTGTACTAAGTATGAAACGATATGCACATATAATATCAAATCATGCTAAAAAGGGACATTTCATTAAGTATGCAATTTACTTGAAAATCTTTATGCACATTCAACAAGACCATACCAATCAATAAACATTTTCATTAAGTTATAGGCCTGTAGATCACACTACCAACAACATCAAGTCAAGTCAACATGCATATCATATCATTGAATACAAAGTCAAGTAACTCTATAATCAATTTATAATAACTACAAACATGAATAAGATTACATTTCAACATAACCCAAGCAAGACCATTATGCATGACCCTCTTTAAGTCCACTTGTACAATATCTAAGCAAATTCCCATAACCTTAATCAAGTAAACCTATCAAGAACCATAACCAATGTCCAACCTCACATAATCATAACATTAAGATTACATAATGTCATACTTTAGCATTAGAGACCAAATACATGTTCATAAGAGCAATTAACATCACATAGTGTCATTAACATGTAAGATCATCATATACATATCATTTACCTTTATATGCATATACATACATAAGAACAACCTCCTAAAGCTTCCTTGAAGGAAAACTAGTGCAAGGCATAGGTAGAGTCCCATACCCCTACCTAGGCTAAGTCAACCTCTCAAGTCACCCAAGTTAGTTTGTACTTCATTACTTCATTTTAGTTTAGGGAACACTTTCCTTAACCGACATAGACCACAAGAGCTAAGTGTGGAATCCGGTGTTGTAAAACCTTAGACCGAAGGAAGGTGGTCTACTGGACAAAGTAAAACCAAATATAAACGTAGTTGTTTAGGTGGATCCACTAGCTAGTCTTCCTAGGGGCGCAACATAGTTCAAGAACTAAGAGATAGGTATAATCCCACTACATACCACTTGGCAATAAGGGCCTCCTCTTAAGGGAATCCAATGGATGAGTATCCCTCATTGGGGAGTCAACAACACATGTGGAACTATAGGGTAAATCTTTCTCTATGGAAAGTCATCACCTCCCATTGTCAAGTTCACTCGGTGCGAAGTCAATTCCCTCTTGAAATGTCTTTAATGTCTTTATTAATCATCATAACTTAATGTAGATCATAGGGTTCTAACCCTTGTATAAACATCATCATCATTATAGCTCAATAAGAATTGCATGAGTATAGTCCTTTTATTACAATTCATATAAGTGGAAGGTTAACACATTTACATATCACTTCATGATAAGATACATTGGTAAATCATTCACCATCCTTATCACATTTGCATCTTATCCAAAACCTCACAAACCATAATCAAGACATTTCAATTCAACATCATACCAACCCTATAAATCCTAATACAAGGCATACTCCAATAAAACATCATGACTCGGTCGGAATTAACCATAATTGAAGTAAATAATAGGGATCACAAGACTTACCAAGTCTCCTTCATAATTCATCATCAAGGTCTTACCATCAATCCCTTTAACTCAACCCAATTAGGGTGTAGTATCACCATATAATAATAGACATCATGATAACAAGTCTAATTAAATCAATATATCATAATTCATCACTACTGCATAACTTAAGATAAGATACATAGGTTAATTCACAACATACTTTATAACCTAGATCAACTCATCAAGAACTAGAATAATGGGACTATAATTCATCTTAATTTATTCATGATTGATACAACAACATCTTAGGATAGTAATTTAACCAATAACCAATTCACTTGAACCAACGTTACTCAATTCACATCAAGACCACAACCTAGGTTTAAAGGAAATAAGTCATCTTCTACAAATTAGACCAATTCATAAAGATATAACATAATTGAGTTAAAATACATTTTAATGTATTCATAATACCCTAAAGAAATTATAAACAAATCAATTCACAACATCAATTTTGTATTGGATGAAAACCCACTTGAAAACCCAACTTTTGAAATCAATTTGATGGAACCCTTTGAGAAAAGAAGTCTCAAAGGTGAAAGAGATCCCATAACTTACTAATTGATGAATATTGCTGGAGGAAATTGACCCTTCTACGCCCTTGAACCCACCTCTAGCTTGGTCTTCAATGGGGGTTTCTTCGGGAGAGAGAAATAATAGAGAAGGAAAAGAGTTTTGGGTTTGGGAATTATGAGAGTTTAGGTTAGGCTAATTAGGTTAGGTCTTTATATAGGTGGTTACATAACTTAATTAGACCTTACCTAACCCCTAATTAACTTTCTAACTAAGCCAAATAATTAGATGAAGTAAATTAAAACGTACAGCAAAACACAGGCCTCACAAACGAGACCACGATCGACGGATCGTTGGTCAATCGATAGCCACTGCTCCCTCCGTGTTTCACATCCGTCGCTAAGTGCAGAGAGTTATCAAAATGAACATATGGCCATATTGACTAAGTTTCCATAAACAGTGGCCATCGACACCCCGTCGATTAACCAATGCCCCATCGATGACACTCGTCTGTGCACACTGCCTTGGGCAGTCCTTTGACCTCAAAATGCAAGGGTCCTCCTCAAGGACCCTTGGTTGGTCCTTGGGGATTCGTACGTGGACGTTTCAACTATGAATTAGACCTAATACATGATAGATACCCTTCCACCAATTTTCATCATTTTCCGACCTCTAAAAGCTAGTCAAATAGGCTAAGGCATGCTAGTACCTCATTAAACTAGTTTCCGGACGTCATGGACGTTCTTGGACGTTTTAGTTTCTAGACTTCCTAAATGACTTATATTCATTAAAATATACCTTAAACGAGTGTCTAAACCTTGTGACACTCATGTTAGGCTCTAGGAAACGTCTTAGATTTTCGAAGTGTTACATTATCCCCCCCCCCCCTCTTAGGAACATTCGTCCCCGAATGACAGTAAAAATCTTTTGAAGGAAGGAATAGACTCAAGACTATAAGCCCAACCAACAACAATACATAACAACATCAATGATACCATTTACACAAGGCAATTCAAAACTTCAATTACCACACATAAGGCTCAAATTAAAATCACATTATGAGAAATTTCCTTCTCACAATAACTAGAGCTCAACATATCATATAAGAGTCAATTATGCCAATTCTTAACTTATCAACATGCTTCATATCATTTTAAAAAGACTCACCATATCAAAATGCACAACATGACTCAAAATAAGAAGAATTGTAACTTTAAAGGCATACTTCATTGTAAGTCACTGTAATATCATTATAAAATGCTCATTTTGCATAACTTCACCAAAAAATCAAGCAACTTCGATTTTTGTCATTATTTTCATTACTAATAGGAATAAATAACCTTAGTTATAAAATAGATTAGGGTAACAGTTCTTCATGTCGGCCTCGGCCTCCCATGTTGCACCCTCAACAAGGTGATTCTTCCATAACACTTTTACGGAAGCTACCTCCTTATTCCTTAACTTCTTTACTTGCCTATGAAGGATTTGAACCGGGACCTCCTCATAAGAGAGGTTATCCTTCACACCAAGACCCTCAACAGGAAGAATAGACTCGGGAATACCGATACACTTCTTAAGCATGAAAACAAGGAAAACCGGATGAACCGAAGCCAATTCACTACGCAACTTCAACTCATATGCCACCTTACCAATCTTTTGCAAGATTTCTTAGGGACCCACATAACGAGGACTTAACTTCTCTTTCTTGCCAAATCTAACCACCCCTTTCATAGGCAAAATTCTCAAGTACACTTTATCACCTTCTTCAAACTCTAAATATCTTCTCCTATGATCGGCATAAGACTTTTGTTAACTATAGGCTGTTTGGAACCGATTCCTTATAATGTGAACCTTCTCCAAAGTCTTATAAATCAAATCGGGACCCAAAAGTGAAGACTCACCCACTTTAAACAATCCAATAGGAGATCTACATCTCCTACCATACATGGCTTCATAAGGAGCCATAGATATAGATGAATGGTAGCTATTATTTTAAGCAAACTCCACCAAAGGCAAATGCTTATACCAATTTCCCTTGAAATCAATAATGTAGGCTCTAATCATATCCTCAAGGGTTTGAATGGTATGCTCCGCTTGACCATCCGTTTGAGGATGAAAGGCGGTGCTTAACTTCACATTAGTACCCAACCCTTTCTGGAATGACCTCCAAAGCCTAGATGTAAATTGTGAACCCCTATCCGATATGATGGATAAAAAAATACCATGGCGACACACATTCTCATCTATAAAGATCCTTGCATAATCTTCCGTCGAAAAGGTAGACTTGACGAGAATAAAATGAGCGTAGTTGGTCGACCTATCCACAACCACCCATATAGAGTCATATTGCTTTTGTGTCCGAGGAAAACCTACCTCAAAATCCATATTGATGTCTTCCCATTTCCAAGTAGGAACTTGGATTTCTTAAAGTAAACCACCCGACTTTTGATGTTCGACTTTCACTTGTTGGAAATTTTGAAACTTAGCAACAAATTCTGCTATGTCCTTTTTCAAACCTTCCCACCAAAACACTTCCCTAACGTCATGGTACATCTTTGTTGAACCCGGATGAATGGAGTAACGGGACCCATGAGCTTCCTCAAGGATCCGGTTCCTCAAACTATCTACATCGGGAACACAAAACCTTCTTCGATACCTCAAGATACCATCCCCCCTTAAAGAGAATGACTCATTAAGCTTGCCAAGAACCGATTCCTTCAACGCCATCAATGATTGATCAAGATGTTGTTTGGACTTCACCTAACCTACCAATGATGACTCGGAGTTATGATGGACCATAAAACCACCATTCGGAGAATCTTCCAACCTAACACCCAATCTAGCCAGCCTATGAACATCTTTCACTAGGTCTTTATTGGATTCATCTACATGAGACACACTATCCATGTATAAATGACTTAAAGCATCCGCAACCACATTGGCCTTGCCGGGGTGATAGAGAACACTAATGTCGTAATCTTTCAACAATTCCAACCACCTTCTTTGTTGGAGATTCAACTCCTTTTGAGTAAACACATATTGGAGACTCTTGTGGTCGGTATATACATCAACATTAACATCATACAAATAATGCCTCCATATCTTCAAGGAAAATACTACGGCCACTAATTCGAGATCATGAGTTGGATAGTTTCTCTTATGCACCGTATGTTGTCTAGAAGCATAGGCTATTACCTTCCCATGTTGCATAAGCACACACCCTAAACCCCCTTGGGATGCATCACAATATACAACTAAGCCCTTTGTACCCTCCGGTAAAGTCACACCGGAGTGGAAGTAAACCTATATTTCAAGATTTGGAAGCTTCTCTCACATGCCTCCGAACACTCAAATTTCTTACTCTTTTGGGTCAAAGTAGTCAAGGGAGATTCAATGGACGCAAAACCATCCACAAACCTTTGATAATAACCTGCTAGACCCAAGAAACTCCTAATGTCGTTTGGAATCAATAGTCTAGGCCAATTCTTAACTGCCTCGGTTTTTCTTAGATCAACCTCAACTCCCTCACTAGAGATGATATGACCAACAAATGTCACTGACCTCAACCAAAACTCACATTTTCTATACTTGGCAAATAATTGGTTCTCCTTAAGCACTTGTAACACCACCCTCAAATGGTCCATATGATCACCCTCATTTTCGAATATACCAAGATGTCGTCAATGAAAACAATGACAAATGAATCTACGTAATTTTGAAACACCCTATTCATGAGATACATAAATATAGCCGGGGCATTACTGAGACAAAAGGACATTACTAGGAACTCATAGTGAACATATCTAGTCCGAAATGCCATTTATGGTATATCCTCACCTCTCACCCTAAGTTGGTGATACCCCGATCTCAAGTTAATTTTAGAAAAGTAGCTTGCCCCTTGGAGTTGATCAAACAAGTCATCAACCCGAGGGAAAGGATACTTGTTATTAATAGTGACTTTATTAAATTGGCGATAATCAATGCACATTCTAAGGGACCCATCCTTCTTCTTCACAAACAATACCGGAGCACCCCATAGAGAAATACTAGGTCTAATGAAGCCTTTATCTAGTAAATTTTGAGTTGAGCCTTCAACTTTTTCAATTCGACCGGAGCCATCCGATAAGGAGGAATTGAAATGGGATTTGTGGTGACGAATCGATACCAAAATTAATTTCCCGTTCGGGAGGAATACCGAGAAGATCATTAGGAAAGACTTCAGGAAATTCATTCACTACGGGGACCGACTCAACGGGAGGAATTTCAGAGTCTAAATCCTGGACTCTTACTATATGGTATAAACACCCTTTAGAGATCATTTTACAAGCTTTCAAACAAGAGATGATATGACCTCTAGGAATAGAATTTCCCCACTTCCATTCTAAAACGGGCTCATTTGGAAAGTTAAACTTCACCACCCTTGTTCTACAATCTATAGAGCCAAAGCAAGCATGCAACCAATCCATACCCAATATGACATCAAAATCAAACATATCAAGTTCTACTAGTTCAACATACTTAACTCTATTGGACAACATCATAGGAAAATTTCTATACACCCTCTTGGAAACAACCGACTCACTCACCAGGGTAGACACCATAAAAGGTTCATTTAGAATGTCGGGAAAACTTTCAAACTTCTTAGCTATCAAGGGAGTAACAAAATATAATGTAGCGCCCAGATCAAGTAAAGAATATACATCAATAGAGAAAACTTTCAACATACCGGTCACCACGTTGGGAGAAGTCTGTTGCTCACCCCTAGAGCGGAGAGCACATAAGCGATTCTTCCTTGGAGCATCATTAGAACCACTTGATTGCCCACTACCCTTGTATTGACCCTTCACATTAGGGAAATCCCTAACCTTGTGGCCACTCTTGCCACAACCAAAGCAATTTCCCATTCTAACTAGACATTCACCAAGATGACCCTTCCCACATTTTCCACAAGTAGGCTTCTTGTTCAGTGAAATAGTACCCCTTCCTTTTTTAGCCTTAGGGTTAGACAACCTATCATCCCTAGCCTTAGGGAACTTGGAATAAACTTGATTAGACACTTTTCTTGAACCTAGGCTTGTCTTGGATATCAAGCCTTCTCTTTGAAGAACTACCATCAAAAGATCTTGCCCTCTTGGTATCTATACATTTTCTCTAGCCCTTGCCTCTTACACTTGTTGAGCATGAACCATGAGATGAGAAATATTCATCTTGTCTTGTAGAATAGCCTAATGACTTTCCTCTTGCAAGTCATCTGACACTCCCGTCACAAAATGGTTCATTTCATCTCTAGGGTCGGGAACCAAAGAAGGAGCATATTTTGACAATAGAGTAAATTTCAAGGAATATTCAAGCACACTCATACCAACTTGACGAAGGTTGATGAACTCCACCACATTAGCTTCCCGCTTCTCCCTAGGAAAGAATCTATCAAGAAAAGCCTTCTTGAACACTTCCAAAGTGACCGGTCTACCCCTTAACAGCCTATTGTCCCTCCATTGGACATACCAAGTTTGGGTCACATCTTTGAGTTGGTAAGTGGCTAACTCCGCCTTCTCATTAGTAGACAACCCCGTACATAAAGAATCTTATATATTTCATCAATGAACTCTTGGGGGTCTTCTTCAACCTTGGACCCATAGAAAGTAGGAGGATTCATCCTAGTGAAATCCCTTAGATGAGAGGCCATAGTAGGAACTTGTTTGTTTGCTCGGGGTACAACCTCCCGATTAGCTTGCGCCGTCATATCTTGAGCTTGAGTAGTGGAGTCTTGTGCTTGGGTAGTAATGGCTTGGGCCATTTGAAAAAGGGAAGCCCTTATAGAACCATCCGACAAAGGAGGAGGATCGACCGGAGCTTGGTAATCATTCATATCTTCATCAAGAGGAGGGACTTGATCACCACGGGGAGGAGCTCTCGTATTGGCAATCTCTTCCTCAAGTCTTCGTGCCACATTCCTTTGAGCATTCATTGCCTATAATCAAAACAAGAGGATTAAATGCTAAAAGCACATAGAACTCACACTATAGAGGCACAATATTGGACTTCCAAGAAAGTGAGAGTTTCCTAAGAATCAGATAGATTCCTATCCATAAGTGTGGCCTGCTTCACAATTATGAGTACGCATATGCATAGATGTGATTGAGAGATATATTGACTCAAAGATATTCAACCTCATGCTCTGATACAAAGTTTGTCACATCTTGGAATACCCCTAGATGTAACCGCCATCGTCATCCTCTTTGAGGACTAAGACTAGCCTCTTAGCTTACATCATTACATTCATAGGTCAAAATTAGCCGAAATTCAAAACTTTATACTACTTCTACATTGAGGTTTACATAGACCTTTACTTACACATAATAGATATTTATCGAGTATACATAGACCCTTCGTATATGAAGATTACATAGTCTTCAACTTTTATTGCACATAGATTTATAGAATATAACAGTCTCAAATAGTCGTCTCATCTCATAACCATATAATAAGAGTATAGCAATTCGGCCTAGCCCATACATCAACAATAAGACCACATATAGGTCATACAATGTTTAGTATCCAAATGAAAAGGAAAGAAACATAAGAGTATTGAACACTAAAGCTATATCATAGGCTTGATAGTGGCATCACCCTCGGAAAGTGAGGACCTACCCAACTTGGATGAACAAGAATTCCAAGCCTTCTTTAAAGTCGTCTCCAAATGCACTTCAACGACTGAAACCTAAAATGTTAGGGAAAAGGAAGAAATGAGGTTAGTACACCACTTGTACTAAGTATGAGACCATATGTACATATAATATCAAATCATGCTAAAAAGGGACATTTCATTGAGTATGCAATTTACTTGAAAACCTTTATGCACATTCAACATGACCATACCAATCAATAAGACATTTTCATTAAGTCATAGGCATGTACATCACAATACCAACAACATCAAGTCAAGTCAACATGCATATCATATAATTGAATGCATAGTCAAGTAACTCTATCATTAAGTCATAATAACCACAAACATGAATAAGAATACATTTCAACATAACCCAAGCAAGACCATTACTAATGACACTCTTTAAGTCCACTTGTACAATAACTAAGCAAAGCCCCATAACCTTACTTATCCAAGTAAACCTATCAAGAAACATAACCAATGTCCAACCTCACATAATCATAACATTAAGATTACATAATGTCATACTTTAGCATTATAGATCAAATACAAGTTCATAAGAGTAATTAACATCATATAGTGTCATTAACAAGTAAGATTATCAAATACATATCATTTACCATTAAAATCATATACATACATAAGAACAACCTCCTAAAGCTTCCTTCAAGGAAAATTAGTGCAAGGCGTAGGTAGAGGCCCATACCCCTACCTAGGCTAAGTCAACCTCTCAAGTAACCCTAGTTAGTTTGTACTTCATTACTTCATTTTAGTATAGGGAACACTTTCCTTAACAGACATAGACCACAAGAGCTAAGTGTGGACTCCGGTGTTGTAAAACCTTACACCGAGGGAAGGTGGTCTACCGGAAAAAGTAAAACCAAACATAAACGTAGCTTTCTAGGTGGATCCACTAGCTAGTCTTCCTAGGGGCGCAACATAGTTCAAGAACTAAGAGATAGGTATAATCCCACTACATACCACTTGGCAATAAGGGCCTCCTCTTAAGGGAATCCAATGGATGAGTATCCCTCATTGGGGAGTCAACAACACATGTGGAACTATAGGATAAATCTTCCTCTATAGAAAGTCATCACCTCCTATTGTCAAGTTCACTCGGTGCTTAGCTAAGTCCCTTTTGAAATGATTTGAATGTCTTTATTAATCATCATAACTTAATCTAGGTTATAGGGTTCTAACCCTTGTATAAACATCATCATCATAATAGCTCAATAAGAATTGCATGAGTATATTCCTTTCATTATAATTCTTATAAGTGAGGTTAGCACATTCATATATCACTTCATGATAAGGCACATTGGTAAATCATTCACCATCTTATAACATTTACATCTTAGCCAACACCTCACAAACCATATTCAATACATTTCAATTCAACATCATACCAACCCTATAAATCCTATTACAAGGCATACTCCAATACAACATCACGACTTAATCACAATTAACCATAATTGAAGTAAATAATAGGGATCACAAGACTTACCAAGTCTCCTTCATAATTCATCTTCAAGGTCTTACCATCAACCTCTTTAACTCAACCCAATTAGGGTTTAGTATCATTATATAACCATAGACATCATGATAACAAGGCTAATTGAATCACTATATCACAATTCATCACTAGTGCATAGCTTAAGATAAGATACTCAGGTCAATTCACGACATACTTCATAACCTAGATCAACTCATCAAGAACTAGCATTATAGGACTATAATTAATCTTAATTTAGTCATGATTGATACAAAACATCTTGGGATAGTAATTACACCAATAAACAATTCACTTGAACCAATATTACTCAATTCACATCAAAATCACAACCTAGGGTTAAGGGGAATAGGTCATCTTCGACAAACTAGACCAATTCGTCAAGATATACCATAATTGAGTTAAAATACAAGTTAATCGATTCATAATATCCAAAATAAATAATAAAAAAATCAATTCACAACATCAATTTCGTATTGGATGAAAACCCACTTGAAAACCCAACTTTTGAAATCAATTTGATGGAACCCTTTGAGGAAAGAAGTCTTAAAGGTGAAAGAGATATCATACCTTACTAATTGATGAAGATTGATGAAGGAAATTGACCCTTTGCAGCCCTTGAACCCACCTCTAGCTTGGTCTTCAATGGGGGTTTCTTTGGGAGAGAGAAAGAAGAGAGAAGGAAGAGAGTTTTGGGTTTGGGAATTATGAGAGTTTAGGTTAGGCTAATTAGGTTAGCTCTTTATATAGGTGGTTATTTAACTTAATTAGACCTTCCCTAACCCCTAATTAACTCGAAACTCCAATTCAAGCACCCGAACCCTGAACTTTAACAAAAGTCACTCAAGGGCTTAAATTCTACAATTTCACAACTTAGGAACTCAAATCCTAAAAATACTCAAAAATATAAACCAACAACACTCATGGATCAGATTTCATATTTAGGGACGAATGGAATCAACTGGATCCTATTCCAAAACTTGAAACTTCAATAGACATCGACAACAACTTCATTAACAACTTAGCCTTTCAAACTGAAAACTTACAAAAATTTCAATTTTTAACTCAAAGTTCAATGCCAACATTTCAAACTCAACAAAAAATGACTGGGAGTCGATATTAGAGGGGAAATACTGAAATAGACGACCGGGTCATTACAATATGCTTGGTATATTGATGTTCTGTAACAACCTGATTCCGTCATTATGAAAAAGTCAATAAAGAAAGAATTGTCGCCAGAAAACGTTTTGGTAGTAACTTGGAATTTCCCAACCTAGTCTAGATTTGAGTGAAATCAGAGGCATTAAGGTGTAGCAAAAGCTAATATTGAATGAGAGATATAATTGTGAATATAATTACATAAGTGGATAGTCAAGACTATAAGGAACTCATACCACTTTACGAAATCGTATTCAGGCGAGTAAAACTCCAAAAAATGATCTTTTCATGAATGGGTACATTTTGTCTCCGTCAAGGCTGCTGTAGCGGCACCCCTGTAGCAAAAGTCGCTATAAACCCCAAAATGACCATATTTTGTATTTTTTGACTTTTAGAGCTAAGGAGGCGTCTCTAGACGAGAGTTTGATAGTTTTTCACCATTCTTGAGGCTAAAGGCAACATTTTAACACGCCAAATCCATTTTTTGATTGTAGAACCTATTTTCTTGGTTTATAATCGACGGCGGAGGGTTTTGATCTAGAAATTATGGTGGAAAAAGCCCTAATTTTGGTATTAGGATCTTGGGTTTGGTCAAGGGGTATTGGATTTGTTATAATCCAAATAATTAGACCTTTGATTGTTGATCCTTGCGTAAATTAATTTTTATAGACCTAGAACAAGCGGGAAAAATCTAGAAAGGGAAGATTCAAGTTCCTTAGGGGATTCAAGGTTGGATTCCAGGTAGGTGATGGTTGTGATATCATGTTGGTGTGATATATGTTTTTTATTGCTTTATTATAATGCATGTGTGTATGCAGATGTTGCATTATTTATCACACACTATGTAAATAAGCAGGAACGAATAATTGTAAGCCATGAATCACCTTTTGTTGTATGATCGTGATAATGTTCTTATGTACCTGATTGTGGTGTGTTGATGGGATCAGATTGCCACATTCCGACAAACTATTTTGGATCGGATTGCTTGGATCGGGTTGCCATGTTCTAGAACACCTATGCGATCAGATTTCCATATTTTGGAAAGCTAGCCGAGATCAGGTACCACGCCGGTGCACTAATAGTTTGAGTTTGGATTCCATGAGAGGACCATTCCATTGGGTTTCTTGGGAGGACCAAATACTTGTGTTAATTGCATTTATCGTTTCTGCACTACGACTTATGACTTCTCAAAGAGTTCTACTTAGTGTGAGTGGGACTCCATTCATGCATTGCACAAGTGGACTTTAAAAGTGGTTGTGGTGTGGTTCTCTTATGCTATGAAGATTGTGTTGATCAAAGTTGTTGATATTCGATATGTTACATGATTATATTGTTTCTTTGACTTATATATGTTTCACTTAGTGGGATAGCCGCGTTATCCTATCAGTACAATGTGGTTGTGTACTAATACTTCACCTGCTCTTATTTTTTTTGAGTGCAGGGCATCTTTCGGCGGCAATTGACAGATATCATTTAGAAGATCACCGACCATTTTGAATTCGAGGGTGAGCTAGTTCTTCCCGGCTGCCTTGAGTTCTCTTTTATTTAAGTCCTATCTTTTTGGACTCAGACTATTGTTAATATATTGTTTAGTTTTGGGGTTGTACCCCTTGTTCTTAGTCCTGTCGTCAGTAGAGTTTTGGTACAATGACTTTCAGGTTCTAGGGGTTGTATTTCCGCATTCGTGTTAGTTCATTTTTTTAGTTCCTTAATAAATAATTTAGTTATTTAGAACTTCTTTTCTATGTTAACATGCCTAGTTGTTTTTGTTAAGATGCTTGGTTGGGTTATAGTAATGGTTTTCCCACCAGAGGGTTAGTGTGAGTGCCAATCACGATGATTTGGGTCGTGACAAAGTTTGTATTAGAGACTAGTTTCGTTAATCTCATTGTACCAAAATGAGTCTAGTAGAGTCTTGCGGAATTGTACGATGACGTCCATACTTTTCTTCGAGAGGTTATAAGACTTTAGGAAAAACTCACTTCTTTCTATTCCTTCGTGCTATGACTTGAATCCAATTGGTATCTAGGTGATACAAATTGATATATTTCCTCCTTCACTCTGCTATCCAAACTAGAGCAACAAAAGTGGTAATACCATCGCTAGCAAGAGAGGATGTGTATAGACTACCGATAGTTGAATAGAGATATCATTTAGAACAAGTATCCATTGCCTCAGATAGATGACCTATTTGACCAACTGCAATGTGCATTAATTTTCTCTAAGATTGAGTTAAGGTCTTGTTACCATCAGTTAAGGATTGAGGCGATTAAGAATTGGGTTCGACCAGTTCAAATTAGAAGTTTTGTGGGGCTCGCTAGCTACTTTTGTCGTTTGTGGTATGAGTTTGGTGTCACGACCCGGGAGTACCCCTTAGGCATCACACGACATACCTGACCTCTCGGAGGTTTTATACAAGTCTCTTAGCATTCATTCATCACCTAAGTATGAAAAAAGTAGTGCGAAATTAAAACTTTTCACAATAAAGTGAATAAGGAAACTCTTTTATAAAACATAATAAGAACTAAGTCTCATCACAAGCCTTCTTAGACACATCTCATTAACATAGGGTCACGATCCTTACATTTAAAAGATACTTATATCTAATACAAAGTCTTTAATGAAAGAAAACTAGAAAAAACATCCATGTCCTTTAACATATGAGGACATACCAAGTCTTGACAGAATTCTACTTCCCAAGCTTCAATTCTAGGAATCCTCACTTGCCTCCACCTACACTTGTACAAATAGAGGAAAATATGGAACTAGTACAATTAAGCACTAAGTATGATGATCATACAAGAAATCATGTAAAAAGGGACATTTTACTTACGATACACTTTTCATGCTATTTTGCTAAATTCTCATAAACCAAGTATAAAAGACATCATACAAGTCAATCATCAACATAAAAACTAATACACCCCTAATTCATAACATATGACCATATTCATTAAGTAACCCATTTTGCCATTTAGACCCTCTACTTAAGGTTATCCCAAGACCCACCTAAGTAAGACATGAAGAGATCGCCCGTACAACCTCTTCAATACACACCTAAGTGTTCCTTAAGACTATTAAAGATAAGGATGTTTCCTTTCCAACACAAATCAACAATTCAACTATCATTACTAGAGATCTTAAAGGAGACATTCATATATTTAAGGGAACTTCACATAATGGGTCTTGGAAGATCTAGGGAACTCACTTTAGCATGTTCAAAGCCTACTCGTTCCATCTGTAGATAGCGTCCCATTCTACTACCTACACGTTGTGAAACCTACCCAATAATTAGCGTTCACATCCCACATGATGAGAATAGGAATTAACCGACATAGACCACACTAGCTAGGTATGGAATCCGGTGTCATAAGACCCCACACCGTGGAAGGTGTTCTACTTGCCAGAGGTAGAACTAAGGACACACCCATGTAGGCACATGGTTCAGGGAATATCAAAGGCTTCTTTGTACTCTATTATCATTCTTAAGCTACTACCACAAGTATAAACAATTGGTTCTTTGACTTGGTTATCATTGAGTAATTTCATTCAAATAATAGTATTTGAGAAGGTACCATCTCTAAGTCCTACCAACTTATAATACCACTACCAAGAAGGGGTCCACAAGGGCTGCCGATCAAGGTTCATTAGAATAGATCATTCATGAAATGGGTACCATGCTAGGTCTATCCAATTCACTTTATTATAAACCTTTTTTTCATATTAAAGGTTTCACATCCACTTAGGGTTCTAGACTCATCAAGAAGGGGAACCATTTTTAGGTCTACCGGTTCAAGACATACTTTAGAATACCTCATTTATCATTCTTGTATCAAGTAGGGACAACTAGGGTTAACTATACAAGTAACCATATCAATATATAGAGACTCTTCATATTCTATCATCATCACATAACAACATTTAGAGGAAACATTCTTTCATTGACCATGTCACATAACCTTATACAAGGTCATCTTAACATCATATAGCAACTTCACAATATATCTATCTTCCACACAACAACATAACCAACCTTCAATTAACCTTATAGTAAATCATGATCACAATCATAATTAGAACAAGAAGTAAGCACCTCCACTAGAACTGGATCAAACCATACAAGGAAATCCTACTATACTAAGCAATTGAATTAACTCACCATTCTCCAATATTCACAATTCATCGTTAATCAACTTCCAATACAACAAGAAGATTTACCCATCATCATGCCCATAAGTCCAAGATCACCAACTCATCCTTATATCCATAATTCATCAGATATATAGATACATAACAATAAGAATCCATAATATAAAACAATCTAAATACAATTCCATCCATACCCAATCACAATTATCAAACCCATTTTATAAGACAAAATTAGAGAATTAGGAAGATTATGGGTTCATGGAGCTTTCACTTGGAATCATCAATTAAACTATAATATAATCATAACAATTCGTTTGAAACTGTTTAACGGAAAACCCATGAGTTTGAGGAAAAATTAGGGTTTTGATCATCTTTTGGAAACTTGAAAACTATTAGAGAATTAGCTCTAGAGAGAAATCTAACTCTAGATAAAAACTCACCATACCTTAGTATTGAGAATTCCACGAATTTTGGGTTGAAAACTTGGAGAATTGACCTTCTTCCTTGGAGCTTGAAAGTTCATCAATGGAGGATTTGGATCGAGAGAGAATTTAGAGAGAAGGGAGATCTTTTGATTTTCAATTTGAGGGTTTTTGTTTTTGATTGGTGAAGTGGGGTAAAGTGACTTAAAAACCATTTATAATAAATTGCCAAAGTATCCAAAATACCCCTATACTTAAATAGGACTTTAAGAAACGTCCAACTTGAATTTTAAACGACGTGACCGAATCTGGAACATGGTTGCGCGTCCCGGAGGCACTTCCTAATTTTGTTTCTAAAAATCAATTTGAGGAAGAAGGTTCATAATGAGCACATGATGCAGAGGCAAATCTTTGCCTCTAAAAGTTGGGCATACGACGCGGCTTGGCCTTCCAAAAGCTGCTGCCTGCACGCTCCATTGGCAGCTTCCTAGCTAAAGCTTTGGTCCTCCCCAAAGACCCTTAAGTTGGTCCTTGGGGAGTCTTACCCGGTTGTTTTTACCCTAAATGCGATTATTAAGACACTAGGATCACCTCCATTGATTTTAGACTCCAAACGACACACAAAAACACCTACAACATATAAGGACACACTAGCACCCACAAGACTAGTTTCCGGACGTCTTGGTCGTCCCTTGGCGTTTAACTTCAAAACCCTTTAAGACTGAATTCAAAAGCTATTATTCATTATTTAAGCAAGTTATTAACTTGACAAACTCATGTGAAGATTTAATTTATCCTAGTTCATTTTGAGGTCATTACACTTAGTCCAATTGGTATCTCAACGAAGTGAACTAGATGGAACACAAACATGTTAATTGGAATTGAGAGGGTTGTCATAGGTATCTGGCTTTAGGGACCGTATAAGGCATGACTTATAGTGATTTATGGAACGAACTAATTAAATAAAAATTTGGACTTATCTGTGAATTGTAACTTAGAACGGTGAATGTGTGCTTCTAGTTGTTTTCAATTATTTATGAATGTAAAAGGTGTATTACTTCAATGCTTTGACATGATTAGGTGCCAGAATTGCTTGACTGAATGTGATATGTGCAATGTGTTGGTCTAAATGTTGAAGTGTGCCAGATGTAACCTCTTGAGTGTCGTGAGACTTGTTGTAAAAGGAAAAATCATCATGAGATTAGGCGAAGGGTCTAGATATAATACGTTATGCTTTGTAAGAGAGACTTGATATATGTTACGACCAACTGATAATCATGTGAATGCCTGGGTGTATCCTGGGAATGAGTGAGTTCTACTTTTCAACGTAACGTAAAGGAAATTGTGGAACGTGTGTTGTTAAGATTGACTTGGGGTAACTAATGATTGTCCTATCTATAGGGATTATTCTAAAGGTGCTAAGTAAATATGGGACCTTTGTGAAATTAGAGAAGATAGAAAACCCCCAGAATTTTTATTGCTTAGGTTTTGGTCCAGTCAGATCCGCTACAACGGGATTTGTTCCGCTAGAGTGGGACAAAGGGAAGCAAAACCCCGATAATTTTTCCTTGTTTTTCCATGTCATAATATGGACCTCAAATTGTACCTCACTGTTCAACAATCTAATATAAGTTATAAGGTGTGTTAAAATTGTGGAGAACCTAGGCATATGAGGGTTAGATATAGTGATAACACGTGCTATGATTGTTATGACCGGATAAATAAGGTGTTGTTCATCCGGATTCTACTTATTCGTATGTGTTAGTTCAATTGTCTTGGGATTTGATGTGGTTTGAGATATATTTATTGCCCCCATCCATGTTTCCACCACAGTTGAAAGTTAGTCATAGTCACCCACATATATCGTGTTATCATGTTATGTTTTGGATTTTTTAAATTTGGGTAGATTTAGTTGTAATGGATATGAATAAGTTGATATAGTATTAGACATGACTTGCTTGTCCCCCTATTATACTAGAATTAATGGTAATGCTAAGTAAACAACACTAGAGATCCCTGGTAGGGAAAGATTAGAGTGGGTAGGGGTTTACAAGCCTAAGCTATCTAAGATCTTATCTTTCATTCGGGCTAGGAAACTGGTAGGGAGGCATTGTTTGGCGTAATTGACTCATATTAAGGATTTTGAGGTCGAATACCCCTCTATTGAGTCTATTCCTGTGGTAATTAAGAGAGCGTAAAAGCTCAAATCTAAAGGCTTCGTGATAAAGGTTTCATCCATCCTAGTGTTTTCCTGTGGGTGCTCCTGTGTTGTTATTAAGACGAAAGAGGTAGTATGAGGACTGGTGATTTTATCTTAAGCCATAAGGTAGTGGATTGATACCAAAATCACAAGCTTATGGATAAATAAATTCCCGTGTAGTATACTTGGGTAAAGGCAATGAATTTTTTTAGAAAGTGCATACAAAAAGTTGTGCTAATCGTTTGAATTTGACGAGTATACTTTTTGTTTGAGGGTTTTATCGACGAAAATGATGAGTTGTAGAGATAATCAGGGATGACTGAACATAATGGTAATAAGTGTTCGTAGTAGATGGTGACGAGATAAAACTATATAATAAGATTGTGGGTAAGCAAATTTGGTGTAGTAAGTAAAGTGAGCGGATTTCGTTAACCTATCCACAACCACCCATATAGAGTCATTTTGCCTATGTGTCCGAGGCAAACTCACTACGAAGTCCATATTAATGCTTTTCCACTTCCAAGCGGGGACTTGCATTTCTTGAAGTAGGCCACCCGACTTTTGATGCTCGGCCTTTACTTGTTGGCAATTTGGACACCTAGCCACAAATTCAACTATGTCCCTTTTCAAGCCTTCCCACCACTAGACCTCTTGAAGGTCTCGGTACATTTTGGTAGCACCCGGATGAATAGAATATCAAGAACCATGATCTTCTTCGAGAATTCTCTTCCTCAAATCATCAACATCCGACAACCTACCTTGGTACCTAAGCACACCATCACCCCCCCCCTTTGGGAGAATGACTCACTAATCTTACAAAGAACCGATTCCTTCAACTCCATCAATAATGGATCAAGCTGTTCCTTAGAATTCTCCTCAACCATTAGAGACGATTCAAAGATATGATAGACTATAAAACTACCATTAGGAGAATATTACAACAGAACACCCAATCGACCCAACCTATGAACATTTTTCACTAGGTCTTTCTTGGATTCTTCCACATGAGACACACTACCCATAGTCATACGACTTAGAGCATATGAAACCATATTAGCCCTGCCGAGGTTGTAGAGAACACTCATGTCGTAATCCTTCAATGATTCCAACCATCTTCTTTGTCAGAGATTCAACTCCTTTTGAGCAAACACATATTGTTAACTCTTGTGGTCGGTAAATACATCCATATGTACCCCATAGAGATAATGCCTCCATATTTTAAAGGCAAACACCACGGCCGCTAATTCGAGATCATGAGTTGGGTAGTTCTTCTCATGAACCTTGAGTTGCCTAGAGGCATAAGCTATTACCTTCCCATGTTGCATAAGGGAACAACCCAAACCTACTTGGGAAACATCACAATACACCACAAAGCCCTTAGTACCCTCCGGTAAGGTCAACACCGTAGTAGAGGTAAGCCTATATTTCAACTCTTGCAAGCTTCTTTCACTAGCCTCCGACCACTGAAACTTAACCTTTTTTTGAGTTAATGTTGTCAAAAGAGATGGAATAGACGCAAAACCATCGAAAAACCTTCTATAGCACCAGGATAGAACAAGAAACTTTTTATGTAGGTTGGAGCCAAAGGTCTAGGCCAATTCTTAACCGCTTCCGTCTTTTTCGGATACACCTCTACACCCTCACTAGAGATGTATGACCAAGAAACTCGATCGATCTCAACCAAAATTCACACTTGTTATACTTAGCAAAGAGTTGGTGTTCCTTATGAAATTGCAATACCACCCTCAAATGGCCCAATATCTCATCCTCACTCTTAGAATATAACAAGATGTCATCAACAAAGACAATCACAAAGGCATCAAGGTAGATTTGGGAACATTCTATTCATGAGGTCTATAAAAGCCGCCGGGGAATTGGTTAACCCAAATGACATAACTAGGAACTCGTTGTGACCGTAACTAGTTCGGAAAGCTATTTTGGGAATATATTCACCTCTCACCCTAAGTTGGTGATATCCCAACCTCAAGTTAATTTTAGAAATGTAGCTTTCCCCTTGGAGTTGATCAAATAAATATCGATATTGGGAGAAGATACTTGTTCTTTGTGGTGACTTATTGAGTTGACGGTAATCAATGCACATCCTAAGGGACCCATCCTTCTTCTTCACAAACAACACCGGAGCACCCCACGGAGAAATACTAGGTCGAATGAAGCCCTTGTATAGTAAGTCTTTGAGTTTAGCCTTCAATTCTTTCAATTCGGCCGGAGCCATCCGATAAGGGGGAACTAAAATGGGGTTCTTATCTAGTAATAAGTCAATACCAAAATCAATTCCCGTTCGGGAGGAATTCCAAGCAAGTCATCGGGAAAGACTTCCGAAAAGTCCTTCACTTCAGGGACCAAATCTTGAGGAGGAGTTTAGGAGTATAAATCCTTGACCATTACAATATGGTATAGACACCCTTTAGAGATAATTTTACAACCTTTTAAACAAGAAATGATACGACCTCTAAGAATTGAATTTCCCCCCTTCCACTCTAAAACGGGTTCATTTGGAAAATTGAACTTAACCACTCTTGTTATACAATCTATGGAAGCAAAACAAGCATGCAACCAATACATTCCCAAAATGACATCAAAATCAACCATATCAAGTTCTACCAAGTCTACCATAGTAACAATATTGGTCAACATTATAGGACAATTCCTATAGACTTTTCAGCAATAACTGAATCACCCACCGGGGTAGTTACCGAAAATTGTTCAATTAAGATATCGGGCAATATTTCAAACTTTTGAACTACCAAAGAAGTAGAAAATGTCAAGGTAGCAGCGGGATCAAGTAAAGCATAAACATTAATATTGAAGACTTATAACATATAGGTCACCACATCAGGAGAACTCTCTTGTTCACCCCTAGAACGGAGAGCGTAAAAGTGATTCTTCCTTGGAACATCAGTATTACAACAACTTGCTTGAGCTTGAGCACTCCCCTTCTCTTGACCCCTCACATTAGGGAAATCCCTAATCTTATGGACACTCTTGCCATACCCAAAACAATTATCCTTCCCAACTAGACATTAACCCACATGCTTCTTACCACACTTCCACAAGTAGGCTTCTTGCTTGCTGAATTAGCACCTATTCCCTTTTGGGACTTAGGGTTAGACACCCTATCATCACGAACCTTGGGGAAATTAGAAGTAACATGATTGGAGAACCCCTTATTAAATATAGGCTTGTATGAATATCCAACCAACCCTTAGAAGGACACCCTTTATAAGACTTGGCCCTCTTAGCATCCTTAACCTTGCTCTTAAGCCTAGTGTCTTCCACTTGTTGAGCATGCACCATCAAACGATAAATATCCATGTTGTCATGAAGCATCGCCGAATGGCACTCTTCAACCAAATCATCGAACACTCCCGTAACAAAGCGACTCATCTCATCCCTTGGGTTAGACACCACAGAAGGGGCAAACTTAGACAATTAAGTGAACTTCAAAGAGTAGTCTAGCACATTCATACCTCATTAACTGATGAAGGTTGATGAATTCTTAAACTTTAGCCTCCCTCTTCTCCCTTGGGAAGAACCTATAAATAAAAGCCCTCTTAAAGATCTCCCAAGTCACGGGACCACCTCTCAAAGGCCTATTGTCTCTCCATTGGGTATACCAAGTTTGAGCCACATTGTTTAATTGATAAACGGCTAGCTCGGCCTTCTCAATTAAAGTCAGACCCATAGCAAATATTATCCTGTAGATATTATCAAGGAAGTCTTGGGGGTCACCTTCGACCCAAAGAACATTGGAGGGTTCATCCTGGTGAAGTCCTATAAGCGAGAAGCCATGATACTTGCATATTGTTGAATACGAGGTCCAACTTCCCGATTTGATTGATCCATCATAGCTTGAGCTTGAGTAGTTACGGCTTGGGCTTGAGAAGTCATATCTTGAGCGAAAGACACAAAATCCAACCTTATCTCTCCATCCGTCATAGGTGGAGAAATGACCGGATCTTGGTCAACTTGAGGAGCTTGATTGTATTGTAGAGGAGCTTGGTTGTCTTGGGGAGGATCTCAAACCTTAGAAACCTCTTCTTCGACCCTTCTAGCGGTTGCCCTTTGAGTAGTCATCGCCTATAACCACAATAAAAGGGTTAGAAAAAAAGGCCACATAGATTTACCATTCTTGAGGTATTACTTTCAACATTACGAAAAAGGTGAGAATTCCTGAGTATCACATAGCCTCTCATTCATAAGTGTGGCGCTCTTCATACCCAAGAACAAGACTCTACGTAGACGTGGTTTAGTGATACATAAATCCTAAGATTACTTCAACCTAGTGCTTTGATACAAAGTTTGTCACGACCGGGGAGCACCCCTAGACGTAACTGGCGTTGTCTTCCTCAGAGACGACTTATACATGCCCTTAGCATTCTTCATAACCTATCATAGGTCAAATATGCAGAAAATTTAAAACTTTTACATAGTGAGTTATACAAAGACCTCTCACATAACGTATATGGAGTTTACATAGACTACTCGCTTATTGAAGCTTACATAGGCTTCTTGTTTAGGCAACATAACGAACACATAAAATATAATCTAATAAAATCGTCTCACATTGAACCATCTAAAAGGAGTAAGACATTCGACATAGCCATTAAAAATTCAATATGCCATTATAGGCTTCAATCATTAGTCTTAAGCGATAAATGAATGAAATAGTGTCTTAGACATAACGACTACATATTTAGAATAGAGAAATGGTAACATCCCCGAACATTGAGAACCTACCAATAACATGGAGAAACTAGACCAAGCCTTCTTGCTTTTAGCCTCAAAGTACTTCAACGGCCTAAACCTATATTGTTTGGGAAAAGGGAAAGAATATGGGTAAGTACAACCACTTGTTCTGAGTATGGAAACATATGCAAGTAAAACCACTGAAATCATGCTTAAAAGGACATTTGTTCGAAATCATGCTAAGTCAATTTGAAAAGCATTTATGCACAATTAAGAACATATACAATCCATTAGACACAACGTCACTTAAGACATGTCCATATTCAACACAAGACCAACATCATCATAAAGTCAAGTCAACATGGATATTATCATCATAAGTTCATATCAAAATGAATGACATGATATCAAGATCATATAGGAATGAATAATTCCAACATAACATTATAATAGCAACTCATGTACAAGAGTTCATAACATCACCACATATAAGACCATTACTGATAACCCCTTCCCAAGCCTACAAGTGCAATGTTTATGTGAAGCCCCATTAACCCCACATAATCAAGTAAACCAAATAAATGATCATAAGCAATGTCAAAATTTCACATATCTTCATACTATGCATATTCATTATCACATACATCAACTTACACCAATAGCATGTTCATCAATGAAACTAACATTATATAGGATCATCAACATGTAAAGTCATCATATACATTTCATTCATATCATAGTGCGTAAGAACATACTCCTAGGACTTCCCTCAAGGTCAACTAGTGCAATGTATAGGTAGAGTCCCATACCCCTACCCATACTAAGAACAACCCCTTAAGTTACCCTAGTTAGTGTTCAACTACATTACTTGATTCAGTCATTTTACTTTCGATAAAAATTGCCTTAACCAATATAGACCATGTGAGCTAAACATGGAATTCGTTGTGATGAACCCTACCCCGAAAGAAGGTTCTCTGCTTGTCAAGGTAGAACTAAAACATGAACATAACTTTCAAGTGGATCCACTAGCTAGTCTTCCTATGGGGGCAACATAGTTAAGGAACTAGGAGATATGTCTTGAACCCTCTACATGCCCATAAGCAATGGATTCCTCATCTCATGCGATCATTGGTGAATCTCTCTTCCATTGGGGAGTCAACACCTCTCATTGTCAAGTTCACTCGGTGCTAAGATAAAGTCCCTTTTTGAAATATCTTTAAGCCTTTCTTAATCATCATGTCTTAGTATAGGTCATAGGAGACTAACCCATTGTATATTCATAGTCATTAGCTCATTAGGTATTGCATGAGAATTTCCTTTAATAACAACCCTTCATTTGTGAGATCAACATATCATAGTCATATCATAGTAAGGCACACAAGTGTTTCACATTAAACCTTGTATCATCATACCCTTAACATGATCTAACAATTTACATAGTCAAGACATTTCACCACATTGATGACATCATTATCATCTTAATCTAATCGCATATAATACTTCAATTGAATACCATTAACAAATATAAGCCATCATCACTGAAGTAAATAATTCTAGATAACAAAGTCTTACCACATAGCCTTCATAAACCTCCTTCAAGATCTTACCATCAATCCAACCATATTCATCCATAAATATACTTAATAAAATCATATAATAGCAATCTATATAAGAACTAAGTCAATTGTATCATCACTAATCAAATCAAATTAAAGCACAACCTAGGGTTAGGAAAAAGGTTCAATCATGATTTATTCCATAGAACTAGGTCAAATACCAAGAATAACAATAATTAATCCATAAAAAAATCATAATATATCAATAATAATCAATGGAAATCAACATCAAACCAATTGAAAGATCAAATACGAAATTGGAATGAAATCCATGTTTTTGACATCTTTTGGAAATCAACTTTGAAGAGCCTCTTGGGGAAAGATATTCGAAGAATGAATAGCTTCCTTACCTTAGTATTTCTTGAATATTTATGGAGAAAAGATGGATTCTTTAACCCTAGTGAACATTGAAGCTTGGTCTTCAATGAGGTCTTGAATAGAGAAAGAAAGTAGAGAGAAGGTGGAGAGAATTGGGTTTGGGAATATGGGGTGTTAGGTTAGTTTAATGAGGTTTAGGTCTTATATAGTTCCTCAAATAACTTAATTAACCCTACCTTAACCCTTCATTAATCAACCAACGTACTAAAGAATTATGTCAGTTAACTAAGAATTGGTCAGTCAGCTTGACCCCCAAACCCAGAATCCCCGACCTACGGTCCGTAGACACATCGACGGCCCATGCTGGCAAATGTTGTTTATGTTAAGACTGGTATTTTTGAACCTTTTGGAGATTTGGATAAGTTTGGACTTATGACTCCATCGATTGTCCGTTGACCCATCGATGGCTCGTCGTTTGGTTTTTCATTTGGCTACTGTCAAATTGACAGCTTTTGGTCAAAGGAAAGGGTCCTTTCTGAGGACCCATAGGGTGTTCCTTGGGGAGTCGTACCCAAACTTTTCAACCCTAAAAACACTCTTCTATATGATTAACACTTTTTACCAATTTTCACTAAATTCTGACTCCTAAAACCCCATGAAACATGCCAAGGCACACTAACCTCAGTACATTAAATTAGGCCAAGAAACAGTGTTTCAAGTCTTGGTTCATCATGTGAGGCTCTAGACCAATTCATGGACCTTCGGAGTGTCACAGATATGCTTGGTTGTATAAAACCCTTGTATAGCAAATCCTTGAGTTGAAATTTTTATTCTTTCAACTCGGCCGTAGCCGTCCGATATGGAAGAATGAAATGGTTGAGTATTCGACATCAAATATATGCCTAAATCTATTTCCCGTTCTGGAGGAATTCTGCGTAAGTCATCGAGGAAGACTTCTAGAAAGTCCTTCACCATGGAGACCGACTCTAAAGGAGGAGCCTCGGACCCAAGGTCCTTGACCCTCACAATATTATAGAGACATCCTTTAGGAATCATTTTACAATCTTTTTGACATGAAATAATTTGACCTCTAAGGATTGAGTTTCCACCCTTCTATTCTAGAACGGGTTCATTAGGAAATTGGAATTTAACTACCATTGTTATATAATCTCAATGGAAGCAAAAAAAAAAAGCATATAACCAATCCATTCCTAAAATGACATCAAAGTCCAACATATCAAGTTTTACTAAATCAACCAAAGTGACTATTGGAATATAATATGGGACAACTTCTATAGACTCCTTACGCAACCACGGAGTCACCCACCGCGGTATAAACCGAAAAAGGTTCAACTAAGACATTGGGGTGTACATTAAATTTCATAGCCACAAAAGGAGTTACAAAAGACAATGTGGCACCGGGATTTAGCAATTCATAAACATTAATTGATATTACCTGCAACATACCGGTAACAACATCAGGAAAATCCTCTTGATCACCCCCAGATTTGAGAGCACAGAAGCGGTTCTTTTTAGGAGCATCAGAATTAAGAACACTTATTTGTGATTGATTACTCTCCCTTCCTTTGTCCATGGGACAATCTTTCACCATGTGGAGACTCTTTCCACAACCAAAACAATTATCTGTTCTCACTAAACATTTTCCCATATGCTTCTAGCCACATTTGGCACAATTGGGTTTCTCACTTTGTGAACACCACTTTTTCCCCCTTGAGGCTTGGGGTTAGACACCCTATCCTTGTTATCCTTTTAGAAATTAGAAGGAACTTTGTTGAAGTATCTCTTCTTAAACTTTGGTTTGTCTTGGATTTCAAACTTACCCTAGAAACACCTTCATCAAAGGGCATTGCCCTCTTGAACTCCCTATTCTTCCTCTTATGCCTACTCTCCTCAACTTGTTGAGCATGAACCATCAAACTAGATAAATTCATGTCTTTGTGAAGCATTACCGAACGACACTCTTCCATAAGATCATCAGACACATCTGTCACAAAGGGACTCAGTTCATCCCTCGGATTAGTCACCAAAGAAGAGACAGATTTAGACAACTGAATGAATTTAAAATTAAGAGTATTCTTGAACACTCATACCTCCTTGACGAAGGTTGATGAACTCTTCCAGTTTTGCCTCTCTTTTATCCCTTGGAAAGAACCTATCAAGAAATTTCCTGCTGAAGACTTCTCAACTTATAGGACCCGCTCAAAGCCCTATTGTCCTTCCATTGAGTGTACCAAGTTTGAGCCACATCTTTGAGTTGATAAGCGGCTAGCCTGGCCTTCTCATTCTAATTCATTCCCATAGCATACAAGATCTTATAAACCTCATCTAGAAAGTTTTGAGGGTCTTCATTTACCTTATACCCAAAGAACATTGGAGGGTTCATCCTAGAGAAGTCCGTCAAACGTGAAGCCATGGTACTAGCATTTTGATTCACACTGGGTGCAACTTCCCTACTCTTGAGTCGTCATAGCTTGAGCTTGAGTAATTACAACTTGATCTTTAGTAGCCATGAATTGAGTCAATATTAGGAAACACGCCCTTATTTCTCCATCCGACATGACCGGAGGATTGATCTGATCTTGGAAACCTAGAGGAACTTTCTCTTGAGGAGGAGCTTGGTTGTCTTGGGGAGGTACTCCTGCATTTGTAATCTCCTCTCCAACCCTTCTTGCGGCTGCCCTTATAGTAGTCATATCCTATATCCACAAGAAAAGGATTAGAAGAAAAGGACACATATAATTAAGACTGTTGAGGAACGACTTAAGAATACCAAAAGAAATGAGAATTTCCTAAGCATCATATAACTTCTCATTCATAAGTGTGGCGCGCTTCACAATTATGAACAAGACTCTACATAGACAGGGTTTTGTGAGACATCATTCCTAATATTATTCAACATCATTGTCTGATACCAAGTTTTTCACCACCGAAGAGCACCCCCTAGTCGTAATTGGCGTCTTCGCCCTCGAAAAGGCCTTAGACAAGCCCTTAATGTTATCATTGCATCATAGATAGAACAAAATCAAAAAATTTAAAACTTCTCTTTTGAAGTTCAACTTCACTTCACATATATCAAAAATATAATCTATACTTGTCTCACATTGCCATCTAACCATAAGAGTACGTGAATTGGGACTTAGCCCATACATCAACAACAAGTCTTATAATACAAATTACAATATAGTCTTTCAATAAGGAAAATGAAACTATAATTAGAATCAAGAATCTCTATCTTCGGACTTGAGGACTCATCAACTTGGGAATAGCAATCCAAGTTTCTTCAAGAAAAGACTAGAATCACCTCAATGTACCGAACCTACACTTTTTGTAGAAAATAGAAGAGATATTCGTTACTACAAATGACATGTACTAAGTATGGAAACATAGCTAAGTAAAACACTTGAAAACATGCACAAAACGACATTTTATTATAAGCATGCTATGTTCACTTCAAAAGCCTTTATGCACATTTCAAGAACATATACATGTCCATATCACAAAAACAATAAGACATATTTACGAGTAACATCATAATAAAACCATAATCAACATTCCATTTTTAGCGTCCATTTCATCAAATACATCACAATACCTTCCTCATAACCCCAATCCAAGTCTACTAGTGCAATATGTATGTGAAGCTCTGTGAAGCTCCATAACCCCACATAAACCAAGTAAACCAACAAAGAGATCATAAGCGTGGTCTTTTACCTCATACATCATCATAACAAATGTATTCAATATCAATCATAATAATTTAGACCAACATCGTGTCTATCAAGTGAAACCAATAACATTCATATCATATGCACATAAAGAACCCACCCTAGAACTCCATTCAAGGTCTACTTGTGCAATGTATAGGTAAAGTCCCATACCCTTTTCTACACTAAGTAACACCTCTTAAGTAGTCCTATTTAGTGTTCATCTTCTTACTTTCACTCCTTCGCTTTAACTTTTGGAAAACTTCTCCATAACCGACATAGACCATGTGAGCTAAAATTGAATTTGGTTTCATCGCCTCGTTCCTAAAGGATGGTGTCCTACTTTCCAAGGTAGGCCATATACATTCATATTGCATCTAGGTGGATCCACTAGCTATGGTTCCTATGGAAGAATATAGTTAAGAAACTACGAGGTTGTTACTAGAAACCCTGTTTATTGTAATTCGCATTGTAGTTTCCAACCTAATGAGAACATCGGGTAAGCCTACCTTCCTTTGTGAAGGGACACCTCTCATTGTGAAGTTCACTCGGTGCTAAGCTAAATTCCTTTTTTGAAGTATATATAGGTCTTCTTTAACATTAATTCATAACATAGGTCTTAGGAGTTAAACCCTTCATATAACATGTTCATAGCTCATAGGTTATAGGATGAGAAAGCCCATTCATCACAAACCTAACATCATGTGAGAATATTACATCATAGCATAGTCACAAGATGCACATGGGAATTACCTTCAGCCCCTCATAATAGTACACCTATCATCATCTCACAACCATCATATTCATAGCATGATCATACATTCATAACTGCATCATTCATACTTTAATTGATCAACATTACAAAAGATAGACCAACAATACTACAATAGAATGTTCATGACCTTGAAGATCTTACCAATGGATTCCAAGAAACCCTTTCAAGAATTCATCCATAATCAATGATACTTACCCATTAAACCAATAATCATCATAATACAATAGTCAATTATGCAAGAACATACTCAATTACTTCACCTCTAATCACTAATCAACATAATTCAAGAGTTAGGGTTAAGAGAAGAGGGGCATCCATGGGTTCGGAATTATATCAAAACCTAACCAATACATGATATCAGGAAATACATGAAGCAATAACACAATTAACAACAATATAACAATTGATATATTCATCACCTTCAACCATTTTCACCAATTAAAATCCAAGATTTATGAAATTGGCGAAGAACATGGGTCCAAGGGAATTTCAAGTGAACAACAACAACAACCCATCATTATACACCTAAACAAACCTAAGTAATCATAATTCATCAGATTGATTCATAAATTTCGTTTTGAAAGGATACCCATATGTGGGGAAAAATCTTAGATCTTGGGAGAATTTGAAAACATCCTTGAAGGGACTTCTTGGGTAAAGGAATCCCAAGAGTGAAAGAATCCATACCTTAATGGAGACTTAGCCATGAAACTGAATAGAAAAGCTTGGAGAATTGATCCTCTTATTTCAGCTTCAATGTTCTTCAATTGAGGTTTGGGTAGAGATAGAATTTATTGAGAAGTGAGAGCAATTAAGTTTTCAATTGGGGATTTGTTTTGGTGTGGGAATTGGGTGTAAAATGACTTAAAGTCAATATACTCTAAGCCCCCAAAATACCCCAAAAAAACCTCTCTTAGTTGGATTTTTAAAATACAAGTTCAACTTGACATTAAGTTGGGACTCCATCCAGTCTTCACGACCACCTTCACGAGCCGTAATGGTCACCACGAGTCGTGGTGTGGCTCATGAAGGGTGAGGCAGTAGCCCCCCTCAAACGCCACCATGCTAAATTTTCTAAGTGAAGACCACAACCAAGCCTCCTTGCCCGTCAAGTGCACCACGAGCCGTTAAGTTGCTCGTGGTGTGCTAGGCAGTAGCCTCCCCAAACTTAACCATTTCCAAAACATCTAAGGCAACTTTACGACCAGCCTCCCTCTCCCATCATGTGCACCACGAGTTGTGAAGTTGCTCGTGGTGCCTTGGGCAGTATCTAGTCCAAGTTGCCACCCTTTTCTTTTGCCAAGTAAACACCACAAGATCCCCACTCGCCATAATAATGACCACAAGTCGTGGTCATGACCGTGAAGGTTTAGGCAGTAGCCTCTCTCTTGGGGAAGCCTTGGCCTTTGGCTTTAGCTTGCCCCTCAAGGTTGGCAATTCTCCCTTGGTCTTGACCCCTTAATATCTTCCTTAGATAACTATATGATTGTACATTACTTCTTCATGGTAAAGCCTCTGAAACATCTTTTTTAAGCCATCCCACTAGCAGTATCACCACAATAGTCTAGGTTACTAGTTCACCGGACGTCATAGTCATTTTTAATTTCTTATAAATCTATCTTCCCGTCTAAGTTGGTTAGCATAAGATAGGACCACTAATATCTTTATAATCCTTTTTAATTCATTGAACTACACATAGAGCCCTAGCTTAAGTCATTTGGTTTACGAGGTGTAACAATATTCCCCCCCCCCCTTGTGGAACATTCGTCCTCAATTGACTCTTTAATTACCTTTTTACAATTAAAGACTCGAGACTAGTAGCCCAACCAACACATGATATAGAATAATAACTCCACACAAAAGGAGGATTCATTCTCAAACACAACAATGCATCATTATGAAGTAGAAACTACATCAACTACCAATTATGCACACATTTCATCATTTCATATTATGCAAGGAGGAATTTTCTTCTCCTTCTCAAATAACTCAACATATTCAATAAGGAACCAATATATCATTTTCATCACTTCAGACTTGAGCAATTTTACAACAAAAAATATCACATAACTCAACTATACCAATCATGTAATCAAGTGCTATCAAGTATGAAGAACATATAATTCAAGACACATATGATACATGAATTTTCACAAGAACTTTTATGCATAAGTGAAATAATGTCAAGTCCAAAACACACATGACTCTTCATAAATAACAAACAAGAAGGAATTAATAACCTCAACTTTGATTAGAAGAGGAAGGAAAAGGATGAGTATATCGGGACATGATATCGGCCTTGGACTCCGATGTATAATTTTCCACAAGATGTTTCTTCTAAAGAACCTTTACGGATGCTACCTCCTTATTCCTCAACTTCTGCACTTTCCGGTATAAAATCTCAACCGGGACCTCTTCCTAGGAAAGGTTAAAATCAACTTCTAGACCTTCTACAGGAAACATAGACACCGGATCACCTATGCACATTTTGATCATTGATACATGGAACACCGGATGTACTGGATCCAACTCATAGGCAACACTTTCGACGCGTTTCAAAATCTCATATGAACCCACATACCGGGGAATAAGTTTCCCCTTTTTACAAAAGCTCATCACCCTTTTCATGGGTGATTTAAATAGACTAAGTCACCTACCATAAACTCAAGGTACATATTTCTATTATCGGCATAAGATTTTTTCCGACTTTGGGCCATCTTCAATCTATCACTTATGAGTAAGACTTTCTCCACAACCTCATAATTGCCTCGGGACCTATTAGAATAAACTCACCTACCTCAAACCACCCAATCGGAGATCTACATCTCCTCCCATAAATGGCCTCAAAGGGTAGCATGGTGATACTTGAGTGATAGTTATTATCGTAGGCAAATTCAATCAATTGTACATGGTCACCACAATTTCCCTTGAAGTCAATGAAACATTCCCACAACATATATCTAAGGTTTGGATGGTTCGTTCCGCCAAACCATCCATTTGTGGATGAAATACAGTCCTAAGTTTCACCTTGGTGCCAAGCCCACTTTGAAATGCTTTCCAAAAATAAGAAGTAAATTGAGTACCCCTATCAAAAATGATAGACAAGGGAACTCCATGCATTCTCACAATCTCCATAAGATAAAATTTAGCATATTCTTCCACCGAATAAGTAGCTTTAACGGGAATAAAATGGGATAATTTGTTCAACCTAACAAAAATAACCCAAATGGAATCAATTTGTCTTCGTGTACGAGGCAAACACACAACCAAATCCATATTGACATCTTCCCACTTCCAAGTTGGGATTGCTATATCTTGAGTCAACCCTACCGGTCTTTGATGTTTGTCCCTGACTTGTTGACTACTCACACATTTGGCGACAAACTCCTCTATATCCCTTTTCAAACCGTTCCACCAATAGACCTCTTGTAGATTATGACACATTTTAGTGGCACCCAGATGAATGGAATATCTGGAACCATGAGACTCTTCGAAAAAATTTCTTCTTAAGTCATCCACATCCGAAGCGCACAACCTACCTTGGTGCCTAAGTATCCCATACCCCCTTTGGGAGAAAGACTCATTGGACTTACTAAAAACTGATTCCTTCAACTCCATCAATATATGATCAAGAAGATTTCACCTCACCCACTAAATACGACTCAGAGTTATGATAAATCATGAAACCCCCTTTTGGAGAATCTTCAAGTCAAACACCCAAGCGGGTCAATCTGTGCATATCTCTTACTAACTTCTTCTTACTATTAATAACATGGGCTACATTACCCATAGACATTTGACTCAAAGCATCCGTAACCATATTGGCTTTCCCAGGGTGGTAATGGACACTTACATCATAATCTTTCAAAACTTATGACCACCTTTTTTGTCGGAGGATTAACTCTTGTTGAGTGAACACATAGTGGAGACTCTTGTTGTCACAACCGGTGAGCACCCCCTAGACGTAACCAGCGTCTTCGTCCTCAAAGAGGCCTTAGACTAGCCTTTATCATACATCATGGCATATCATAGGTAGAGAAAGTGCGGAAAATTTAAAACTTTTACATCTGAAGTATACTTAGAGTTCTCATTTATCATCATATGAAGTTTATATCGACTTCTCATTTAGCAACATAGTCAAATCTATCAAAGTAGTCTAATATTGTCTCACACATAACCATCTATTAGAGAATTACAAAGTTTGGGACATATTTTTTACACTATTACAATATTCATCATATAAGCTTACAACAAAGTCTTAAAAGATAAGGAAAGAACAATTGTCTTAGACATAGTCAATACTAGTAAAGGTAGAAAAGTGGCATCATCCTCGGACTTGAGGACTCACAAAAAACTTGGGAAAATATCAAAGTCTTCCTTAAAAATGACCTTGAATGCTCTTCAATGGCCCGAACATACATTTTTGTAGCAATATAAATAATATGGGTCAGTACAAACCATATTTATTAAGTATGGAAACATATGCAATTAAAACCTTTGAAGACATTTACAAAAGGGACCTTTTCTTTAAAAGCATGTTATGTAATTTTGAAAGCCTTTACGCACACACAAAAGCATATACTATTCAATGATCACAACAACATTAAGACGTGTTAATATTTATATACAAGAACAACATCATCATAAGTCATATCAACGTTTCATGTTCTAGAGTTCATATCATCAAATTATACAAGATCCTTACTCACAATCCCAACCCAAGACAACAAGAGCAATGCTCATGTGAAGCCCCATAACCCCACATAATCAGGTAAACTACAAAAGAGACCATAAGTAATGCCTTTACCTTATATAGCATAACATCATGTGTAGTCATCATCATACATGACAATTTAAAGCAATATCATGTTCATCAAATGAAACCAACATCATATAAGAGCAACATCATATAGAACCAACATTATACATTTCATTCATAACATAAGTGTATAAGAACTCCTTATAGGACTACCCTCAAGGCAACCTTGTGCAATGCATAGGTAAAGTCTCATACCTTGTGCAATGCATAGGTAAAGTCTCAAAAGGTACTACACTAAGTAGTACCTTTTGAGTCACCCCTAGTTAGTGTCATCTTTATTACTTTCATTCAATCATTTAACATTGGGGAACAATCGACATAACCGACAATAGACCATGTGAGCTAGACATGGAATCCGGTGTCATGAAACCGTACATCGAAATAAGGTGCTCTACTTGCCAATATAGAACCATACATGAATATCGCATTCTAGGTGGATCCACTAGCTAGTCTTCCTATAGGGTAACATAGTTAAGGAACTAGGAGATTTGTTAGAAACCCTTTTATGCACACTTTGCATTGTAGTCTACATATCATGAGAACCATAGTGAACCTACCTTCCCTTTTGGGATGGGACACCTCTCATATCTAGTTCGCTCGGTGCTAAGCTAAAGTCCATTTTTGAAATGTATTTAAGACATCCGTAACATTAGTTTATAGTATAGGCCTTAGGAGACTAACCCCTTGTATAATCATGATCATACCTCTTAGGTTTAGAATGAGAACTTCCTTTCATCACAACCCAACATTTAGTGAGATCAACACATCATAGTCATAATAATAAGGTATACAAGAGAATCACTTTCAATCTTTCATGATCATACACCTATCATGATCTCACATTCAAAATATTCATAACATGACATCATATTCATCATATAATAATCTTCCTATTCTATTCACATATTCATACTTCAATTGAACATCATCAAGAATAGACCAACATAATTGAAGTACAGTATTTATGGTCTTACAAGTCTTACCAATGTTCTCCAAGAATATTCTTCGAGATATTACCCTAAATTCACTAAAATTATCCAATAATCCAATCACCATCATCATATAATAGTATATTAAGCATTAACATCTCCAATTAGAATAACCCTAATCATCTAAAAACCTAATTCATAGTTAGGGTGTGGGAAAAGGGGTCATTCATGGATATTTAAGAGAAATTAGGTCAAAGACTACAGAACTACAAAATCTACCAATAAAAAATCATAACAATATAATTCAATTAAATATCACATTAAACCAAATTTGAAAGAGAACCCACGAAATTGGATGAAACCCATAATTTTGAAGAATATAGAAATCAAATCTTTGAAGAGCCTCTTGGGGAAAGGGATCCCAAGAATGAATAGCTTCCAAAGCTTGTTAATTCTTAGAGAATTATAGAAGAAATCCTTGATCTTGAAGCCCTAGTGAAGACATTGGTCTTCAATGGGGGTCTTTGGGATAGAGAGAAAACTGAGAGCTAATTGAATTTTGGAAATTATGAGGTGTTAGGTTAATTTAATAACTAATAACCCTTTTATAGTCCAAAACTAACTAATTAAACCACCCCTTAACCCCTAATTAATTAATTAACCAATTACCGCTAACTTAACCAAAATTGGGCAGTGAAATATGGTCCTAAACGATGGAACCCCGTCCACGAGGCGTCGACCAGACCACGGACCATACTCGTCATCGTGGTTTGGTTTAGATACTTGTTTTGGAATCCTTTTGGTGATTTGTCTACATGTCAACCAACGGAACCAAAGGATGGAGGTTCGTTCAAACGATGGCTCGTCATTTGCCCTCGTGGTTGCACACTGGCAAAATACAGTCTTGAGGGTCAAATATTGGGTCCTCCTCAAGGACCCTTAGGGTGTTACTTGGAGTGTTGTACCTAGACGTTTCAACCGTAAACACTCTCTTATATGTATTCTAAACCGTTTCACCAAATTTGACCTTTTGCTGACCCTTTAAACCCCTTGAATCACACCAAGGGACACTAGGTCAATTTCACTAGTCTCCGGACGTCGTGGTTGTTGCTTGACTTTTGATTCTAACCCTTCCTAATCAAGTTTAATACCTTTATTTAAGCTTAGAAACACTATTTAATACATAGTTCATCAAGTGAGTCTCTAGACTAAGTCATCGGACTTCCGGATGGTTATATTATCCCCCCTTAGGAACATTATTCCCCGAATGACACCTTAACCTTCTTATAAGGGAAGAAAGAGACTCAATACTAGAAGCCCAACCACAACAATAACAACATGAATATAATCATTATGAGTCACAGCTCATATGAGGAATACTCAACCCCATTCAACTCCGAAAAAATCAAAGCACTTAACACATATGAACTCAATTGCACAATTTATCACATGTAAGAGCTCATCATATCAAATCACATAATGAGGAACTACCTTTTCAATTTCAGCATGAGTTGAACATGAAAATCAAAAGTTACCATGCAATTCTTCTTCCAAGCAACATCAAACATGCTCACTACAATCTCATGAAAACAAATATACACATTTCATATGAGTGCAAACAGAACATAAGAGCATTTTTTATGAAAACTCATTTTAGCATGAACCTTTACAAAGACATGCACATACTTAGAAAAATAAGACAAATTCCACATTATTCATCATTTTTATTTTAAGAGGAACTACTAACCTCAACTTTGACTAAGAGTAAGAGGAAAGAGATGATGGTAGCGGGACTTCATGTTATCCTCCGCCTCCCATGTTGCACCATCAACTAGATGGTTTCTCCAAAGGACTTTTACGGAGGCAGCCTCTTTGTTCCTCAACTTTTAACTTGACGATCTAGGATCTCAACCAGAACCTCTTCATAAGAAAGGTTCTCATTTACCCCTAACCCTTTAATCGGGAGAATAGACATCTGGTCGCCTATACATTTCTTGATAATAAATACATGAAATATCGGATGAATCGGGGCTAATTCACTTGGTAATTTAAAATAATAACCAACTTTTTTGACGCGTTTCTGTCACGACCCACAAGTACACCCTAGAAGTTAGAGCGTCCTTGTGTCTCCACACGGAAAATGAGACTTCAAGAAGTCTCATCTAAGCCACTCGTACCATTCATTGCATAATAAACATACTTAAATGAGTAAGAATTTAAAACTTTATTCACACATGAAGAACTCTTTTCATAAACATTACACAAGCGGAAGACTTTCATTTTAAAAATTAAAACCTTTACAACATCTCTTTGAACCATCTAAACTTTAGAGTATACAACACTTGGTACTAAACCAATACAAGACATTAAATAAAGACTAAGACATAAAGGAACGTGTGGATATTGTCCTCGAATCGATGAGGACTCACCAATACTTCATATTCAACCCTTAGAAACATAGGCATCCTCCATGGCACATCAAGACTCCCAATTCCCTACACTTTAGTCAAAAAGGGAAAAGAAGGGCTTAGCTCATTAGATGCACTAAGTATGGAAGCCATGCAAAAACCACGAAAAAGGAACATTTAGTAAATAACATGTTTTTCATGTTTTTTTTTAAAACATCATACTATAATCATAAGAACAACATTTAACAACTTAGAAACACATAATAAATCATTTAAGAAAATAGTCACATTTTTAGGAAATGTTACAGTGAACTCACTTCACTGTACAGTAATCTCACTTCACTGTACAGTGATCTCACTTCACTGTTACAGTGAAGTTCTTTAGCTTCACTTTGCACACCTTTTATCACATAATTCCCTCACTAAAAGCTATCCTAAGACTCACTTAAGTAAGACAAAGAGAGACCGCCCATACACCCTCTCTAGGCAAACCTAAATGATCCTTAAGACCACCGCATAATGAGATCAACATACATTTACAAAACATCAACACATAGATAATATGACATTTTACTTCTAAGACTATCAAAAGACTTACTTAAGTAAATCAAGAAGATAACGTCCATGATTGACCTCTTCAAGATTACCTAAGTAATCATTAAGAATACCTAAGTTTGGATCATGTCCACATAATCAACCATCTTCCCTAACTAGAGTCATTCTTAAGACTTATCTAGGTAAGATAAGAAGTGACCACTCATATGCCCTTTTCACACCTTAACTAGATAACCTTAACTACTCTAGATAAGTACTTATTCATTTAACATACTTTCTTAACTTAAGTCATTACATTCATTTGTTCATTTAAGACTCATTCATCACGTAAGGACATTCAAATAATGGTCTTGGACAAGACCTAGGGACTCCAACTAACACCTTCATAGCCTATTGTGCAATGTCTAGATAGGGTCCCATACCACCACCTAAACTTCATAGAACTTCTCTAATGCTAATAGGTATCCAATATGATGAGAATAGGAAATAATCGACACTGACCATGGTAGAAAATCTTGGAATCCGGAGTTTTAACCTACTCCGATGAAGGGCGTGCTTTTTATTCTAGTCTCATCCTTTGACTAGAACTACTTCCCTTACCATACTCACTCAGTGCTAGCCTTTGTTCTCATAGAGTAATTCACATTTAAGGTTCATACAATTGGATTCCATATCTAGTTCATAACCCAATCACATTTGCCCTACCAAAGAGGTCCTCTTAGGGCTACCTTCCAATGGCGACATGAAACTCATTATGACTTTACTAAGGTTTGATATGATGCCGTTCCAGCCAATAAACCTTAAGTCTCTCATTCCTTTACTTTGAAGGAAACCATTACGGCTTTCGACTTTAACATTATAACCTTACCACTAGGTTCAAGGTTTCACATAAAGCCCCTCTTAAAATCATTCAAGGTCACATGTCATTCATACATTCAAGACTAATAATATTTATCATCCTAAGTCAAGACATCTCATATTCACTTTCATACATGCATCAAGTAAGGGACACAAGTCAACCAAGACAAGACACCACATACTTCACCTTAACACATTTTACATGTCATTCTTTAAGTCACTTAGGAATAACCATTATCATCTTTATGTCAACCTATACACTCCCATATCATCATCAATATAACCATTATAGACTCATATAGTCAAGTAGGAACAACCATGCATCAACCCTAAGACTACACATACAAGCACATAGCCATAGTCTACATGATTTCCGAACATACATAGAAAGAACACATACTTTCACATTACTTCACATATAGGTAGATATGCTCATACTTCACATAAATCAACTACACAATTCATCATAATACTTCAAGTAGTGACGACAAGGCCATTATCATCATATTGCATAAAGTAACGCCGACAAGGCCACATCAATTCACATAGCACCGTCACCATAAGTGGACCATACCAATCACAACATAATTGAAGTCTAATTAACATGAAATAAAGGGAATTAGGGAAGCATACTCCCACTACATCTTACCACTTCGATTCCAAAGATAAATTATCTAATTCAATATCATAAGGCACTTACCAATGGCCATGAACAATAATTTAATGCAATTATAACAATATTCAATGAAACTAGGTCAATTCACTACATATTCATCAATCTAATACAACCTAGATATCAATTGAATATAATTATCACATCATTAGATACCCATAGAAACTACATTAGAATTCATAAGACTTAAGTCAATATCAATTCAATAAGTTTAATATTCAATAGATCTAAGAATATACAATACTCAATTGATCAAACTAAAACAACCTATAAACCAATTTATCATAATCTATACATGTATCGAAAGCCCATAAAAATCTACACTTGAATTCATCAATATCAAAGCATGATCACATAACCCATATTTTAGTCAAATTGAGAGATTTGTGAAGGTCAAGGGTTCATGGAGAATTTCATTGGAAAACATCAATTATACATCAATAACATCATATCTTCATGTTTGAAAACCTTTCATGCATGAACCCAAGACTTAGAGTAGAAATTGGGCTTTTCATCTTTTTGAAATCATTGAAAATCATCTTACAAATTGGCTCTAAGGTGATAGCAAGCCTTAGATGAAGAACTCCCATACCATATTAGAAGTACCCAATGATAATTGAAGAAGAAACTACATTGAAGAACCATCTTCAATCTCCATCTTCACCTTGAGCTCTCATGGAGGTTTTTGGAGAAACTTTGGGTGGGAATGTGTTTTGATTTAGGTGTTAGGGTTTAAATGAGATTTTAATCACTTATATACTCTTAAAATACCCCTAAACACTCAAAACAACCGTCCTCCTATTTTATAAGACTTGGGGTGAACTTCCCAAAAACCCCAAGCCTTAACAGAAAGTTGCAGGCAGTTTCACATCACCATCGACGCCCTACCATCGATGGTCCGTGGGTGATACCACGCCCCGTCGATGGGGTCTAGTGGTTTGCTCCTGCAGCTCCTCAACCTGCAGTCTTGCAGTCTCCATCGAATCCACCCATTGACGTGCCATCGCCTGGTCGACTGGCCGTCGTTTGGGTCGTCGTTTGGCACTGCCTGGCAATGTTGAGCTCCAAGCTGGGGTCCTCCTTTAGGGCCCCTTGTGGGTCCTATGTGGAGTCGTACCCGGACGTTTCTAACCCAAATATGATAGTATACGATTTTAGGACCTACCACATCAATTTCATCCAAAACGAACACATAAAACTTGACGAAACATGCATAGACACACGAGGTTGTTTCCAGGGAAACCTTTCGAACGTCATGGACATTTTTTGACGTTTGACCTGCAAACTTCACAAAACTTGACACGCTGCCTATAAACACCATATAAATCATTTAAGGACCTTATAACCTCATTAATCACACATAAACACATAAAACCACATATGAGGCACATAGGTGACTTAATCGTCGAACGTCTTGGTCGTCCTTTGACGTTTGACTTCCAATGCACCTAAACTCTTATACACTGCCTCAAACCTACATTATAAACAATTTTAGGACCTTCGACCATCATTACAACCATGTTAGTCTCTAGCTTCACCTAAGTCATTTTCGGGATCTTACATTCTCCCCCACTTGGACAACATTCGTCCTATAATGACACTTGCCACTCTCCGAACACTTCCAAGTGTAGAGACTTATTTTGCAACTCATGACCATACCATATAAAATCTCATACAATACAAACATCTAAGAGAGCTTCAATTTCATATAACCTAGAGAATCACAGCACAACAAGAAACTAGAAAACATTTTATAACTCATCATGCTACAAAACTCACATTATATTCAATATCATGCTCATTTACATCAATTCTAACCACATTACAACAATTTTCAACCAAAGAATGAATTAGTCAATTTTTGCAAAATGTTACAGTGAGCAAGCAGTCTTTACAGTGAACATGCTTCAAAATCTAACAATGCAACACTTAAGAAATTTCTTATAAATTCTCAACAAATCAATCTCATATAATCATTTAGACATGCTCTCTATTCAACTATATGAAACAATTAGCAACCTACACTAGATGCACATGAATCATGAGGAAGATACCATGCATGAAAACTCATTTTCTCATTCAACAAAACTTCAATCAAAACATGCATATCATAAGGAGAATATTTGGAACTCACCTTCTACCAAAGACTCCTACATAATCAAGTTACTAAGAACTCTTTGTTTTAGGTTTGAATAAACACATAAATAAAAGTTAAGGCACCTCACTCCCAACAACCATATTCTTCACCATACTCCCCCACTTAGGAGAAACCCATTCTAAGGTCAACATAACATCTACTATAAGGAACTACCTCAAGGCACCTTAAACCTTACTAATACTTTCTCACCAAGTCTATCTCATGAAGACTAAAGACTCTAAAAGGTCTCATCATCTAACCACTACTTCCTCTTACTAGGCGAACTCACCTTTACTCTTTCAAATCTCATCACCTCCCTTCCTAAAGTTGGGTCATAAACGACTTCAAAGCATATCAACAACTACTCCTTCACATTTCTAACAATATACCTTACCATTCTTTTCCAACTTAACTACACTTTAAAAGGTAACTAAGCCAACCTAAGGTCATCAACACTATCTATCACACCTCATCTAACAAGTCACATCTTGTCTTTTCTCTCCCTCAACCCAAACTTCATAAAGTCACCCTCAAGGGACCAACACATAAGGGAAACAAGAGAAAGACACCATATACAAAGCTCTTAGGCACTATTATATGAATGAAGAAGCGAAACTTTTCCTAGCACCCAATAGCCTCCTATTCATAATGTGGCGTGCTTCACATTATAAACAAGACTCTACTAGATGTGGTTCATGAGACAACTAAGACATTCCCTAAACCTTATGCTCTGATACCAAGCTTGTCATGACCCACAAGTACACCCTAGAAGTTAGAGCGTCCTTGTGTCTCCACACGGCAAATGAGACTTCAAGAAGTCTCATCTAATCCACTCGTACCATTCATTGCATAATAAACATATTAAAATGAGTAAGAATTTTAAACTTTCTTCACACACGAAGAACTCTTTCCATAAACATTACACAAGCGGAAGACTTTCATTTAAAACATTAAAACCTTTACAACATCTCTTTGAATCATCAAAACTTTAGATTATACAACACTTGGGACTAAACCCATAGAAGACATAAAATAAAGACTAAGACATAAAGGAACATGTGGATATTGTCCTTAAATCGATGAGGACTCACCAATACTTCATCTTCAACCCTTAAAGACCTATCAATCCTCCATAGCATATCAAGACTTACAATTCCCTACACTTTTGTCAAAAAGGGAAAAGATGGGGTTAGCACATTAGATGCACTAAGTTTGGAAGCCATGCAAAAACCATGAAAAAGGGACATTTAGTAAATAATATGATTTTCATGAATTTTATTAAAACATCATACTATAATCATAAGAACAACATTTAACAACTTAGAGACACATAAGAAATCATTTAAGCAAATAGTCACATTTTTAGGAAATGTTATAGTGAACTCACATCACTATTACAGTGAAGTTCTTTAGCTTCACTTTGCACACCTTTTAGCATATAATTCCCTCACTAAAAGACATCCTAAGACTCACTTAAGTAAGACAAAGAGAGACCGACCATACACCCTCTCTAGGCACACCAAAATGATCCTTAAGACCACCCATAATGAGATCAACATACATTTACAAAACATCAACAAATATATAATATGACATTATCCTTCTAAGGCTATCAAAAGACTTACTTAAGTAAATCAAGAAGATAAAGTCCATGATTGACCTCTTCAAGATTACCTAAGTAATCCTTAAGAATACCAAAGTTTGGATCATGTCCACATAATCAACCATCTTCCCTAACTAGAGTCATTCTTAAGACTTATCTAGGTAAGATAAGAAGTGACCACTCCTATGCCCCCTTCACACCTTAACTAGACAACCCTTAGCTACTCTAGATAAGTACTTATTCATTTAACATACTTTCTTAATTTAAGTCATTACATTCATTAGTTAATTTAAGACTCATTCATCACGTAAGGACATTCAAATAATGGTCTTGGACAAGACATAGGGACTCCAACTAACACCTTCAAAGCCTATCGTGCAATGTCTTGATAGTGTTCCATACCACCACCTTAACTTCATAGAACTTCTCTAATGCGAATAGGTATCCCATATGATGAGAATAGACAATAACCTACATAGACCACGGTAGAAAAGCATGGAATCCGGAGTTCTAACCTACTCCGATGAGGATGTTCTACTTGCCAATGGTAGAACTTGGACACATCCCATGTAGGCACATGGTTAAGGAATATGAATGGTGTGCTTTGTATTCTAGTCTCATCCTTTGACTAGAACTACTTCTCTTTCCATACTCAGTCAGTGCTAGCCTTTGTTCTCATAGAGTAATTCACATGTAAGGTTCATACAATTGGGTTTCATATCTAGTTCATAACCCAATCATATTTACCCTACCAAAGAGGTCCTCTTAGGGATACCTTCCAATGGCAACAAGAAGCTAATTATTACTTTTCTAAGGTTTGATATGATGCCGTTCCAGCCAATAAACCTTAAGTCTATCATTTTTACTTTGAAGGATAGCATTACGACTTTCGACTTCAACATTCATAACCTTACCACTAGGTTCAAGGTTTCACATAAAGCCCCTCTTAACATCATTCAAGGTCACATGTCATTCATACATTCAAGACTAAAAGGCTTTAGCATCCTAAGTCAAGACATCTCATATTCACTTTCATATATGCATCAAGTAAGGGACACAAGTAAACTAAGACAAGACACCACATACTTCACCATAACACATTTTACGTGTCATTCTTTAAGTCACTTAGGAATAACCATTATCATCTTTATGTCATACTATACACTCCCATATCATAATCAATATAACCATTATAGACTCATATATTCAAGTAGGAACAACCATGCATCAACCCTAAGACTACACATACAAGCACATAGTCATAGTCTACATGATTTCCTAACATACATAGAAAGAACACATACTTTCACATTACTTAACATATAGATAGATATGCTCATACTTCACATAAATCAACTACACAAATCATCATGATACTTCAAGTAGTGCCGACAAGGCCATGATCATTATATTGCATAAAGTAACGCCGACAAGGCCACATCAATTCATATAGCACCACCACCATAAGTGGACCATACCAATCACAATATAATTGAAGTCTAATTACCATGAAATAAAGGGAATTAGGGCAGCATACCCCCACTCCATCTTACCACTTCGATTCCAAAGCTAAATCATCCAATTTAACATCATAAGACCCTTACCAATGTCCATGAACAATAATTCAATGCAATTATAACAATACTCAATGAAACTAGTTCAATTAACTACATATTCATCAATCTAATACAACCTAGATATTAATTGAATATAATTAACACATCATTAGATAACCCATAGAAAACTACATAGAATTCATAAGCCTTAAGTCAAAATCAATCAATAAGCTTAATATTCAATATATCTAAGAATATACAATACTCAATTGATCAAATTGAAATATCCAATAAACCAATTTATCATAATCTATACATGAATCAAAAGCCCATAGCAATCTACACTTGAATTCATCAATATCAAAGCATGATCACATAACCCATATTTTAGTCAAATTGAGAGATTTGTGAAGGTCAAGGGTTAATGGAGAATATCATTGGAAAACATCAATTATATGTCAATAACATCATATCTTAATGTATGAAGACCTTTCATGCAAGAACCCAAGACTTGGAGTAGAAATTGGACTTTTCATCTTTTTGAAATCTTTGAAAATCATCTTTGAAATTGGCTATAAGGTGATAGCAAACCTTAGATGAAGAACTCATGTACCTTATTAGAAGAACCCAATTATAATTGAAGAAGAAACTCCATTGAAGAAGCATCTTCAAGATCCATCTTCACCTTGAACTCTCATGGAGGTTTTTGGAGAAACTTTTGGAGGGAATGTGTTTTGATTTTTTTAGGGTTTAAACGAGAGTTTAATTGTAAAACCCCAAAATGAGATAGGGTTTCTAGAGACTTAAATGTTTTTCTTAAGTTTTAAGGTCCTAAAATGACTTATAATATGGTTTATAGGAAGCGTGTAAAGTTTGAAGTGATTTGGAAGTCAAACGTCAAGGGTCGACCGAAACGTTCGACGACTAAGTCACCTAAATGCCTCATATGTGGTTCTATGTGATTATGTGTGATACATGAGCTTATTAAGTCTTAAAATGGTCTATAATGATGTAAAATGATAGTATATGAAGTTTCCTGAAGTTTGGAGGTCAAACGACCAAGAACGTCCAAGGCGTTCGAAAGATAGCCCTTAAGACGTTCAACGTGTGTCTTGATGGGGCTTGGCCTGTTTGGACGAGTTACAGGTGGTTGTTTTGGGTGAAACTTTTGTGGAATGTCCATAGCTTGTTAAGCGTTGTATTTACGTTGGAAACGTCCTGGTACGACCTCTAAAGGGCACCGCAAAAGGCCCCACAAGAAAGACCCAAGGCTGGTCGAGACACTGCCTTGGCAGTGTCCATTGACGGACCAAACGACGGCCAATTGGTCAACCAACGGCACGTTGGTCAGGTCTCATCGACTGTCACTTGCCTTGGTCAGGTCTCAAGCCAATATTTGGCTAAGTACCAATCGAAGGATCCCTAGGCACGGTCCATTGACTGACCAACGCCCCGTAGGTACCTCCGTCGGTGGTGGCCTGAAACTTGCAGCTGCGTTTGTTTTAATTAAAGGGGTGAATGTGAAATTCATCCACGTCCTAAACTGACTCAAATGGGTTAATTTAGTTAATTTTGGGTGTATATAAGTCATCAAAAACGTGATCAACCCATTCCAAAACCAACTCACACAAATTGAACCTTTCCCTCCAAAAATGTTCTCTCTAAAACCACCATTGTTGGTGAAGCTCAAGAACTGCTTGGAGCTCGGATTTCTATGGGTGATTCATCAAGTTTTAGAGTTATTCATGTCGATAAAGGTATGGTGATCCTTCATCTCTAAGTAACCTTTCACTTGGAGAGTTCTTCTCAATGTTTTCAAAGAAAGTTTATTATCAAAGTTCTTCTTCTACAATCTAGCCATGGGTTCTTTCTAAAACCATTTTGAATGATTAAATCATGATTAATTGAAGGAAATACATTGGTTTGAACGTGATTTTTACTCTAATTGCATGATGAACCCATTCTCCTTCCTTAAATCGATTTAGCCCTTGCATGGGCATTGTGATCATGACTTGTTATCGATTGAATTGTGATGTTCTTACGTTGAATAACCTATATCTACTGTTGTTTATGTTAATTGTTGTTGAATTATAAGTAATGGATCCATGTGGATCGATGAAGGAAGATTTCAACATGTTTAGCTTAGTTTTACTTGAATTCACTATAACGTTGGTTCCTAAATGTTCTAATGCGAAATTCAATGGTGTAGGGATGATTGTACCTACTGTTTTATTAGGATATTATTGTTGAATTATATAGATGTGATTCATGTGATTCAAGGTTGGTTTGGCCTATATTCTTCTATCTTTCATGTTCCTCTAATGTAGCATATTCACTGTAATCTAGTCATTTTGTGATCCTAATCCTAGGGTAGATATATTCATGATTTTGATGTGATTAAGTATGTGTTTAGCTACTGCCTTAGATGGATATTGTTGATGAAAATGATCTATAATACATACAAGTGAAATTGGCTAATGGTTTATGTTCTTCTACATTCTAGAATGTTAATGTATTGTATTAGTTGTAATACGACCTTGTAGTGGCTTATGCTTAACGTCATGTATGATCATGATACCTTAAGCTACTTCCCTATACTTTACTTATTGGTGAAAAAGTAGTAATGGTCAATGGAGACCAAAGGCTAAAGGATTGGTAAGAATTGCTCTACTATTCTACTTCTCTACTCCTCTATAATAATGTTGATGAAGCCTTGCGTGGCATTGTGTGATATTGTCCACTTATGGTGGCTGTGTTTACTTTATGTAATTATATATGTGTTGACCATACTCTTGAAGATAATTTGATGAATATATGGAGTGGTTATGATGACTACCTTATGTGTAATTTGTGTCTAGTCTTCTATTTGAGATGTAAATGTAGGTTATGTTACCATTGTTATGAACATGTGAAGGGTTGTGTAATATCATGTGCAGGTGCTTCCATGTCTTAGGTGATAATGGATGATGATCTCTACCCATGTACCCCTACGTGAATGTGTGAATAGTTAATGATAGGAGTCTTAAAGTGTTCTATGAAGTTAACTTGTCTCCTATGCTATTGTGTGTTGTGTGGTCTAAGCTTAAAGAGTATTGTGGTCTAACAGGGTGGCTGCCTCAATAAGTTGTTGATAGCCATTATGTGATCATGTGACCAATGTACACACACTCACACTTCATGCATGCTTACAATGTAGTAAATGTTCATAGTGTCTAAATGAAAGGTTGTCTCATATTCACTAGTGTTTACTACTATGCATGTAAAGTATATGTATGTAAAGTATGTTATGTATTTCCTTACTAGGATGACTTTATAGGTGTACTAGTATGGGCAACGGTATGGGACCTTGTCTATGCATTGCACATGTGTACTTTGATAGGGTAGTTCCTAGGTTTGGTTTCTATATTCATGAATATGAATGTATGGTCATGTGTGGTCTTAATGTGTTATGTGAAGGGTTTGCTCACGTATGTGTATACACACACATGAAAGATGATCTAGTTAATAGAGGGACCTTGAAAGATGTGGCCAAGAATACTCTAAAACTAGATAGATGCTTGAATATGCTATAAGCATATGAAGAAGGAATATTCTAAGTATATGTTTTACAAATAAATGTAATAAAGGCTTTTTTAATAAAGTGAACTTAGCTTAGCACCGAGTGAACTTGACAATGGGAGGTGATGACTTGTCCATAAAAGGAAAGGTTCACTCTAAAGTTGCCCGTGTGATGTTAACCTCCCTTGCTTTTGGGATGTGTCATCCGGGGATTCCCATGAGAAGAGGCCCAATTATCACATGGTATGAAAAGGGACACCTATATCTTAGTTCTTGAACTATGTTTCCACCATAGGATACTAGCTAGTGGATCTACCTAGAAAGCTATGTTTATAATGGGTTCTACCTTAGCCGATAGACCACCTTCCACCGGTGTAAGGGATCATGACACCAGATTCCATGTTTAGCATCACATGGTCTATGTCGATTAAGGCTATGGTTTCCCTAAATTAAAATGGACAATGGAAATAATGGAATAGGATCCTAACTAGGATGAGTTAAGGAAGGCTACTTAGTATAGGTGGAAGTAATGAACTCATCTAGACATTGCACAAGTGACTCCTTAGGAAGTCTTAGGAAGGTGACCTAATGTGTATGATTTTGTTTATGTCCATATGCATGACTTTGTAGTATTGGTCTACTTGTTATGAAGATGTGCTTGATATGAATCTATATGATGTGATCTTATCCTTATGTGCACTATGTTGATCTAAATGACTATATGATGAAGGACTTGTATTGACATGAATGAAGTTGGCTTTACTTGTGATGTTGATGTATGAAATGGTATGGCTTGTGGTCTCATGAAGGGTCTACTAAGTATATGTGAGGTTATGGGGCTTCACATGTACATTTCACTAGTAGATTAAGATTGGGATTATGAGTAATGTCTTATGAGGAACCATGTGAAGTAAAATAAGTATATGTGCATAATGTCCTTTATGGTTTGGCTTAAATATGTCTATGTTGTGCTATACTTCTATGATGGTATGTGTTGTCTTGTTTAGATGGTATGTATGTTTCCTTGTAGCCTTAAGGTGATGCATTGCAGCAAATATCACTAGAGGGTTACTTGGGAAGTTAATGAATAAAAGGGAAATTATCTCACTGTTAAGGTAAAGGTGGCTCACTGTAATGTGACTTAAGAATGCAATAAATTCTAAATGTGATCATATGTGATGTTTGGTCTTTGAATATGTTTATATAAAGTATATGAATGATATAAATGCTATTGTTTAAAGGTTATATGAAGATTTACTCAAAAAGGCATGAAGTATGATTTCAAGAGAATGTCTCTTTTAAATGCATGTTTTTGCATGGTTGCCATACTTAGTACATTCTTGTGCTAATCTCATTCTCCTTTACTTTTTACACAAAGTGTAGGTTATGGATGATTAAAGGATGTCTTGAATGGTGAAGAGCTTGCTAGATGATTTCCAAGCTCAATGAAAGGAATCCTTAAAGTTCAAGGATTTCCTACTTATGTCTTCAATGAAAAGTCTTTAAATATTGTATAGTTATGTAATGTGTCTTATGGTCCGTGTCCCTAATGTACTCTAAAGTATTGAGTCTAAGATGGCAAGGATCCTTAAGGTCTATAAAAGTATTATTGCTTATGTTATATATATATATATGAGATGAAGTTTCTAGCATATGATGTGCTATGAAAAGTTTTAAATTTTCCGCTAAATTTACTATGCCAATGCGATAAATGATAACTATGGGCTTGTATAAGACCTCCAAGAGGTCAAGTACGCCGTATTACTTCTAGGGGGTGCCCCCCCGGATGTGACATTAATCACTTATATACTCTTAAAATACCCCTAAACACTCAAAACAAACGTCCTCCTATTTTATAAGACTTGGGGTGAATTTCCCAAAAACCCCAAGCCTTAACAGAAAGTTGCAGGAAGTTTCACAGCACCATCGACGCCCTACCATCGACGGTTTGTGGGTGAGATCACGCCCCGTCGATGAGGTCTCGTGGTTTGCTCTTGCAGCTCCTCAACCTGCAGTATTGCAGGATCCATCGACGGGCCGTCGACTGGTCGACTGGCCGTCGTTTGGGTCGTCGTTTGGCGCTGCCTGGCAGTGTTGAGCTCCAAGCTGGGGTCCTCTTTTAGGGCCCCTTGTGGGTCCTATGTGGAGTTGTACCCGGACGTTTCCAATCCAAATATGATCGTATACGAGTTTAGTACCTACCACATCAATTTTATTCAAAACAAACATGTAAAACTTGATGAAACATGCATAGACACACGAGGTTGTTTCCAGGCAAACCTTTCAAACGTCATGGACGTTATTTAACGTTTGACCTCAAAACCTCAAGAAACTTGACACGCTGCCTATAAACACCATAATAACTCATTTAAGGACCTTATAACCTCATGTATCACACATAAACATATAAAACCACATATGAGGCACATATGTGTCTTAGTCGTCGAACGTCTTGGTCGTCCCTTGATGTTTGATTTCCAATGCACCTAAACTCTTAGAAACTGACTCAAACCCACATTATAAACCATTTAGGACCTTATACCATCATGACAACCATGTTAGGCTCTAGCTTCACCTAAGTCATTTTCGGGATCTTAAAGTTTCAAAATCTCATAAGGACCCACATACCAGGGACTAAGTTCCCCCTTTTTAAGAAATCTCATCACTCCTTTCATAGAGGAAATATTCAAGTAGACTCAATCACCTATTTCAAACTCAAGGTCTCTTCTTCTAGTGTTGGCATAAGATTTTTGCCGAGTATAGTCTGTTTTCAACCTATCTTTTATCATTCAAACTTTCTCCATAACCTCAGAGACTATCTCGAGACCAAGAAGGGAAAACTCACAAACCTCAAACCACCCAACCGAAGACCTACATCTCCTACCATAGAGTGCTTCAAAAGGTGTCGTAGAAATACTCGAATGGTAACTATTATTGTAGGGGAACTCTATCAACGGTAGGTGATCGTCCCAATTACCCTTGAAGTAAATAACACAAGGTCTTAATATATATTCTAGTGTTTGGACGGTGCATTCTCCTTGGTCATCCGTTTGAGGATGAAAAGCGATACTAAGTTTCATTTGAGTACCTATCCCCTTTTGGAAAGACTTCCAAAAACTAGCAGTGCATTGGGAACCTCTATCCGAGATGATGGACAAAGGAAACCCATGCAAACTCAAAATCTCAATAAGGAACAATATAGCATTATTCCTCCACTAAATAAGTAGATCTGACAGGGATGAAGTAGGCAGATTTCATCAATCTATTAACAATAACCCATATAGAATCATATTGCATCCGTGTACGGGGCAAACCTACAAAGAAGTCCATATTGATATCTTCCCATTTCCAAGTAGGTACATCCATTACTTGAGTTAACCCTCTTGGTCTTTGATGTTCAGCCTTAACTTGTTGACAATACACCACTTGAAGGTCACGTTACATTTTGGTGGCACCTGGATGAATAGAATATTGGGAACCATGAGCTTCTTCTAAAAAATTTCTTATCAAGTCGTCCATATCCGGCACACAATATACCTTGGTACCTAAGTACCACATCCCCCCTTGGGAGAATGACCCATTTAGCTTACTAAGAATAGATTTTTTCAATTCCATCAATAGAGGGTCAATATGTTGCTTAGACTTCACCTCAACCACTAAAGATAACTCGGAGTTATGATGAACTATGAAACCTCCTTTGAGAGAATCTTCTAACCGAACACCTAACCGGGCCAATCTATGAACATCTTTCACTAGCTCATTCTTACCCTCTTTGACATGAGCCACACTATCCATAGTCATTCGACTTAAAGCATCCGCAACCACATTGTCCTTGTCGGAGTGGTAAAGGACACTCATGTCGTAACCTTTCAAAAGTTCCAACCACCTTATTTGTTGTAGATTCAACTCCTTTTGTGTGAACACATATTGAAGACTCTTGTGGTCGGTAAATACATCTACATGTACCCCATATAGATAATGCCTCTATATTTTTAAAGTAAACACTACTGCTGATAATTCAAGTTCAAGAGTTGGATAGTTCTTCTCATGCACCTTTAGTTGTCTAGTGGCATAAGCTATCACCTTACCATGTTGCATGAGGACACAATCCAAACCTACTCAAGATGCATTACAATATACTACAAACTCTTTGGTACCCTCAGGTAAGTTCAACACCGGAGCAGAGGTTAGCTTATCTTTCAACTCTTCGAAGCTTCTTTCCTAAGCCTCCAGCCACTCAAACTTAACCTTCTTTTGAATTAGTGTTGTCAAAGGATAAGCAATTTATGCAATCCCATCAACAAACCTTCTATAATACCCGTCTAAACCCAAGAAACTTTGAATATCTATTGAGTCAAAGGTCTAGGACAATTCTTAACTACTTTTGTTTGGATCGACCTCTATACCCTCATTTGAGATGATGTGACCAAGAAAAGCAACTGATCTCAACAAAAATTCACACTTACTATATTTAGCAAAGAGTTGATGTTCCTTGAGGACTTGCAATACAACAATCAAATGGCCCATGTGCTCATCCTCACTCTTAGAATATACCAAGATATCATCAATGAAGACAATTACAAAAGAATCAAGGTAATTCCAGAACACTCTATTCATAAGGTCCATAAAATCTATAGGGGAATTAGTTAACCCAAAAGACATGACTAGGAAGCTATTTTAGGAATGTATTCACCTCTCACTCTAAGTTGGTGATATCCCGACCTCAAATCGATTTTCAAAAAGTAACTCGCTTCTTGGAGTTGGTCAAAAAAATCATCAATCCTAGGGAGAGGATACCTATTCTTTATGGTGACCTTGATCAATTGTCGGTAGTCAATACACATTATAAGAGACCCATCTTTATTTTTTACAAATAATACTGGAGTGCCCCATGGAGATATTCTTGGTTGTATAAAACCCTTGTTAAATAAATCCTTGAGTTGAGCCTTCAACTTTTTCAACTCAGTTGGAGCCATCCGATAAGTAGGAATTGAAATGGGTTTCGTATCCGTCAACAAATATATACCGATGTTTATTTCCCGTTCGGGAAAAATTCCAGGGAAATCATCAAGAAAGACTTCCAGAAAATCTTTCACTACAAGGACCGACTCTAAAGAAGGAGCTTCGGATTCTAGGTCTATGACCTTCAAAACATGTTAGACACATGCCTTATAAATCATCTTACAAGTTTTTAGTCATGAAATGATTCGACCTCTAGGGATAGAGCTCCCCCCGTTCCATTCTAAGATGGGTTCATTAGGAAATTGGAATTTAACTACCTTCATTCTACAATCAATAGAAGCAAAATAAGCATGTAACCAGTCCATCCTAAATATGACATCAAAGTCCAACATATCAAGTTCTACCAAATCAACCAATCCAACTCTATTGGACATTAATATGGGGAAACTCCAAAAGACTCTTTTAGCAACAACGGAGTCACCCACCGGGGTAGTAACCAAAAAAGGTTCAATTAAGACATCGGGTAACACATCAAACTTCATGGCCACTAAAGTAGTTAAAAAATATAAAGTGGCACTGGGATCTAATAGTGCATAGATATTAATGTAAAATACTTGTAGCATACCGGTGGCAACATCGGGAGAATCCTCTTGATCACCCGTAAAGTGGAGAGCATAAAAGCGATTCTTCTTAGGAGCATCGGAACTAGGACCGCTTGTTTGTTCTTGGTAATTCCCTTTTTCTTGACCCTTCACCATAGGACAATCTCTCACCTTATCGTCACTCTTTCCACAACCAAAACAATTATCCATCCCAACAAGACATTCACCCACATGTTTCTTACCACATTTGGTACAAGTAGGTTTCTTACTTGGTGAATCACCACCTCTTCCCCTTTGAGATCTAGGGTTAGACACCCTATCATTACAAACTTTGGGGAAATTAGAAAAAACTTGGTTGGAGAACCTCTTCTTGAACTTAGGTTTGTCTTTAATTTCCAACCTTCCCTTAGAAGTACCTTCTTCATAAGACCTTGTCATCCTAGCATCCCTGATCTTCCTCTTAATCCTACTCTCCTCAACTTGTTGAGCATGAACCATCAAAGGATAAATGTCCATGTTGTCATGAATCATCGCTGAGCTTCACTCTTCCACTAGATCATTAGACACTCCATCTAAAAATGTTCATTTCATCCCTCAGATTTGATACCAAAGAAGAGGCACATTTAGACAACTTAGTGAATTTCAAAGATTACTCTAGTACACTCATACCTCCTTGATGAAGGTTAATGAACTCTTCCACCTTAGCCTCTATTTCCTCTCTTGGTAAGACCCTATCAAGAAAATCCCTCCTAAAAAATTCCCAAGTCACAGGACTCACTCTCAAAGACCTATTGTCCCTCCATTGAGTATACCAAGTTTGAGCCACATCCTTTAGTTGATAAGCGGCTAGCTCTGCCTTCTCATTTTAAATCACTCCTGTAGTATAAAAGATCTTGTAGACCTAATCAATAATGTCTTGGGGTCTTCATTCACCTTAGATGCAAAGAACATGGGATGGTTCACCTTGTGAAGTCCCTCAAGCGAGAAGCCATGGTACTAGCATTTTGGTTCACACGAGGTCAAACTTCCCAATTTACTTGAGCCATCATAGCTTGAACTTGAGTAGTTATGGATTGAGATTGAGTAGTCATGGATTGAGCCAAACTTAGGAAAGCAGACCTTATCTCTCTATCAATCATAGCCGGAAGATTGACCGGAGCTTGGTCACCTTGAGGAGCTTATTCTTGAGAAGGAACTTGATTGCCTTGGGGAGGAGCTCCCACATTAGCAATCTCTTATCCAACTCTTATTACGGCTTTCCTTCTAGTAGTCATAGCCTATAAATATGAGAAAAGGGTTAGATGAAAAGGACACATAGAGTTAAGACTCTAGAGGAACGACATAGGAATATCAAGAAGATGAGAATTTACTAGGCATCACATATCCTCTCATTCATAATTGTGGAGCGCTTCACAATTATGGACAACACTCTACGTAGACGTGGTTTAGTGAGACATCATTCCTACTACTACATAACCTCATGTTCTGATACCAAGTTTGTCACGGTCGGGGAGCACCCCCTAGACGTAACCGACGTCTTCGTCCTCTAAGAGGCCTTAGCGTAACCCTTAGCATACATCATGGCATGTCATAGGTAGAGAAAATGCGGAAAATATAAAACTTTTACATATGAAGTATACTTAGACTTCTCATTTATCGTCATATGAAGTTTACATAGACTTCTCATTTAGCAACATAGTCAAATAGATTAAAGTATTCTAATATTGTCTCACATATAACCATCTATTAGAGAATTACAAAGTTTGGGACATAGCCCTTACACTATTACAATATGCCTCATATAGGCTTAAAACAAAGTCTCAAAAGATAAGGAAAGAACAATTGTCTTAGACATAGTCAATACTAGTAAATCTAGAAAAGTGGAATCGTCCTCGGACTTGAGGACTCACAAACAACTCGGGAAAATATCCAAGTCTTCCTTGTAAATCGCCTTGAGTGCTCTTCAATGGCCTGAACCTACATATTTGTAGAAATATAAAGAATATGGGTTAGTACAAACCACATGTACTAAGTATGGAAACATATGCAATTAAAACCTCTGAAGATATGCACAAAAGGGACCTTTTCTTTAAAAGCATGCTAAGTCATTTTGAAAGCCTTTATGCTTACACAAGAGCATATACTATTCAATTATTAGAACAACATTAAGACGTGTTCATATTCATGTACAAGAACAACATCATCATAATATATATCAAAATTTCATGTTCTAGAGTTCATATCATCAAATTATACAAGACCCTTACTCACAATCCCAACCCAATCCTACAAGTGCAATGCTCATGTGAAGCCCCATAACCCCACATAATCAAGTAAATTAGAAAAGACACCATAAGTAATGTCTTTACCTCATATAACATAACATCATGTGTAGTCATCATCATACATGGCAATTTATTCCAATCATGTTCATCAAATGAAACCAACTTCATATAAGAGAAATATCAAATAGAACCAACATTATACATTTCATTCATATCATAAGTATATAAGATCTCCTCCCTAGGACTCTTCTCAAGGCCAACTTGTGCAATGCATAGGTAAAGTCTCATACCCTTACCTACATTAAGTAGTACCCTTTGAGTTACCCCTAGTTAGTGTCCATCTTTATTACTTTCATTCATTCATTTTACTTTCAGGAACATTCACCATAAACGACAATAGATCATGTGAGCTAAACATGGAATCCAGTGTCATGAAACCTTACACAGAAAGAAGGTGCTCTACTTGCCAAGGTAGAACCATACATAAACATAGCATTTTTGTGGATCCACTAGCTAGTCTTACTATGGGGGCACATAGTTAAGGAACTAGAAGATTCTCTAGAAACCCTTTTATGAATACTTTGCATTGTATTCTCCATCTCATGAGAACTATAGTGAACCTACCTTTCCTTTTTGGAAGGGACACCTCTCATATCTAGTTTGCTTGGTTCTAAGCTAAAGTCCCTTTTTGAAATGTCTTTAATTCATCCTTAACATTAGTTTATAGCATAGGCGTTAAGAGACTAACCCCTTTTATAATCATGATCAAAGCTCTAAGGTTTAGAATGAGAACTTCCTTTCATCAAAACCCAACATTTAGTGAGATCAGCACATCATAGTCATAATAATAAGGTACACAAGAGAATCATATTCAACCTTGCATGATCATACCCCTATCATGATATCACATCAAATTATATTCATAAAATTCCTTCATATTTATCATATCCTCATCTTTCTATTCTATTCACATATTCATATTTATGAATCAAGAATAAACCAACATAATTGAAGTAAAGTATTTAAGATCTTGCAACTCTTACCAATGTCTTCCAAGAATCTTCTTCAAGATCTTACCCTCAATTTCACATCATTATCAAATAATCCAATCACCATCATCGTATAATAGTAAATTAAGCAATAACATCTCCAATTACAACAAACCTAATTCATAGTTAGGGTTTGGGAAAATGGGTCATTCATGGATATTTAAGATAAATTAGGTAAAAGACTAAAGAACTACAAGAATCTACCAATAAAAATCATATTCTATCAATATAATTCAATTCAATATCACAATAAACCAATTTGAAAGACAATTCACGAAATTGGATGATTACCATAATTTTGAAGAACATAGAAATCACATTTTTGAAGAGCCTCTTGAGGAAAGGGATCCCATGAGTGAATCACTTCCATATCTTGTTAAATCTTAGAGAATTATATAATAAACCCTTGATCTTGAAGCCCTAGTGAATCTTGACCTTGGTATTCAATGGGGGTCTTTGTGATAGAGAGAGAAAGTAGAGAGAAGTGAGAGCTAATTGGGTTTGGGATACTATGAGGTGTTAGGTTAGTTTTAATAGCTTATAACCCTTTTGTTGTCCTGAAATAACTAATTAAATCACTACTTAACCACTAATTAACTAATTACCCAAAACTTAACCAAAATGGGGAAGTGAAACAGTGTCCCAAACAACGCAACCCCCGTCCACGAAGCATCGACCAGACCAAGGACCGTACTTGTCATTGTGGTTTGGTTCAGTGAATTTTTTGGAAGACTTTTGGTGATTTGGATAAGTTTCAACCAATGAAACCAAACGACGGAGCGTCGTTCAAACGACGGCTCGTGAGTTTCTCTCGTGGTTGCACACTGCCAAAGCACAGTTTTGAGGGTCAAATATTGGTTCCTCCTCAAGAACCTTTAGGGTAGTCCTTGTAGAAGCGTACCCGGACGACCCTAAACACACTCTAATATGTATTCTAAGCCTTTTTCACCAAATTCAACCTTTTTTGACTCTTTAAACCCCTTGAAACACACCAAGGCACACTAGCTCAATTTCACTAGTCTTCGAACGTAGTGGTCGTTTCTTGACGTTTTAATTCTAACCCTTCCTAATCAAGTTTATTACGTTTTTTAAGCTAAGAAACACTGGTTTAAGACATAGTTCATAAAGTGAGGCTCTATAATAAGTCATGGGACTTTCGGAGTGTTATATAGATAGTCTCTCCATATTCTCAAAGCAAACACTACGTCCGCTAGTTAAATATCATTGGTTTTATAGTTCTTATCATGTACCTTGAGTTTCCTAGAGGTATATGCTATCTCCTTACCATGTTGCATGAGGACACGACCTAAACCTACTTGAGAAGCATCACAATACAGAACAAACCCTTTGGTACCCTCAGGTAAGGTCAACACTGGAGCTGAGGTAAGCTTATCTTTCAACTTTTGGAAGCCTTTCTCACAAGCTTTCGTACATTCAAACGTACATTTCTTTTGGGTTAGGGTAGTCAATGGAGAAGCGATAGATGCAAATCCATCAACAAATCTCCTATAATACCCGGCTAAACCTAAGAAACTTCAAATATCGATAGGAGTTAGAGGTCTAGGCCAATTTCTAACTACCTTCGTCTTGTTTGGATCAACCTTAATACCCAAACTATATACAATGTGACCAAGAAAAGTAACTGATCTAAGCCAAAATTAGCACTTACTATATTTAGCAAAGAGTTGATTCTCCTTGAGGACTTGCAATTCTATCTTCAAATGACTCATATGTGTTCATCTTCACTCTTGGAATATACCAAGATATAATCAATAAAGACAATTACAAATGAATCAAGATAATTTTGGAACACCCTCTTCATGAGGTCTATGAAGGTCGTACGGGCATTAGTTAGACCAAAAGACAAAACTAGGAACTCATAATGACCATATCCTGGTTGGAAAGTTATTGAAGGAATGTCAACTGCTCTAACTCTATGTTGGTGATACCCCGACCTAAAATCAATCTTCGAAAAGTAACTCGCCCCTCGGAGTTGGTCGAACAAATCATCAATTCTAGGGAGAGGATATTTATTGTTTATAGTGACCTTGTTCAATTGTCAGTAGTCAATACATATTCTAAGCAACCCATCTTTCCTTTTCACAAATAACACCAGAGCGCCCCATGAAGATATGCTTGGTTTTATAAAACCCTTGTCAAGCAAATCCTTGAGTGGAGCTTCTAATTCTTTCAACCCGGCAGGAGCCATCCTGTAAGAAGGAATTGAAATGGGTTGAGTATCCGACATCAAATCTATGTCGAATTCTATTTCTCGTTTAGGAGGAATTAGGGGTAAGTCATCAGGGAACACTTCTGGAAAGTCTTTCACTACGAGGACTTAATCTAAAGGATGAGCCTCAGACCCAAGGTCCTTGACCCACACAATATGATAGAGAATTCCCTTAGAAATCATCTTACAAGATTTTAGACATGAAATAATTTGACCTCTAGGGATTGAGTTTCCCCCCTTCCATTCTAAAATGGGTTCATTAGGAAATTAGAACTAAACTACCCTTGTTCTACAATCAACGTAAGCAAAACAAGCATATAACCTATCCATTCCCAATATGACATCAAAGTCCAACATATAAAGTTATAATAAATCACCTAATGTGACTCTATTGGACAAAAATAAGGGACAACTCTTATAGAGTCTTTTAGCAACCACGGATTCACCCAACAAGGTATAAACTGAAAAAAACATCAACTAAGACATCGGTGAATACATTAAATTTCATATCCACAAATGGAGTTACAAAATCATATGTGGCATGGGTATCTATCAATGCATAAACATTAATTGAAAATACTTGAAACATACTGGTAACAACATCGGAAGAATTGTCTTGATCACCCCTAGATTTGAGAACATATAAGCGGTTCTTCTTAGATCATCGGAATTAATACCAATTACTTGTGCTTGATTACTCTCCCTTCCTTGAGTATTAGCCATGGGACAATCTTTCACCATGTGGCCACTCTTTCAACACCCAAAACAATTATCCATTCCCATTAAATTTTTTCCCATATGTTGCTTGCCACATTTGTCACAATTGGATTTTTAACTTTGTGAACCACCACCTTTTCCCCCTTGAGGCTTTGGGTTAGACACCCTATCCTTGTTAGCCTTTGAGAAATTAGAAGGAACTTGGTAGGAGAATCTCTTCTTAAACTTTGGTTAACTTACCATTAGAAGTACCTCCATCATAGGGCCTTGCCCTCTTGACCTCCCTATTCTTCCTCTTATGCCTGCTATTCTCAACTTGTTGAACATGAACCATCAAATGAGATAAATCCATGTAATTGTGAAGCATTGCCTCACGACACTCTTCCACAAGATCATTGGGCACACCCGTCACAAAAAGACTCATTTCATCCCTCAGATTACTCACCAAAGAAGAGACATATTTAGAAAAATTAATGCATTTCAAAGAGTATTCTTGAACACTCATACCTCCTTGACAAAGGTTGATGAACTCGTCCACTTTTTCCTATATTTTCTCCCTTGTAATGAACCTATCATGAAATTCCCTCCTAAAGACTTACAAACTTATAAGACCCGCTCTCAAAGCCATATTGTCCTTCCATTAAGTGTACCAAGTTTGAGCAACATCTTTGAGTTGATAAGAGTCTAGCTCGACCTTCTCATTCGAATTCACTCCCATCTCATACAAGATCTTATAAACCTCATCTAGAAAGTCTTGAGGATCTTCAATTACCTAATACCCAAATAACATTGGAGGGTTCGTCCTAGTTAGGTCCTTCAAACGTGAAGCCATGATACTAGCATTTTTATTCACACGGGGTTGAATTTCTCGATTTGCTTGAGCCTTCATAGTTTGATCTTCAGTAGATATGGCTTGAGCTTGAGTAGGCATGAATTGAGTAAAGTTTAGGAAATTCACCCTTAATTCTCCATCCGACATGACCGGAGGATTGAACGGAGCTTGGCCACGTAGAGGAACTTGCTCTTGAGAAGAAGCATGGTTGTTTTGGGGAGAAACTCCCGCATTTGCAATCTCCTCTTCAACCCTTCATGCAGCTGCCCTTCTAGTAGTCATAGCCTATATCCACAAGAAAAGGTTTAGAAGAAAAGGACACCTAGAGTGAAGACAATAGAGGCACGACTTAAGAATACCAAAAGAAATGAGAATTTCCTAAGCATCACATAGCCTCTCATTCATAAGTATGGCACACTTCACAATTATGAACAAGACTCTACATAGATGTGGTTTTGTGAGATATCATTCCTAATATTAATCAATCTCATGGTTTGACACCAAGTTTTTCACGACCAGAGAGCACCCCCTAGTCGTAACTGATGTCTTCGTCCTCGAAGAGGCCTTACACAAGCCCTTAGCGTTCATCATTGCATCATAGATAGAATAAAAGAGGAAAATTTAAAACATTTCATTTGAAGTTAGACTTCATTTCAAATATATAAAAAATAGAATCTATTCTTGTCTCACATTTCCATCTAAACATAAAAGTACGAGAATAGGGAATTCGCCCTTACATTAACAACAAGTCTTATAATACGAATTACAATATAGTCTTTCAATAAGGAATATGAAACTAGAATTAGAATAAAGCATCTCCATCCTCGTATTTGAGGACTCACCAACTTGGTAATAGCAATCCAAGTTTATTCAAGAAAGGACTAGAATCACCTCAATGGCCCGAACCTACACTTTGTGTAGAAAATTGAAGATATAATAGTTACTACAAAACACATGTACTAAGCATGGAAACATATACAAGTAAAAGATTTGAAAACATGCACAAAGGGACATTTTATTATAAGCATGCTAAGTTCACTTTAAAAGCCTTAATGCACATTCCAAGAACATATACATGTCCATATCACAAAAACAATAAGACATATTCACGAGTAACATCATAATAAAACCATAATCAACATTTCATTTTTAGTGTCCAATTCATCAAATACATCACAACACCTTCCTCATAGCCCCAATCCAAGTCTAGTAGTGCAATATGTATGTGAAGTTCCATAGCCCCACATAAACCAAGTAAACAACCAAAGATATCATAACCATGGTATTATACCTCATACATCATCATAACAAATGTAGTCAATATTAATCATAACAATTTAAACCAACATCATGTCTATCAAGTGAAACAATAACATTTATATCATATGCACATAAAGAACCCACCCTAGAACTCCCTTCAAGGTCCACTTTTATAATGTATAGTAAAGTCCCATACCCTTGTCTACACTAAGTAATACCTCTTAAGTAGTCCTAGTTAGTGTTCATCTTCTTACTTTCACTCCTTCGTTTTAACTTTTGGAAAACTTCGCCACAACCGACATAGACCATGTGACTAAAATTGAATTGGGTTTCATCCCCTCACACGGAAAGGAGGGTGTACTACTTGCCCAGGTAGGGCATATACATTCATATAGCATCTAGGTGGATCCACTATCTAAGATTCCGATAGGGGGAATATAGTTAAGAAACTACGAGGTTGTTACTAGAAACCCTCTTTATTGTAATTCACATTGTAGTTTCCACCTCATGAGAATATCGGGTGAGCCTAGCTTCCTTTGTGAAAGGACACATCTCATTGTCAAGTGCACTCGGTGCGAAGCTAAATTCCCTTTTTGAAGTATCTTTAGGTCTTCTTTAACATTAATTCAAAACATAGGTCTTAGGAGTTCAAACGCTCATATAAAATGTTCATAGCTCATAGGTTAGAGGATGAGAAATCCCTTTCATCACAAACCCAACATCATGTGAGAATATTACATCATACCATAGTCATAAGATACACATGGTAATTACCTTCAGCCCCTCATAATAGTACACCTATCATCATCTCACAACCATCATATTCATAGAATAGTTATACATTCATAACTTCATCATTCATACTTCAATAAATCAACATTACCAAAGATAGACCAACAATACTACAATAGAATGTTCACGACCTTAAAGATCTTACCAATAGCTTCCAAGAAACCCTTTCAAGACTTCATCCCAAATCAATGATACTTACCCATCAAACCAATTATTATCATCATACAATAGTCAATTATGCAAGAACATACTCAATTACTTCACCCCTAATCACTAATCAACATAATTCAAGAGTTAGGGTTAAGAGAAGAGTGGCATCCATGGGTTATTAAGAATTTAGATAAAAATCTAACCAATACATGATATAAGTCAATTCATAAAGTAATAACACAATTAACACCAATATAACAATTTATATATTCATCACCTTCATCAAATTCGCCAATTAAAATCCAAGATTTATGAAATTGGGGAAGAACATGGTTCCGACGGAGTTTCAAGTGAACAACAACAATTACCCATCATTATACACCTAAACAAACCTCATGATTCATAATTCATCATAATTGATTCATAAATTTCGTTTTGAAAGGAGACCCATATGTTGGGGAAAACCCTAGATCTTGGGAGAATTCGAAAACATCTTTGAAGGGACCTCTTGGGGAAAGGAATCCCATGAGTGAAAGAATACATACCTTAATGAAGACTTAGCCACGAAATTGAATAGAAAAGCTTGGAAAATTGACCCTCTTCTTGGAGCTTCAATGTTCTTCAATGGAGGTTTGGGTAGAGAGAGAATATAGAGAGAAGTGTGAACAATTGAGTTTTCAATTAGGGATTTGTTTGGTTTGGGAATTGGGTGTAAAGTAAAAAGTCAATATATTATAAGCCCCCAAAATACCCAAAAAACCCCTCCCTTAGTTGGACTTTTAAAATTAATGTCCTACATGACATTAAGTTGGGACGCCGTCTAGTCTTCACGACAACCTTCACGAGCTGTGAAGGTCACCACAAGTCGTGGTGTGGCTCGTGAATAATGAGGCAATAGACCCCCTTAAACGCCACCATCCTAATTTTTCTAAGTGAATACCATGACCAAGCCTCCTTGCTCGTCAAGTGCACCACAAGCCTTTAAGTTGCTCGTGGTGTGCTAGGTAGTAGCCTCCCTAAACTCCTCTATTTCCCAAACCTTTAAGGCAACTTCACGACAAGCCTCCTTCTCCCGTCAAGTGCACCACGAGTTGTGAAGTGGCTCATGGTGCCTTGGACAGTAGCTATTCCAAGTTGACACCCTTTTATTTTGCCAAGGCAACACCACAATCTCCCCACTCGCTTGTGTTCTTGACCACGAGTCGTAGTCATGCCCGTGAAGGTTGAGGTAGTAGCCTCCCTTTTGCGTAAGCCTTGGCCTTTGGCTTTGGCTTGCCCCTCAAGGTTGTACTCCTCCCTGGTCTTGACCCCTTAAGCTCTTCCTTAGATACCTAAATAACTGTACATTACTTCTTCATGGTCAAGCCCCTAAAACATCTCTTTTAAACCATCCCACTAGCACTAGCACCACAATAGTCTAGGTTACTAGTTCACTGAACGACATGGTGTTTTTAATTTCTTATCAACCTATCTTACAAAACTATGTTAGTTAGCATAAGATAGCTACTCTAACATCTTTAGAATCCTTTTTAAGTAATTCAACTACACATATAGCCCTAGCTTAAATCAATAGGTTTACGAGGTGTAACGAAAAAATGCCAAATATGGTCATTTAGGGGTTTATTAGCGACTTTAGGTCGCATCTGGCTCTCAACAGCGGCACGCTCCAGCGGCCAGAATCCCGAGCTATAAATATTTTTGTATGTAACTTAACTAATCAACAAAAATGAATCTCAATAACCACCACAGTTGATCATGCACATGTCTGGAACATGTTATCAAGGACTTGACACAATCATCAGGACTAATCATTTCTCGCATAACCACTATAAACTCAAAAATCACAAGTTGCCACAATTAGAGGTGAACCTAAACCCACCAACACATGCTAATAATACCCAAACAATCATAGTTCTTATCAACATCTCCATCTCACAACATAAATTTTCATGATCTTAAGTTACACAAATTCAATCTTTAGACATCAGATACTCCATGAGAGATATGTCCAACCATACAAACCATCCAATAACACTATCGAAATTTGACATTTAGTAATTGTAGATTACCTCTTAAGAACAACAGAATTTGATTCCAATGCCCACATTCAACCATACAAAATCGATACATGACCTTAACGACAAGCTAAAAATCAAGATTGTCGTACAACCATCAATACGCAAGGTAGCTCTTCTATAATTTCTCATAAGCAAGGTGGTACCAATACAACCATCAAAATACTTTTACAACTCAAAAATGATACCACATAAGTCATCTGAATTAACCATGTCTTCCCAAATCATCCTACTCAACCAAGAAAACATCACAGGATAAATACAACTGATCCACCCCTAGGGACCCATCTCTAAAAGGGAAAACACACCTGAGCCTAGCTAGTTCATCACATTCACAACCATGTATAAAAATGCAATAGATGGTGACATACAAATTTATCAAATGACATGAAAAGTTTTCCTTTGAAGAGTCGATACCAGTCATTTTCATTTAACTGACTCCATATAATCTTCACATCTTTTCGTTGAAGAGCTAACTCTCAATACTAACCACTATCATGGACACTCCGACCATTTACCTTTCTCTAGCCCAATAGTTTTAAAATGAAAACAATTGGTAAGTACTATAGCGATCAAAAGTAATAAATTTTACAACACAAACCAATGTAAGTCGTTTTAAATTATCAATATTTGATACAATGACTATTCCACACCATTGGAAATTCATACCTTCATAACATATATCACCAAAATTAGCTTATACCTCCAATGAAAAATCAGAATTTGTAAATTCAATTATCTAACACTATCCCCTTATCTATCAAAATTAGCTTATACCTCAAAGATTTTTATTAATTCATAGATCTTCCATTACCGTGGACCACATCTCCATCTACCTCGCATATCTTTTGCTAAAATTTGATTGTTCTAATAACTAAACTTAAAACAAATCAAAGAGATTTATCATCACACGCCAGCTAATTAATGTCTGAACACTCCTTACTCAAGTCGTTTCCAATATTTTATAACCAATCTGATGGACTTGTGACAATATTAGCATAGCCATAACAACACGAATGAATCTATGCATATCTGCACCCAATTAGCTACGCCTCTAAATATATCTCTTTAGCCTTTACAATCAATACGATATTCTTGATCTCACCTCACTCTAAAGGTTGCACTCATCCCACTATTTTTCTTTATTTTAACTTTAGTTCTTTTAAAAATTCTATTCAAGTTGTGCCCTGTCATCTCTTAAAACCTTCTATACAACCACGTTACTCACCAAATCTTAGAAAACCACAACCTTAGATACTCACAGTCATATCCCCGTTAAGTATACTTATTCGGTGGAGGATTATGCAAGAATCTACATAGATAAGATTGTGAGCCTTCATGGGATCCCTTTGTCCATCATATCATATAGAGGTGCACTATTCACTTCTCGTTTTTGGAGGTCTTTTCAAAAAGGGTAGGGTACACAAGTGAAGCTTAGCACCGCTTTTCATCCTCAAACGGATGGTCAAGCGGGGATTACCATTCAAACCCTAGAGGATATGTTAAGATCTTGTGTAATACACTTCAAATGGAATTGGGACAACCACTTGCCATTGATTGAGTTCTCCGATAATAATAGCTACCATTCGCGTATTGTCATGGCTCCTTTTAAAACACTCTGTGGTAGGATATGTAGGTCTCCGATTGGGTGGTTTGAGGTTGGTGATTCTTCACTCATTGGTTCATAACTAGTCTATGAAGCTTTGGAGAAAGTTAATGTGAGAAGGAATAAATTGGAAACGACCTATAGTTGGCAAAAGTCTTATAACGACAATAGGAGAAGAGACCTTGAATTTGAACTGGGTGATAAGGTGTACTTGAAAATTTCACCTACGAAAGAAGTGATGAGGTTGGATAAAAAGGGGAAGCTAAGTCCTCGGTATATGGGTCCCTATGAGATATTGCAACGAGTCGAAAAGGTTGCTTATGAGTTGAAATTACCTAGTGAACTAGCTTCGGTCAATCTGATATTTCATGTCTCCATGCTTAAGAAGTGTATTGGTGACCCCGAGTCCATTCTCCCTATTGAAGGGTTAGGTGTGGATGATAACCTTTCCTATGAAGAGGTTCCGGTGGAAATCCTTGACCGTCAAGTTAAGAAGTTGAGGAAGAAAGAGGTGACCTCCGTAAAAGTTTTATGGAGAAACCACCTAGTTGAGGGTGCAACATGGGAGGTGGAGGCCGACATGAAGTTCCGTTATCCTCATATTTTCCCTAACTAAGGTTAGTTGTTCCTATAATAATGAAAATAATGAATAAATATGAATTTGGCTTATTTTCTAAGTATGTGCATATTTTGGTAAAGGTTTAGGTCAAATTGAGTTTTTCATGAAAAAGGTTTTTTGTGTTAACTTGAACTAATGTGAAATATATGTTTCTCTTCTTGAGAGTTTTGATATTTTGATGTTTTCTTGAGAAAAATAGTGTGGTAACTCTTTGGTATCATTTTGAGCTCATGTTGATGTTGAGAAGGTAGTTCCTCATTATGTGTTGTCAAAGGTTGAGCTCATTTGTGTTGTGAGTTGTGATTTAAGTTGCTATGAGTAAAGCCATGTTTATATGATGAATGGAGTTGTGAATTACTCCATTGTGTTGTAACTCATGATGATTTTATGTTATTGTTGGTTGGGCTGTTAGTATTGAGTCTATCCTCTCCCTATAAAAAGGTTTTTGTGCCATGCGGGGATGAATATTTCTAAGGGGGGGATAATGTAACACTCCAAAAGTCCATGACTTGCTTTAGAGCCTCACATTATGAACCAAGACTTGAAAAACTGTTTCTAGGGCTAATTTAATGTATTGAAACTAGTTAGGAACTGTTAGAGTCAAAACGTCAAAAAACGTCCATGACGTCCAGAGACGAGTGAAATTGAGGTTAGTGTGCCTTGGCATGCTTCATATGTTTTTACATGTCGGAATTTTATGAAAATTGGTATAAATGTGTTAAACATATAGAAGAGTGTGTTTAGGGTATACACTTCCCTATACGACTCTCCAAGGACCACCCGAAGGGTCCTTGGAGAGGAACCTTGCATTTAACCAAAAGCTGTAAATTTGACAGTGTCCAAACGACCAGCCTTTATTGGGTCAATGGCCCATCGATGGTGTCGTAGGTCCATCCCTAGCCAAATATCAACAAGGGTCAAAACACCAGTCTCTGACACAAACGACGGTCGCCAGCACGGGCCGTCGTTCTTTCTATCGACCATAGGTCGGGAATTCGTGGTTTGGGGTCAAGTTGACTGCCCAATTTTTAGTCAAGTGACTGAATTAGTTAGTTGGTTAGTTTATTAATTAAGGATTAAGGGAGGGTTAATTAAGTTATTTGAGGGACTATATAAGACCTAAACCTCATTAAACTAAACTAACACCTCATATTTCCCAAACCCAATTCTCTCTACTTTCTCTCTCTATTCAAGACCCCATTGAAGACCAAGCTTCAAGGTGTAATAGGGATTCAAGAATACATATTTTCTCATAAATATACAAGTAATCTAAGGTATGGAAGTTATTAATTCTTTGGATCTCTTTCCCCAAAAGGCTCTTCAAAGTTGATTTTCGAAAGATGTCAAAAACATGGATTTCATTCCAATTTCGTATTTGATTTTTCAATTGGTTTAGATGTTGATTTACTTTGATTATTATTGATATATTATGATTGTTTATGGGTTGATTATTTTAGTTCTTGGTATTTGAACTAGTTCTATGGAAGAAATCATTATTGAACTCTTTTCCCTAACCCTAGGTAGTGAATTGAGGTTGATTTGATTAGTGATGATACAATTGACTTAGTTATTGTATAAATTGCTATTATATGATGTTATTAATTATATTTATGGATGAATATGTTTGGATTGATGGGAATATATTTAAGGAGGCTTATGAAGGCTATGTGGTAGGACTTTGTGATCTTGAATTCTTTACTTCAATGATGATAGCTTATACTTGTTAATGGTATTCAATTGAAGTATTATATGTGATTAGACTAAGATGATGATGATGTGATCAATGTGATGAAATTTCTTGACTATGTGAATTGTGAGATCATGTTAAGGGTATGATGATACAAGGTTGAATGTGAAACACTTGTGTGCCTTACTATGATATGTTGATCTCACAAATGAAGGGTTGTTATGAAAGGAAATCCTCATGCAATACCTAATGAGCTAATTCCTATGAATATAAAAGGGGTTAGTCTCCTATGGACTATACTAAGATATGATGATTAAGAAACGCTTAAAGACATTTAAAAAGGGGACTTTAGCCTTGCCCCAAGAGAACTTGACAATGAGAGGTGTTGACTCCCCAATGGAAAGGAGATTCACCAATGGTCGCATGATATGGGGGTTCCATTGCTAATGGGCATGTAGAGGGTTCAATACATATCTCCTAGTTCCTTAAATATGTTGCACCCATAGGAACACTAGCTAGTTGATCCACCTAGAAAGTTATGTTCATGTTTTAGGTCTACCTTGGCAAGTAGATCACCTTCTTTTGGTGTAGGGTTCATCACACCGGATTCCACCTTTTGCTCACATGGTCTATGCCGGTTAAGGAAATTTTTCTAAAAAGATAAATGAATGAATCAAGTAATGAATTTGAACAATAACTAGGGTGACTTAATGGGTTCTTCTTAGTATGGGTAGGGGTGTCGGTCTCAACCTATATAATTGCCTAGTTGACCTTGAGGGATGTTGTAGGAAGTTGTTGTTCGCACTATGATATAAATGAAATGTATATGATGAATTTACATATTGATGATCCTATATGATGTTAGTTTCATTGATGAACATGCTATTGGTCTAAGTTGATGTATGTGATAATGAATATGCATGGTATGAAGATATGTGAAATGTTGACATTGCTTATGATCCTTTGTTTGGTTTACTTGATTATGTGGGGTTATGTGGCTTCACATAAGCATTTAACTTGTAGGCTTGGAAAGGGGTTATGAGTACGGGCCTTATATGTGGTGATGTTATGAACTCTTGTAAATGAGTTGTTATTATAATGTTATGTTAGAGCTATTCATGCATATATGATCTGGATATGATGACATTCATGTTGATATGAACTTATGATGATAATATCCATATTAGCTTGACTTTATGATGATGTGGTCTCGTGTTGAATATGGACTTATCTTAAGTGACGTTATGTCTAATGGCTTGTATATGTTCTTAATTGTGCATAAAGGCTTTTCAAAGTAACTTAGCATGGTTTTGAAAAAAATGTCCTTTTAAGCATGATTTCAATGGTTTTAATTGCATATATTTCCATAATTAGTACAAGTGGTTGTACTAACCTATATTCTTTCCCTTTTCCCAAACAATGTAGGTTCGGGCCATTGAAGTACTTTGAGGCTAAAAGCAAGAAGGCTTGGAGTAGTTTCTCCAAGTTACTGGTAGGTCCTCAATGTTTGGGGATGTTACCATTTCTCTATTCTAGCTATGTAATTGTTATGTCTAAGACACTATTTCATTACTTTATTGTTTCAGACTAATGATGTAAGCCTATAATGGCATATTGAATTTGTAATGGCTATGTACAATGTTGTACTCCTTTTATATTATATCTTATGTGTTGATTATGTTGTCTAAACGAGAATCCTATGCTAGCTTTAATAAGCTACGAGTCTATGTAAACTCCATATATGATATGTGAGAGGTCTATGCATTCCTCACTATGCTAAAGTTATTAATTTTCCGCATATTTGACCTATGATATGTTATGAAGAATGCTAAGGGCTTGTCCAAGTCCTCTCCGAGGAGGAGGACGCCGGTTACGTCTAGGGGGTGCTCCCCGGTCGTGACATTATCTCCATGGGGCGCTCCGGTGTTATTTGTAAAAACAAAAGATAGGTCTCTTAAATATGTATTGACTACTGACAGTTTAACAATGTTTTATTATGATGTTACTTGTGAATATGTCTTATTGTTGTTGTGATATGGACATGTATATGTTCTTGGAATGTGCATAAAGGCTTTTAAAGTGAACTTAGCATGCTTATAATAAATTGTCCCTTTGTCCATGTTTTCAAATGTTTTACTTGCATATGTTTTCATACTTAGTACATGTAATAACCCATATCTCTTCTATTTTCTACTCAAAGTGCAGGTTCGTGTCATGAAAGTGATTCTAGTCCTTTCTTAAAGAAACTTGGATTTCTATTCCGAATTGGTGAGTCCTCAAATCCGAGGATGGAGAAGCTTGATTCCAATTTTAGTTTTATTTTCCTTATTGAAAGACTATATTGTAATTTGTATTATAAGACTTGTTGTTGATGTTAGGTCTACGTCCCAATTCTTGTACTCTTATGTTTAGATGGCAATGTCGAACAAGCATATATTCTATTTTTTGATATATGTGAAGTAAAGTTGAACTTCAAATGATATATTTTAAATTTTCCGCTTGGCTTCTATCTATGATGCAATGATGAATGATAAGGGCTTGTCTAAGGACTCTTCAAGGACGAAGACGCCGGTTACTACTAGAGGGTGCTCTCTGGTCGTGACATTTTCAACTTTTAGGGCTAAGGAGGCGACCCAGACGAGTACTTGACAGTATTTCACCATTATTGAAGCTAAATGTAAGAGTTTAACAACCCGAATCTATTTTTCGATCTGTAGAACCTATTTTCTTAGTTTATAATCGACGGGGGAGGATTTTGATATGAGAATTATGGTGAAAAAACCCTAATTTAGGTATTAGGATCTTGGGTTTGGTCTAGGGTTATTGGATTTGTTATAATTTGAATAATTAAACCTTTTATTGTTGATCCTTGTGTATATTAGTTGTTGTAGACCTAAAACAAGCGGGAAGAATACGAAAAGGGAAGATTCAAGTGTCTTAGGGAATTCAAGCTTTGATTCGAGGTAGGTGATGGTTGTGATTTCATGCTGGTGTGATATATGTTTGTTATTGCTTCATTATAATGCATTTATGTATGCAAATGTTGCATTATTGATCACAAACTATGTAAATGAGTATGAACGAATAATTGTAAGCCATGAATCACCTCTTGTTGTATGATCTTCATGATATACTTGTGTATGTGATTGTCGGGTATTGATGAGATCAGATTTCTACATTTTGGAAAGCTAACTTGGATCGGATTGCCACGTTCTGGCATAAATATAGGATCGGGTTTCCAAGTTTAGACACAAATATGGGATTAGATTTACACGTTCTTTCAAGCTAACTGGGATCGGGAACTACGCTGGTGCACTGACAGTTTGAGTTTAGGTTCCATGAGAGGACCATTGGATTGGGTTCCATTAGAGGACCAAATACTTGTGTTAATTGTATTTATTGTTTCTGAACTATGACCTATGACTTCTCAAAGAGTTCTACTTAGTGTGAGTGGGTGAGTGGGACTCCATTCTTGCATTGCACAAGTAAACTTTAAGAGTGGTTGTGGTGTGGTTCTCTTATGCTATGAAGATTGTGTTAATCAACGTTGTTGATATTCGGTATGTTACACGATTATATTATTGCTTTGACTTATAAATTTTCACTTAGTTGGATAGCCAAATGATCCTGCCAGTACAATATAGTTGTGTACTGATACTGCACTTACTCTTATTTTTGTATAGTACATGGCATTTTCCGGCTGTTATTGAAAGACATCGTTTAGAAGATCAGTGACCATTTTGAATTCAAGGGTGAACTAGTTCTTCCAGGCTGCCTTGAATTCTCTTTTGCTTAAGTCCACTCTTTTCAGACTTAGACAATTGAGGTATTGTTTAGTTTTGGGGTTTTACCCGTTGTTCTTAGACTTGTCGTTAGTAGAGTTTTGGTACAATGACTTTCAGGTTCTAGGGCTTGTATTTCCGCATTCGTGTTAGTTCATTTGTTTAGTTCCTTAATAATAAATTTAGTTATTTAAAATTGCTTTTGTATCTTAAAATGCCTAGTTTTTTTATGTCAAGTTGCTTGGTTGGGTTGTATCAATGGTTCTCCCTCTGGAGGGTTAGTTTGGGTGCGAATCACGACGATTTGGATCGTGACAAGTTCTTTTTCGGTATTCTACAGTATGGCAAATCTTTAACCATTGTTTATTCATTTTGGACTAATATATACTCGTATAATAGAGTATTATTACATCAAAAATTATTAAAGATTTCATTTGTATCATAATAACACATTGCACATGTAGAAATATATATATATTCAAAATAAAGTAAAAACAAATCCTTCTGCTGATCAGTTACATTTCAATTTAAAAACAGAATAGTCAAAAGTTTCCACTTCTAAGCATTTAGTTTATACAAATACTAGGTTGCATATTTGTTAATATTTTAATTATACTTGAATTTAGGCACGTGCGTTGCACGTGTGCTCCATAACCATGAATATGAACTATTAAAAATAACATAATTTCTTTTAAAATTGTATTTGAGTTACAATAAAAATATGAAAAGTAAAATGATACTCCCCTTGGCAACTTTTAATTGTCATGTTGTGTTTTTAGAAATTCAACTTGAGTAATTTTCAAAAGAAAAATAGATTGCATTAATTCGATATATTAAGCAATAAATTTAGATATTAAGAAAATATATGAAAATTACTATACACTAACCTTTTTTTGCATATCTATATGATGAAAAATATACATCGTACGGTGTTAGTCAAAGTACTTATTGTTTGATTCTTAAAGGAAAATCATGACAATTAAAAGTGAATAGTTAGTAAATGTTTATGTCGTATAGTTTAATCATAAGATTAGTTTTTTTGTATTTAGTACTCCACTTATTATAATTTTGATAAATAAATTTTATATTTGTTTTAAAAGACAAAACAAAGTTGCAAAAACAAATATAGAGGCACACTACCTTATGATTAACTTCCTTAAGTTGTCTCTCTTATCTCGGAGAAAAAATAAAAAATATTGAAATTAAATTAATAGTTACAAGATACACATTTCTTGAAGATAAAATGTTTGACATTAATTAGAAGGAGGTGAAATTTCCTTCTCATTAAGTAGAATGCAATTAAGTAATTTCAATTTATAACTAAGGAGACTTAATTAGACAGGAATAACTAAAGAATTAAAGCGCAATGGTTGGTATTTAAATTATGCCATTATATAACTAAAATATTAATATTTAATGAAGTAAATCAGTTTTCTTAATCAAAGTATATCAGATTTTAATCTATTTTTTTTTGTTAAAAATATAATAGGAAAAATATTTGGTTGGAGGTTAAAACATCTTCTAACTTCTTATGCATTATGGTATATCATTTTTTTTTTGACTTAGGGACTTGAATCTCATGATAATTATAATAAATTTATCCAAAACTTATAGATTTTATCCACAAACACATGTAAGAATAATTCTTTACAAACATTTAAAATTGAAGATGCAAAAAATGTAATTATTACTAATTTGAAATAAGAATATCTTGTAGGAATTAACTGTCTGTTTTTACATATCCTATACACTATTATTATAATTCTATTTGTTTTATTTTCTATAGCATGAAATACACTCTTCAATCAAATAAATTCTTAAAATGAAATTACAAATAAAAAGAAAGAATATCATAGAATCAAACTTTGCAATAGGCTACCAACGAAAATAGAAAAAATCTAAGATAATATTTTATCTACTTTTTATTAATAATGCACATTGAAAAAAAGCTATAGTTATAAACATTCAACCTCTGACCATAAAAAAAAGTTATAAATATTGGAGATAAGTTAATGGAACTGACATTAAACTACATCAATGGAGGGGTCTTCTCATAGTTCTAATCTTTGAAAATAAGTAAAAGAAAAAAAAATACATCAAGCTCCAATATTATATTAATTGAAGTGTTATTCATCCTAATAATCACATTATTAATTTTGTTAAATATCCTCTTGTCTTGAATTCATCACTTGATTAAAACTTCTCTAGTTTGTCATACACCAAAAATTGTATCACATATAAATCTTTATAAGGAAATACTATTGGAAGTTTTGTATTTATAGGAAAAAATATAGCTTTAGAATATGAAGATTCACTTACAAAGTTGAAAGGTCAAGTATTACAACAAATTAAAGATAAACATTAATTACGAACATAAATTAATTTGGAAGATGAAATACATACATGTATCTATTTAAAGGGATAACTATTATTTTTACTTTTGTTTCTATTTAGTTGACTCACATGTATACGAACTCAATATATATATATATATATATATATATATATATATATATATATATATATATATATATAATAGTTACTATTTATTTAATTAAATATTTTAATAAAATTTGGATTTAGCATAGAGGTGAAACGGTAATTCAACTTTTTTACTTTGAAGCTTTACACTTTAAATAATATGTGATGATATATGATATTATGATATGATGATATATAATATGATATGATGATGATATATATTTATTGTGATGACCCAAACCATCATGATTGACACCATACTAACCCTTCGATGGAAAAACCATTTATATTAATTAGCTAAGCAACTTAATAAAAAACACTAAGAAATTAAAGTTACGAAAGCATGTTAAATGCCAAGGAAAGAAATAGAGTTCCCGTAAACTTCAAGCAAAAGTCTAATAACAACTACTATTGCATAAGTAATGCCCAGTTTCTGAAAGTCAATATACCAGAATATCTAACAATGGACCATAAGTCTAAACAAGAAGGGTATGAACCCCTAATTAATGAAATAATTAGCTCATTAACTAACTAAAATAGTCTAAGCCCGAAATGTGGACATTGACGAATGGAGAACTCATGGCAACCTGAAAAAACTAGCTCACCCTTGAATTCGGTGGGCGATCAATGATCTTTTAAGCAAGGTCTGTCAATATCCCCTGAATATGCCCTGTACTAAAAAAAGCAAGTGCAATATCAGTGCACAACCACAGTCAACTGGTAGGATCACACGGCCATCTCACTAAGGGCAACATATATAAGTCATTACAACAATATGATCACATGCATATACCGAACATATGCAATATCATCAATATTTACGAAAAAGATACAGTTTCACATTTCTCAAAATACACAAGTATAACAAATCATTGGTCCTCTCATGGAACCCAAACTCAAACTGTTAGCATGTCGAAACATGGTACCCTCTCCAATTTTTATGCCTGAATGTGGTAACTGATCCAAGTTAGTGTGTCAGAACGCAACACCTCATAAATTCGACAAGCCAGAATAACAATACATTCTCAAGATCATACAATAAACTCATGATTTATGACATTCATAATTCATCTATCTCATTTACAACAAGTGTGATCAATAATGAAACATTCACATACATACATGCATCAAAATGAGGCAAGAACAAACATACATCACACAATCATAGAATCACTACCATGACCTACCTCGAAAAAAGCTCAAACCCTTAAGAAAGTTGATCCTTCCCTTTACGAATTCGTTTCGCTTGTTCTTGGTCTACAATCAATTATCATAATACGAAAATAAATATACAATCACTAATTATCGAAATTACTAATCAATTATATCAATCATAGATCATACCCATTATCCACTTACCTTCATTTCTAAATCAAAACCCTTCCCCATCGATAATTACTCATTAGATTACGTTCTACAAATCGAGAAATGGATTCGGGGAGATAAATCTTACCTTTAGCCTCAAGAACAGTGAAAATCTATCAAGAAAAGCCCTGGGTTTGTTCCTGATCTCTCAAGTTCAAAAATTGCAGAATAAAATGTTTTTGGGGTTTATTTAGAATTTTAAGTCGTATCTGCTCTGCTATGGTGACACTCACCCGGCTACAGCGGCCACGCCTTGGCGGCAAAAATCACACCTCAGAGGATTGCATGGAACTAGTGTGAAAATTGACTTCCAAAACCCCATTTTACAACACACCTTACACCAACGATGTTAAGAAACTACCCATTTACGCTAAGATCAATTTCCGGAGTTCTACTCACTCGAATTCAATTTTGTAAATTCGTACGGGTTCCTTAATGACTTATGTATATACTCATGTTATCAAATCCATAATTAGACCACCCAAGTGATACCATATTTCCCTAGACTTTAATGACTGTGATTTCATACAAATCCAAATGAGGTTGGGAAATTCCAGACTACTATGAAAAAGTTTTACGATAAAAAAAATTTCTCCATTGGGTTTTCTTAAACGACAGAACCCAACCGTTACAATAGATACAGATTTACCATCACTCATTCCCGAGTGAAAAACTTATGAAAATATGTTAAGAAAGGAATGTAGTAGTACCTGAATTGATGAACAATTGGGGATACTTATCTTGCTTATCCTTCTCGTCTTCCCAAGTAGCTTTCTAAGATGGATAATTCGTCCATTGAACTTTCACAAACTTAATTTCTTTGATTCTTATCTTACACATATCACGATCAAGAATTGTAATCGACCATCCTCATATTGGAGGTCCTTGTCTAACACAATTGAGTCCCATTTAATGGTCTAATCTCCTTCACCATGATATCTTATCAACATGGACTCATGAAATACCGGGTCAACACCTGTGAGGTAAAGCCAATCCATAAGACACCGGCCAGGCACATTTAAGAACCTCAAAGGGACCAATATATCGCGGATTTAGCTTACCTTTCTTGCCAAATATAATCACCCCTTTCTTGGGTGATACCTTAAGAAGAACATTCTCACCAGTATGCAATGTCATAACTCTTACCTTATGATCTGCCTACTTTTCTTTTCTATCTGGTTTACTAGAATCTTAGCTTTAATACTCCTCACGTTATCGTGATCATCCTTCGCTAAAGAAACCCCCAAAGGTTCCATATTTCCTACCTAGAACCATCCTATGAATGATATACATCCCCTCCCATATCATGCCTCAAACGGGGCCATATCAATTCTTGAGTGATAATTATTATTATATGAGAACTCACACAAAGGTAAGAACGTACTCTAATGCTCTCCAAAATCAATCACACATTATGTGAGCAGTCTTCTAACACTTGAATAGTCCTCTCTGACTGCCTGCCTATCTGTGGATGTAAAATTGTGCCAAAAGTGAGTTATATAACCAATTTATCATGTAATTTCCTCGAAAACTTAGAGGTAAATTGCGTACCACGGCCTGAGATGATAGAGAGGGTCACCATGAAACCTCACTATTTCTTTCACATACACCTTATCCAATCGTTCAACATTATAATTTATTCTTACCAGAATAAAATGGGATGACTTAGTCAATCTATCAACCACTACCCAAATAGAATCAAACTTCCCCAAAGTCTTGGGAAGACCAACCATGAAATCCATGGCTATCATTTCCCACTTCCACTTCGGAAATGACATTTTTTGAAGAAAACTTGCAGGCCTTTGATGTTCATACTTCACTTGTTGATAATTCAGACACTTAGCCACAAACTCTAATATATCCTTCTTCATGACCGGTCTAATAAATTTGCTTCAAATATCAATAAATCTTGGTTACACCAGGATGAATGGAATATCGTGAACCATGTGATTCAATCAAAAATATGTGAATCAAGTCATCAACTTAAAAAACAAAAATTCTTCCTTTAAACTAAGCACACCTTCCGCATCAAGAGTGGTCTCTTGTGCATTACCAATCATAGTCTTCTTCTTTAGTTCATTCAACTTTTCATCCCCAAATTTTTTGGCCTAGATCTTTTGCATAAATGTGGCCCCTACTTCAATGCTAGCTTACTCCCCACTTTTCTCTGAGATGCCCAATTGCATGAATTTAAACCCCGAAGTATGAATCTCTCTAGACGAAGGTCGTTTTTGTTACACTCAAGCTAGCTAACCTACCCATACTTATCGCATTTTGAACGAAACCGTCTGTCAGTACATTAGCCTTACCCAGATGATATTGAGTTGTGACATCTTAATCTTTAAGTAATTTCATCTACCTTCGATGTCTCAAATTCACATCCTTTTGAGTGAAAACATGTTTCAGACTACGATGATCATTAAACGCCTCACACATAACATCATAGAGGTCAGCCACTAGATATTAAGAGAAAACACTACCGCTGCCAACTCCAAATCATGTGTTGGATAATTTCTCTCATGTACCTTGAATTGACGCAAGACATAAGCTATAAAATTATTATCATGCATCAAAACAACACCCAAACCAGAATGTGAAGCATCACAATAAACAATAAAATCTTTACGTTCCACCAGTAGTGCTAGGATAGGTGTTGTGAGAGAGCCTTGAGCTTTTGAAAGTTATCCTCAAATTTTCAGTCCATTCAAATGGTATCTCTTTTTGTTCAGATTTGTCAAGTGAGTGGCAATAGAAGCAAATTTCTTCATAAACCGACGATAGTAGCTAGCGAGCCCCACAAAACTCCTAACTTCCCTCACAGTGCTAGTCGTAACCCAATTCTTAACCGCCTCAATCTCTTGAGGATTTACTATTACCACTTCATTTCAAACTACATGCCCCAAAAATGAAACAAAAGTCAACTAAAATTCACACTTAGAGAATTTAGCATACAACCTTCGTTTGCCAAGAACACCCAGAACAATACAAAGATTGTCGGTATGTTATTCCTTACTTTTCGAATAGACAAAAATATTATTAATAAAGACGATAAGGAAAGAATCAAGAAATTTCTTGCACACCCCATTCATTAAACTCATAAAAGCGGTGGGCGCATTAGTCAACCCAAATGACACAAACAAAAACTCATAGCGCCCATAGAGGGTTCTAAATGTCGTCTTGGGAACATCCTTATGCCTAATTTTCAACTGATGGTAGCGAGACCTTAAGTCAATCTTAGATAAAATTGATACACCTTGAAATTTGTCAAAAAGATCATTTATTTGAGGAAAAAGGTATTTGTTTCGAATAGTAACCCTATTCATTGGCCGGTAATCGATACACATTCTTATACTACCATAATCTTTCTTAAAAAATAAGATTGGAGCACCCTATGGGAAGCACTTAGACGAATAAATTCCTTATCAAGAAGTTCTTGAATTTGAGCCTTAATTTCTCTTAATTCTATTGGGGACATGCGATATGGAGGGATGAAAACGGGACAAGTACCCGGCTCTAAATCAATGTGGAAATCTATATCTTTATTAGGAGGTATACCTAACAAATTAGTAGGAAACACTTCTCTAATTTGACTCCATAAGAATAGACTCAATAGATGGAGACTCAACCTCAACATCCCATATATGAGACAAATAATCCAAACAACCCTACCCTACCAGTTTTCTAGCTCGAATGGAGGATATGATCTTAGCCTCCTTATACTTGTGCACCCCTTCCCGCTCTAGTGTTTTCCTTGCCGGAATTGCTAGATTACATACTTAGTATTACAATCAATCTCAACATAATAAGGGGAAAACTAAGTCATACCTAAGATTATACCGAAGTTAGTCATATCCAAAATAAATAAATCAGCCTAAGTTTGAAAACCCATAAACAAATAGGACAAGCGTGATAGACATGGGTGGACTATGAAATAATTTCCAATTGAGTAGAAACATGGATGGGGGCATCAAGTATATAAAAATCATAGCAAAATCTGAGGACAATCTCAGGGATACATAAGAATAAGTAGAAATTGGATCAAATAATACATTATCCATCTAGTCATAGATAAAAATAGTACCTATGATCATTGTGTCAGACTCCTCTGCCTCACTCTTTCCAAAAAAGGCGTAACACTGAGCCCTATTCTCATGTCGAGCGACTTTCCCATCTGGTTGCATGTTAGCCATACCTGCATTACCATTTCCTCTACTTCCGCAGCCTCGCTGATTTCCTGCTCGCCTAACTTGTGGACTCCCTCAACCATTATTACCGTTTCCCACATTTACCACTGCTCTAGAAGAATGATTCATGAAATCCAACACATGATGGTGGGACAATCTCTCCTCATATGCCCAGGTTCACTGCAACTGTAGCAAGTACAATTGAAAGATGGTGTACCATCTGATGAAGGCACAACTTCTTGGATATCCTGAATCAAATTATAACATGAAGTTCTCAACGAATTACCTGTAAAGACGGGCATGGCAGACTTAATTGGTGTGGCTGCAATTATTGGCCTCCCTTCCCCTTTGGAGTAAGAACCTTTAAAGTTACTCGAACTTTTTACCATTTTAGCTAATGCCTTAGCCTGACAGTCTCGCCTCACCCACTCTACTTTCTTAAAAAAGTTTGTTACCTTATTAAAGCTCTTTCCTGCAGAGGTCGTATAAACAAATAATACATGCAATTCAGAATTTCGTCCCTGAATAAATAAACATACCCTCAGTAATCACCAACTGAGTAGCATATCTAGACAACACATGGAACTTAGTCTCATAAGCAACAACAATCATACCACCATGCTTCAAAGCCATGAAATCATCCTTCTTACGATCCCTCAAAGTCCTAGACACTATTTCTCCAAAATAAGAGCATAAAATTGTGTCCAAGTAAGTGGAGGTAAAACTAAAGATCTACATTCCATATAAGCTCTCCACCAATGCTTAGCCTCACCTTGAAGCTAAAAAGTCACAAACTCAACCCAATCCTGGTGGCTTATTCCCAACTTATAAGCCTCTAATAACAATCTACAATGAACTGATATGCATCTTCACTCTAAGAACCATGGAAGATAGGCGGTTTTAACTTCAAAAACTTGGTCAACATATCATGCTCATTACCAGTCATAACCGGACCAAGAAAGGGATGGAAGAAAGAATCATTGCCTACAGTTCAACCCACATTAGGGACGATGATAGAAATAGAAGGATTGGCAGGAGTTTGAGTTGCTTGAATAGAAGGAAGCACTCCATGACCAACCCCACGTTTAAAGAATGAAATGATCTACTGAGCTAACACTTGGTCAATGGGAGGAATACCGATATTGTTGGCATGTACCTCTTCCTCTTGTTCAACCTCCTCAACATTTTCAACCTCATCATTCTTCTCCATCTCTTCATGATGTATAGGAGGGGCCTTGATTTGGGGAGCATTTCGACCGATACTCCATCTCAAATAGGTGCCCCTCTTCCTCGACCTCTATCCCTGGATCTTCCTCTACTCCCGTCTCGGCCGCAACCTCTCGCTGCAGATTCCTCAGCTAGAGTATTGACGGGAGTTATGAGCCTGATGCTGATGAATCTAGTGTTAACCATCCACAAATACAAGAGTGAAGTAGGTTAGATACCAATTTGAATCGACAGATACCAATTGGAATCAAGTTATAACACGAAGGAGACAAGAGAAAATAGATATTTCGTAAAGTCCTATAGGCTCTCAAAGAAAAGTAAAGATGTCTCTGTAACGTTCCGCAAGACTCTACTAGATTCATTTTGGTATATCAAGATCAATGAGCCTAGGGTCTGTTACAAGCTTTGTCATGACCCAAACCATCATGATTGACACTCACACTAACCCTTTGGTGGGTGAACCATTTATACTAATAATCTAACAAACTTAATAAAAAATACTAAGAAGTTTAAGTTATGGAAGCAAGTTAAATGCTAAGGAAAGAAGCAGAGTTCTCATAAACTCCAAAGAAAAGTCCAATAACAACTAACATTGCGAAAGTAATGCCTAGAACCTAAAATTCAATGTACCAAAACATCTACCAAAGAACCATAAGTCTAAACAAGAAGGGTTACAACCCTAAACTAATGAACTAATTAACTTACTAGAACAATCTAAGTCCAAAATGTGGACTTCGACAAAATGAGAACTCGTGGCAGCCTAGAAGAACTAGATCACCCTTGAATTCGGTCGATGATAACTAATTTTCTAAGCGAGCTCTTTCAATAGCCTCCTGAAGATGTCTGATACTCAATAAAGAAAAAGCAAGTGCAGTATCAGTACACAACCACAATTGACTGGTAGGATCACGTGGCTATCTAACTAAGTGCAACATATCTAAGTCATTACAATAATATAATCACATGCACATACCGAACATATACAATATCATCAATATTTACAAACAAACTACAATTTCACATTTTTCAAGATACACAAATATAACAAATCATTGGTCCTCTCCTGGAACCCAAACCAAAAATGTTAGCATATTGAAACGTGGTACCCGATCCAATGTTTATGTCTGAACGTGGAAACCAATCCCATAATTATGTTGGAACGTGGCAACCAATCCAACTTAGTGTGTCGAAATGTAACTCCTAATCCATTCAACAAGCCACAATAACAAGTATATTTTAATGATGATACGATAAAGTCATGACTGATGACATTCATGATTCATCAATCTCATTTACAATAAGTGTGATCAATATTACAACATTCGCATACATACATGTATCATAATGAGGCAAGAGCAAGCATACATCAAGCAATCATATAATCACAACCATCACTTACCTTGAAACAAGCTTGAAACCCTTAAGAAACTTGATACTTCCCTTTTCAGATTCGTTCTACTTGTTCTTGCTCTACAAACATTCATCATAATACATAAATCAATAATAATCACCTAATTACCTGAATTACTAATCAATTTTATCAACCCTAGATCATACCCATGATCCCCATACCTAGTTGAGGTCTTTCTTTACCATAATATCCAGATCAAAACTCTTCCCCATTGACAATTACCCATTAGATTACACTCTACGGATCGAAAAACAAATTTGGGGAATTAAAATCTTATTTTTAGCCTCAAGAATGGTGAAAATTGTCAAGAAAAGCCATAGGTTTGTTACATAGCTCTCAAGATAGAATACTGCAGAATAAAACATTTTTGAGGTTTATTTACGACTTTAAGTCGCGTCTGCCCTTCCATGACGGAACCCACCCCACTACAGCGGCCCTGCCCCAACGGCAGAAATCTCGCCTCACTGGCTTGCACGGAATCAATAAGCAAATTTAATAATTCTAAGACCCCATTTTGCAACACACCTTTTACCAAAGACATTTAGAAACTACCCGTTCATACTAAGATGAATTTTGGGAGTTCTAGTCGTCTGAATTGAATTCTGTGAAGTCGTAAAGGTTCCATAACAACTTATCTATATACTCATGTGATAAAACTCATAATTAAACCACCTTATTGCTATCATATTTCCATAGAATTTAATGACTCCAATTTTGTCCTAATCTGGACTAGATAGGGAAATCCAAGTTACTACGAAAAAGTTTTCCGACCCAAAAATTTTCCCCGTCGGATTTTATATAATGACGGAACCCGATTGTTACATTTATGTAAATATATACTTTGGTATGCTATTCGATACTTAGTAATGTTTACCAAATATCGTACCGAATATCAAAAAAATTAAATTGTATACCATATACCACAGAAAATACCATAATATCAAAACCACGATATTTAAAATTTTGGTATGATATGGTAATTAGGTATGCCCACCCACCCGAATATAATATTATCTCGGAGAATAATTTCTCAAAGGTTATATTTTATCCAAATTTAACATAAGGACAAAAGTCTATTTGCTGAAATAAGCCTAATAAATAAGAAAAAATGAGACTAATATATAATAGTCTATAAATAGAGGCTACGCCTAGAGTTAAGAAATCAGTTCGAACAAGAAAAAGTTATTTCTCTCTATTTCCCGTTAAAATTCTCTCCAAAATTTCCAGTTCTTCATTTTCATCGCAATGGCTAATAAAAGATTTGGAGGAAGAATATATTCTCTTTCAATTTCATGCCATCAAAAGCCGAAGAATAAGCCTATAAACGTAAGAACTCACACTGGGTAGTGACTCGAAAAATAATATATAGAGATAGGTGTTACATAATAATTCATCTGCGTAACGTGAGGGGTGTCAAGAGAAAGATTACACCTAAAGAGGATTTGAGATTTCATCTTTCTTAACATTTGATTATATTCTTCCATACTAGAAATTGGACAAGGCTAAGTTTGGTAAACGCGTACATGGTGCCTGTTGGTGTCTGATATATATCAATAAGAATGACAATAATAAGTATGAAGATGAAATCGTTAGATTTAGAAAGAAGAATAATGACTATTCTAAACAATCGTGGGATTGTTTAATGATCGCATATTGGTTGTTTGGTGATGTAATTGAGATATATTGGGTGTCACGACCCGAAAGCACCCTCTAAAAGTTAGGGAAACCTTCGAATCATGACCGGGCGTACTTGACCCCTTTGGGGTTTCGTACAAGCCCTCTAACTAGCATTCATAACATAAAGCATGAAAAGTAGTGCGGAATTAAAACTTTTCACGATAATAATAATAAAAGGAGTCTTTTCATAAATACTAGGAAATCTTATCGTCACAAGCCAACTTAAAGACACAACTTGGAATCTTAGGGACACGGCCCTTTACTATAAAAGTAAATACATTTCTAAGTCTTAATTAAGAAACTAAGAAACATAAAACTATGTCCTCGAATATATGAGGACATACCCAATTCTTGAGAGATAGAATTCCCAAGCTTCAACTCCGATCCTCCAAAAAGTCTTCCAACCTATACTCATAAGGTATATAAAAGTATGGGGTTAGTACAACAATGTACTAAGTATGGCATATGCAAAAACATACGAAAAGGGACATTTTAGTAAAAATAACTTTTAATGCAATGTAAAGCAATATTCATGAATCTAGAAACAAACCAACATAAGAATCGACAATCAACACTTTATGGCAACTTTACCAAAACTTAGAGTAATCAAAAGGAACATTTCAATGAACTTACTAAACTTACAATGACAATTGAATAAAGCATCACAGTGAATATATTGGATTCTTACAATGAAGACCTTACAGTGAATGGCACGGTCCAAGTCATATGAACTCTTTTTCCTTTGAAGTTACCCTAACCCAAGGTTATCCTAAGACTCCCTAAAGTGAGCTAAGAAGGGATTTTCATTACACCTCCCTTCAAAGCACACCAAAGCGACCCTTAAAACTACCAAATCTTAGGCTTACTTCGTTGGAAATCAAATCCACGCCCTTGGCTAACATATGCAAAACACTCATGGAAATATAGGTCATACCAAGTGCAATGTGATAGTAGCATCCCGTACTACCACTCTCACTTAGTACTCCTAATTGATTCCATTTACTCAAGTACTCCACAATAATCATCCATAACACTACACCTTAGTACTCATTCACTCGGATTTCATGAAGGTACTCTTCTCCCATAGTAGGTATAGGTCACACCAAGTGCAATGTGAGAATAACATCCCATACTACTACTCCCACTCAATGCTCCTACTCGGTAACTAATGTGGATTGAGCACTTCACGACATACATACATAAATTCAACAATATACAAAATAATTAGTTTCAAATCAATTCTTTTGTGGGAGTTATCTTAACCGACAAAGACCATGAGAGCTAGACATGGAATCCCGATATTAACCCCTATCGGATGAGGGATCCTTACTTGCCTAGTGTAAGGTCATGCTTCTTAGCGTTTACATGGCTTTTCTAATAGCTACACCTATGTGGGCACATAGTTAAGGGATAAGGAGATTGCTACTAAGTAACTCACTCTCTACTAACGAGGAGTACTCATCTCAAGAGGTACTTTAAATTACAACATCTCAACTCACGAAGTGCAATCCACCTCCCCTTCATATCCTCTCGGTGCTAGGCATAACTCCCCACGGATTTCTCAACATAATATTCTATCTTAGAAAGCTCACTAGGAATGGAGAGGTTGCTACTAGACACTATATCTCAACTCACGAAGTGTGTCCACCTCAAGATTCCCCTTTTTGCTCAACTTGGCATAATACAAATCTTAAAAGAGAGTGTGTGTGTACATGTGCACACCTTGCATAAAAGCATCGCTTCATGATCATCAATTTCTACACATACTTTAACCTTAATTCATCAAGTTACACACTCTACATGCTTCTCATAATCATACACTTCATTTAGACATAAACTAGGTCAAACATGCAATTCAAGCTACATCAAACACAATACAAGACCCATTTACCATATATCTTCATTTAACATATTAGACCTTCAAGATCACATACTCAAAACATACTAAGTAACATCAAGTTCATCAATTAGCACCGCCACCCATAAGGTGGACCATACCACTCAAATAGCAATTCATAATAAGAAATATACAATGAGAGCAACTCATCAACAAATCAAACCATCATCACCCATAAGCAATTTATCAATATTTCACCATATTAAGGTCCTTAGGGCAGTAGCTACACCAACATGACAAATACAAGAAGACCCAAGTTCATACCCTACTCAAATCATGCTCACATAACCCATTTTTAAGTCAAAAGTTGCAGTATGCATATACAAGAGTTCCACAGAGTTTTTAACATCAAAATCATCAATTCAAACCAATATAAATACATTTAACCATTAGAACTTAAATACAAGAAGACCCATACTAGAAATCAAAGTTAGAAGAAGTTTGAGTTTAGAAACCCTTTTGAAAACCATTTTGGAAATTGGCTTCTTGAATGAAAAGATATTCAAGAATGGATACCATACCTTTAAGAGAAGGAAAACCACTAATTTTGATGAAGAAACAAGTCCAAATCAGCCCTCTTTCCCTCCTTGAGCCTTGGCTTCAATGGTGACTTTGAGAGAGTTTTCTTTTTAGAGAGAGAGTTTGAATGTTTAAGTGAGGGGGTCTTGTATAGGTCTAGGATTTAAAACTCATTTAATATAACCTAAAAATCCCTTAACAAACCTTCCAAACTCTTATTTAGATTTGCGACGACCTGCTTGTGACGGGGCGTCACGGGTGCAACGGCCCGTCCTGACCATCCGTTGCAAACTTCAGAGGCTTACCAAGGGTCCCCTCTACACCCTTGAACAAGTCCCCCACGACGGAACCTTGTGACGGGACGTCACAGCCATGACTGGCCGTCGACGGCTCCGTCGCCAAGGCTGCCTGGGACAGCCTGCTTACCAGGTTTTGGGTCCTTCCTCAAGGACCCTTCGATGGTCCTTGGGGATAATTTCCTGGACGTTTCCAACACAAATATGATCATATATAATTTTAACACCTCTCACATGAATTTCATCCAAAACGAACACATAAAACTCGACGAAAGTCGTGTAGACGTACAAGGTCGACTCAAGGCATATCTTTTGAATGCTTTGGACGTTCTTGGTCGTTTGACCTCCAAACTTCACGAAACTTTGCACACTGCCTAAGGACACTAAACTAACTCCGTTTAAATTAGAATAAACTCAAGAAACAATCATGAGGCTCTAGTTCACCTTAGTTCATTTTGGGGCATTATATTCTCCCCCACTTGGAATAACATTCGTCCTCGAATGACACTTAAATTTTTAAGAACAACAACGACTCTCTTAGCATAATATAATTCACTTAGATCATGATCAAGACATCAACAATCAAAGAATCAATTAGCAAGGAACATCATTTCACACTTTCAACACTTTTCAACATAGACAACTTTTGCCAAACTCACAAAGTCAAAACTCAACCTTAAACTTCTTTTATGGAGGAACTACCTTCTCCAACATTAACCATGCTCATAACCAATACCTTTACACACACTGAAACTAAAATTCAAGACAAAACAATTTTCTTCAAAATGCCAAAATTTTTACAGTGAAGTTCACTGCCAAGTTACCAAATTTTTAAAAAAATTCACTCTTTAAGAAATTCATCAAGATGACATGATCATATGGACTATAAAACCATATAAACTCATCTCATAACACAAAGCAACAATAACAAAGAGTTGAGACTTACCAAAACCATCAATCCGGATTAATTATCCTTTCTAGTCCCCATCCCATAGGAAGGGTTCTTCTTGGGAGCATTAGGATCTAGGGAAGGTTGATTGACATCTCTCCCCCTTGATTTAAGGTTTGGGCAGTCCCTCATCTTGTGGCCTTTATTACCACATGCAAAACAACCATCCGTTCCGGCAAGACACTTACCCCCATGTTGCTTGCCACAAGTAGGGCACCTAGCCCTTTCATAGGAATGACCACCACCTTGAGAAAGTTGATTTGGAGCCCTATCCTTGTTTCCCATAGAAGAATCTTGGGGATAAAACCTCTTCTTAGGCCTTTGGTGACTAGAATCATCCGACCTAGGTCTCTTACCCTCTTGCCTTATCTCCCTAATTTTGGACTCCTCAATTTGTTGCGCATAAACCATGAGCCTAGAGATATCCATGTCATTAAGAAGCATAGCCGTACGACACTCTTTTTCCACCAAGCTAGACACGCCCATCACAAACTTGTTCATCCTAGCCCTAGGGTTGGCTACCATGGTTGGGGCATACTTAGAGAGTTGGGTGAATTTGAAAGAGTACTCTTGCACACTCATTCCCCCTTGACGGAGGTTCATGAATTCAACCATCTTCTTCTCCCTCCACTTTAAAGGAAAGAATCTATCTAGGAAAGCCTCTTTGAATTCCCCCAATCAACCGGTCCTCTTTCTAAGGGTCTCTCACCCCTCCATTGCTCATACCACACTTGAGCAACATCCTTAAGTGGGTAAGCGGCCAATTCCGCTTTCTCCCTAGGGGTCACACCCATAGCATCTACCACCTTGAAAACCTCATCTATGAAGCCTTGTGGATCTTCATCCACCTTAGTGTCATGAAAAGTAGGAGGGTTCATCCTCATGAAATCCCGAATCCTAGAAGCGGGAGTACTAGCATTTGGTTGGGGCCTATCTCCTAGGTTAGCTTCGCCCACAAAGTGATTGTTGACAACTTGAGCTTGAGCCGTCATGAGTTGGGTCAAGTTCATTAGGGCAGCCCTCAACTCCGCATTTGTCATATCACCCTCAACTAAAGGATCTTGAGGCATAGGAGGCACTTGAGGTCCTTAAGGTTCCGGAGGCACTTGAGGTTCTTGAAGAGGAACCTCCTCATTTTCCTCCCCTAAGCCAACAATAGGAACTTGGTCAACACGGGGAAGGACTCTCTCATTTGGTACACCTCCTTCCACCCTTCTAGCGGTCGATCTCCTCGTATTCATTTCCTAAAAACACAAAAAGAAGAGGTTGAGAAAAGACACCTTATATACTCAACTCTAAGGCACGATACTAGAATAGAGAAGAAAGTGAAACTTCTAGCATCCTACAGACTCTTGTCCATGGATGTGTCACGACTCACACCAATGACCAACATACTACTAGATGTGGCTTGTGAGACTTTCAGACCTTAAACTATTTCCCAAAACCTTATGCTCTGATACCAAGTCTGTCACGACCCGAAAGCACCCCCTAAAAGTTAGGGAAGACCTTTGAATCATGACCGGGCGTACTTGACCCCTTTGGGGTCTCGTACAAGCCCTCTAACTAGCATTCATAACATAAAGCATGAAAAGTAGTGCGGAATTAAAACTTTTCACGATAATAATAATAAAAAGAGTCTTTTCATAAATACTAGGAAATCTTATCGTCACAAGCCAAATTAAACTCACAACTTGGAATCTTAGGGACACGGCCCTTTACTATAAAAGTAAATACATTTTTAAGTCTTAATTAAGAAACTAAGAAACATAAAACTATGTTCTCGAATATATGAGGACATACCCAATTCTTGAGAGATAGAATTCCCAAGCTTCAACTCCGATCCTCCAAAAAGACTTCCAACCTATACTCATAAGGTATATAAATGTATGGGGTTATTACAACAATGTACTAAGCATGGCATATGCAAAAACATAAAAAAAGGGACATTTTAGTAAAAATGACTTGTCATGCAATTAAAGCAATATTCATGAATCTAGAAACAAACCAACATAAGAATCGACAATCAACACTTTATAGCAACTTTACCAAAACTTAGAGTTATTAAAAGAAACATTTCAATGAACTTACTAAACTTACAATGACAATTGAATAAAGCATCACAGTGAATATATTGGATTCTTACAATGAAGACCTTACAGTGAATGGCACGGTCCAAGTCATATGAACTCTTTTTCCTTTGAAGTTACCCTAACCCAAGGTTATCCTAAGACTCCCTAAAGTGAGCTAAGAAGGGATTTTCATTACACCTCCCTTCAAAGCACACCAAAGCGACCCTTAAAACTACCAAATCTTAGGCTTACTTCGTTGGAAATCAAATCCACGCCCTTGGCTAACATATGCAAAACACTCATGGAAATATAGGTCATACCAAGTGCAATGTGATAGTAGCATCCCATACTACCACTCCCACTTAGTACTCCTAATTGATTCCATTTACTCAAGTACTCCACAATAATCATCCATAACACTACACCTTAGTACTCATTCACTCGGATTTCATGAAGGTACTCTTCTCCCATAGTAGGTATAGGTCACACCAAGTGCAATGTGAGAATAACATCCCATACTACTACTCCCACTCAATGCTCCTACTCGGTAACTAATGTGGATTGAGCACTTCACGACATACATACATAAATTCAACAATATACAAGATAATTAGTTTCAAATCAATTCTTTTGTGGGAGTTATCTTAACCGACAAAGACCATGAGAGCTAGACATGGGATCCCGATATTAACCCCTATCGGATAAGGGATCCTTACTTGCCTAGTGTAAGGTCATGCTTCTTAGCGTTTACATGGCTTTTCCAATAGCTACACCTATGCGGGCACATAGTTAAGGGATAAGGAGATTGCTACTAAGTAACTCACTCTCTACTAACGAGGAGTACTCATCTCAAGAGGTACTTTAAATTACAACATCTCAACTCACGAAGTGCAATCGACCTCCCCTTCATATCCTCTCGGTGCTAGGCATAACTCCCCACGGATTTCTCAACATAATAGTCTATCTTAGAAAGCTCACTAGGAATGGAGAGGTTGCTACTAGACACTATATCTCAACTCACGAAGTGTGTCCACCTCAAGATTCCTCTTTTTGCTCAACTTGGCATAATACAAATCTTTAAAGAGAGTGTGTGTGTACATGTGCACACCTTGCATAAAAGCATCGCTTCATGATCATCAACTTCTACACATACTTTAACCTTAATTCATCAAGTTACACACTCTACATGCTTCTCATAATCATACACTTTATTTAGACATAAACTAGGTCAAACATGCAATTCAAGCTACATCAAACACAATACAAGACCCATTTACCATATATCTTCATTTCACATATTAGACCTTCAAGATCACATACTCAAAACATACTAAGTAACATCAAGTTCATCAATTAGCACCGCCACCCATAAGGTGGACCATACCACTCAAATAGCAATTCATAATAAGAAATATACAATGAGAGCAACTCATCAACAAATCAAACCATCATCACCCATAAGCAATTTATCAATATTTCACCATATTAAGGTCCTTAGGGCAGTAGCTACACCAACATGACAAATACAAGAAGACCCAAGTTCATACCCTACTCAAATCATGCTCACATAACCCATTTTTAAGTCAAAAGTTGCAGTATGCATATACAAGAGTTCCACGGAGTTTTTAACATCAAAATCATCAATTCAAACCAATATAAATACATTTAACCATTAGAACTTAAATACAAGAAGACCCATACTAGAAATCAAAGTTAGAAGAAGTTTGAGTTTAGAAACCCTTTTGAAAACCATTTTGGAATTTGGCTTCTTGAATGAAAAGATATTCAAGAATGGATACCATACCTTTAAGAGAAGGAAACCCACTAATTTGATGAATAAACAAGTCCAAATCAGCCCTACTTTCCCTCCTTGAGCCTTGGCTTCAATGGTGACTTTGAGAGAGTTTTCTTTTTAGAGAGAGAGTTTGAATGTTGAAGTGAGGGGGTCTTGTCTAGGTCTAGGGTTTAAAACTCATTTAATATAACCTAAAAATCCCTTAACAAACCTTCCAAACTATTATTTAGACGTGGGGTGAATTTACAAATTCACCCCTGACTTGGCAGAAAAATCTGCGCACAGGGACAACACTTGCGATGACCTGCTTGTGACGGGGCATCACGGGTGCAACGGCCCGTCCTGACCATCCGTTGCAAACTTCAGAGGCTTGCCAAGGGTCCCCTCTGCACCCTTGAACAAGTCCCCCACGACGGAACCTTGTGATGGGGCGTCACATCCATGACTGGCCGTCGACGGCTCCGTCGCCAAGGCTGCCTGGGACAGCCTGCTTACCAGGTTTTGGGTCCTTCCTCAAGGACCCTTCGATGGTCCTTGGGGATAATTTCCTGGACGTTTCCAACACAAATATGATCATGTATAAGTCTAACACCTCTCACATGAATTTCATCCAAAACGAACACATAAAACTCGACAAAACTCATCTAGACGTACAAGGTCGACTCAAGGTATATCTTTTGAATGCCTTGGACGTTCTTGGTCGTTTGACCTCCAAACTTCATGAAACTTTGCACACTGCCTAAGGACACTAAACTAACTCCATTTAACTTAGAATCAACTCAAGAAACAATCATGAGGCTCTAGTTCACCTTAGTTCATTTTGGGGCGTTATATTGGGATCCTAGGTTTTCAAAGTTAATCTTCAAATTAATTTCAAAGAATTGTGATTCAAGAATTAGGCATGTATTGATTAATTTTTTGTTAGGGGCTTTTAGAAATTGAGATATCTTCAAATTTTATATACAAGAATTCGGAACAACAGTAAGGAGTACGAGTTTTGCAAAAAATGTTTACTAGCCCAATCTGTTATTCTTTGATAACTAAGAGATAAGCTTCTATTCATATGTTTTCTTTCTATTAAAGATATTGTGCTCCAATGCGTTGTTATAATATCTCAAATATCAGTAGTTAGTGTCTGAATAGGTTAGAATTGAATTAGAATGAATAAACAACTGATATATCAAACCGATTTTCCAAAATCTTGTTGTATCGTTCTTGAAAAGTCTTATAGCAAGGAAATTATTTTGATATAACCTCTTTTGTATTTTTTTTACTTGAATTTGTTGATATCATCATCTTCGTGCCTATGTTCTACTAATCTGAATTTGCTTTGTCCTTGAATTCTAGTAACTAAGTTTCTGCAAGCATTAGTCTTTGTAGTTCTTCACGGTTCACCTAACAAAAATATGTTCAGTAGCGTCAAAGAGATAATTTTTTTTCCTTTGCGAAATAAGAAACACACAATTCTTTTAATTCAATCAACTCCATTCCATCTTTGTGTAGCCCTGCTGTTCCTCTTTTCAATCATAAAATAAAATAATTAAAGAAGAAAATAAAAAGATGTTTTCATTGAATAATCCTAAATGACCGAGCAACTTTGAGAGGAACACTTTGGTAATTTATGGTAGGTGGAAGAGTCTATTTGTCATGTGTATTTTCACAATATTTAATATTTTCATATTATGAGTGTATTTGTTACGTGCATTGTTACGTTATTTAATGTTTTCCTATTATGATTCTATTTATCACATGATTTGTCATATTGTTTAATGTTTATGTATTATGAGTCTATATTTCACGAGTATGTTTACTATTATTTAATATTTTCATATTATGTGAATCTATTATTAGATTTACATATATTGTTATATTAGAAGAAGATCCTTCAAAAAACATAATGTTATCTATGTGTGTCCTATATGTCACTAGTTTGAGTCATTTAAGAAGTCAGTAATGCTTGCACTAGGGTAGGCTATTAACATCACACTCCTAGGCGTCTAGCCTTCCTTGGACCCCCTAACACTAAATGTTATTCTGTAAAGACTTTTCTTATTAGGGACAAAAAATTAAGACCAGTATATTTGGGGGACTTTTTGTGTAATTTTAAGAAGTTTGATGACATATTTGAGTCTTCTTTTTAATCATGACCTTCTTTAAAAAATATGTCTTACACATTTATGTACCTTTTAGGCAATAGTCTAAAAATCCCTCCCAAGCAAGCTGATAATGGTATGAGGAATGTCCATGTAAATTATGTCTTGAATTATTTCCTTGTTTATTTTAGAAAAATATAATTCCTATTACTTTCAAACACACTTTGTCCTAATATATTTGGAAAAGGAAAATATGGTCCTTGTCCTTATAGGATTAAAACACATTTTTCTATAGGTTTAGGCACACTGGGGGATCAATATATAGGGTATGTAGTTGGGGATCCTAATAATTGTGAAACTTCTTCTTCTCTATCATAGAGGAAATATCTCTTCTTTTTTGGGAGGAGTAGACCTAGCCGAACCTCGTTAAATTCTTGTGTTATTTTTCTTCTTTATTTTCTTTGTTTGTGATTTTGTGCTAGTTAATCCACGATATTTCTACAACAATTGGAATTAGAGCCAGGATGGGATTTCTAGACATAATCAAGGGTTAATATGTATCTATCATCTTCAACAAAGTATATGTGAAATAGATAAATTTTATGAGGGATCTAATTTTAGTCTATGGAAGATTAGAGTCTATGGAAAATTAGAACGAGATCGTCCTTGGTGTTACATTGGTTATCAAAGGTTATTCAGGAGCAGTTTTTAAAAGAGTTGAAAGAATGAGAACAACAAGACGTGGAGGAGAGGGCTTTGAGTGAGATATTCACAAGGATTATATATAATGTTCTTACACATATCACTGAAGAGAAATCTGCAGCAGCGGCATGGAAGAAATGAATGTATGTAATATAAGAATCGCTGACAAAACCATCCCTACATGAAATAAAATATTGCACAATCATGATATGAATAGTAAATGGTCAAAACTCACCTTGATGAGTTTAATTCAATTATATTGGACATGAAGAATGTAGATATAATTGAATGTCAGGATAATGACCTAATCATATTGTGTTACTTACCACCGCCTTATGATATCTTTGTTGATACATTGTTATATGGGAAAGATACTATCTCACTTGATGATGTTAGTAATACGTTAAATTTGGAAGAGTTGAAGAAGAACTTTCCGGATTGCAAAACTTAGGGTGAAGGTTTTGTGATTAGGGAAAGAATATAACAAAAGGACTTTAATAGAAAAAGGTTTAATGCTAGATCGAATCCTCGAGCAAGGAAGAAAAATTGCTATGAGTGTAGGGAGAAGGGTCATTACAAAAGAGATTTTCCTAAACTAAAAGAGAAAAGGGGTAAATAGAAAGTTGATTAGAAATTTTATCATAGACAAAATTCATAGGTTATTGATTTTGGTGAAACTTTTCACATGTGTCCATACAAAAATTGGTTTGCAACGTATAAATAGATGAGTGTGACAGTTTACCTAGGTGATGATAAACCATTAGAGGTAAAGGGGGTTGGTAACATCAAATTGAGAATGTTTGATGGCATCATCAGAAATATTGAGTGTTGGCATGTTCCTAGAATTAGGAGAAATTTGATTTCTCTTTTGGGTTTGGATTATCAAAGGTATAAGTTTCATCAGAGAATAGAACACTTAAAGTATGTAAAGTCTTCAGAGCACTCAAGAAGGGCAAGCTTCATTCTAGACTGTATTATCTACAAGCTAGTGTAGTTGAAGGGGAAGTGATACGCTCAAATTACACCTCCCTAAAAATGTATAAGCGGTCGTAATCAAGTAGAGAAGCCAACTAGAAGGTTGGGGTCGATCCCACGAGAAAAACTATTTAGACTTAACTTCAATTCACAATCACATCTATTTGGTTAAGGTTTTTCCGAAAGCAAGTAACTAAAGGGAGGAGGGGGGGTTTATGAAACAAGTTTCTTAAACAATTCTAAGTTAACAAGTGAGCAAAAGTAAAAGATTGAGTTTTTATCAAGTTGTGAGACTAACTAGGGTATATGTGTTCCCCATAGGTTCATAACTCTGTATTCCTAGCAATAACAATTCTTCCCTAGTGTTTTGCATGTAAAGCGGTAAGTTATGTATCTCTAAATCCTTGGTCCAGCATCTAAAGAATTTCACCATGTACCTTGGTCCATCTACCTGTGTATAAGTTACTAACCCTTACCTTTACCTCATATTAGACATCATAATCGATGAATGGCTTAGTTATTACATCGCACCAATTGACACTAGCCTATTAGATAGTATCCCACTAAATCTATGTTGATAATTCTTTTCTTATTAACTACCTCCTTGGTATGGCAAGTAACAAAAAGGCGAGTTCTAACGCGTGCACTCGGTAAAAAGACTTCTAGGAGAAAGAATTATCAATACATGAAAGAACCTATTTGAGAATTACTTATTTGCTAGGTTTACTTTGTTAACTATCCATGGTTCTCAAAACCCTAGTTGTGGATTTAATTACCCATGCAATCAAGATCACAATTCATGGTTTTTACGAAAGAATTCATGAACTTACTTATCAAGAAGAAGAAACCCACCAAAATTAACTTGAAATTGCACGAAAATTTCTTCAACACGAATCTGAAAATTAAATAATTGCTAAAAGCTTGCAACCAATAATCTCAACACAAAAATAGAACAAAACCAAGAGTATCCACCCTCAAAAACGAGGTTTTAGTCCCCTATTTATAGAAAAAATTGTCCTAAAGATAAAGGAAATAAATAAGAAGGTTTGTTCAGTTGACGCGGCTTCAATCGACGACCCTACTGGCGGACCGTCGATGGAACGACGGTCCATCGATTGCCTCTGTTAGTCCAGACTTTAGAATTATTTTTCTTTATCAGCTCGGCATCTTCTCTGAATCAAACGACGGACCTGCAGTACGGTCCGTAGAGACATCTACGGTCCGTCGATGTCTCCTCCATCGCTCCACACTTAGAATCTTGAAAAGTCAGGTATTGGAACCTTCTCTAAACCTAGCGAGGGTTTACCAGTACGGTCCATCGATCAATCGACAGACCGTCATTTGCTCTCGTGGTTCCACCCTTAGTCAGATTTCCCTGATCTTCTCCCTTAGCCTGCACTATACATCGATGGTCACCACCTACGGACCGTCGATTGAACGACGGTCCGTCGATGGCCTTCGTAGGTCGTCTTCTGCACTTTTTCAACTGCCTTCTGCATTTTCAAACTGAACATCTTTCCTGCAAAACAAACATAAAAATATGTTAAAACTACTACAAAAAGGCTCTATACAGACACAACAATTAAGCAAAATGGATTAAAAACACCGTGTGACCACGGTACATCAACACCCTCAACTTAAATTCTTTGTTTGTCCTCAAGCGACGCACAATGACTCTAAACAACATTTGTACAAAAGTATAGGCTTTTAAGCTCTGGCAATCACATAGTTGTCTACCCCAAGTCTTTCTTTGATTTAGTGCAGGCTCACTCTTTTAGGCTCTACAAGATAACTCATGCGGATCACATCATTCCACCAACTCACCATGCCTAGAAACCTCTACCATTTTGCCTTTCACCAAGGTACCAACTTTCCGATACCACAACTAGTGCCCTCACTTAAAAATAAATCTTCATTTTTCACACAGTGATCATGAATTTGGGTACAATGATCTTTGTTCAACACTCACGCTCAAGAACAAGTTCAAATACAGTTAGTACTCTTTGACATAGGCTTGCCCTTAATTTCACTGCTTAGGTTCACCATACTAAACTCTAGGATCACGGTAGGGATTTCTTGGCTTGTAACGTAGGCTCAGGGTCAGGTATGGTAAATTTGGGTACAATTTTAGTGACTTTTTGCCCTTCTTGACATCACCGCTAAGCTTTCTACCTCTTTTTACTACTCTTGACACCCTATTTTTCTTCTCTTTTCTTCTTTGCCTTGCTTCCCTATATTTGGATGTGACTCTTACTTATTTTGCATCTTTTTCTCATTAAAATCTCTTTTATTTTTTTTCTTTATTTTTTCTTCAATAAATTGATAATTTCACCGAGTCACATCTTTTGCTCACTTTCTCTCTTCTTTTTAACATCCAACTCTTTTCATACCCATTAATGGGTCCTTACTTATAATAGTCACCCTCAACTTACGGCTTTTCCATGAGTTGAGGTGCACAATACCCGATGTCGATTCTGGGCCAATACAAGGTTATTTACTGCATTAGCCACCCTCAACTTAGGCTTTTATCCTATGTCGAGGTGCATATGTCCAAGGAGGGACTGGGGCCAAAACATTAGACCCTAGGAAGGTGAGTTGGTAAAAAAAAAATTGGTCTATTATAGGCTCAACATATTTGTATGAAGAAGGGACAATTCTTTCATTTGGTTATCTTCCTTTAGGCTAGAAATAGGTTATTTTTAACAAAGGCCTATGATCACTTCCTCGCTTCTAACACAGATTTCATTCGCAGGACTAACCGGGCAAGTTCTAGTTAGGTACCAACTGTTGAACACTCCAATATCCTAACACTCTCTTGGCACCTCATTACACTATCAGATTATCTACTTTCCCATATTAGGTGTTAGTTCAAGGTTATGCAGTGGGTGCCTATCTATGTCATGCTTAGAGCCAACACATTCAACTTGTTTTCACATATACATGCAAGCACTATCCAGGAAGGGGTTTCATTTTATCAGCCATCATGCTTTATTTTTCATGCTTTTCTACTTCGTACAAATTACGACATGCCGGTTCAACAGAAAAGTAAACAGTCTCTTGGGGAAAAAGAACACAAGCAAGAAAATCCCATGAGAGGACTGTGAGTTGGGTTACTCAGACTTCACCCTACCACTCACTTTCCATTTACCCCACCCCCACTAAGAAAAAACTTGCAATTGTCCCCAATGTAATAAAATCATAAGGATAGGGTGGTAGGTGAAGCAAAATTGTGGCGCAAAGCGCTGAAGAACTATCAACGTGTGAGAGGGTCCAATTTCCCAAAACCCACAAGATCAACACTTGGCTCACCCTCAGTAGTGCCCACTACAACCTCCTCACCATCAATAGTGCTCCTATCATCAACCACAGGTATAGAACTAGAAGCCATAATAACCATCTCTTTTGCTCTAATCTGGCGGGCCTCCTCATCTACCAATGATGCCCTCCTAGACAACTCTAACTCAATCTGCTCTCTCATTTTTGCACGGGCCTCATCAACGGCCAAAGTAGTGTGGCTGGAGCGGTGCCTCTTGGTACAACCATATGGATCAGCTGGTGGATCAGCAGAGGACTTGAACAAGGCGTCGAGCTCTGTGTCCTGTTCTAGCTCGATGGGCGCACTCTCCGGTTCAGTCCCCCTCATCTCCAGAATGGAATCAACATCAGCACGCAAACTAGCAACCACATCCTGAAGAGTAGTGAGGTCTATCGTGGGGGTTGGTCGTTCTAGTAAACGAAGCTCGAAGGCGTCTAGATGTTGGTGGACTGCCTGAATTTTTTTCTCAGTCTGCTGGGCCACCTTCTTATCAATTCGTTCCTTGGCCTCAACAATGGATTTCTGCATCCAAGGCTGCATGTGGTGGAGTAGGGTGGCCATTTGTGCCTCTAACTTTTGTACCCGCGCGAATGGAACTTGTGTTGCAGATGTCGGTGTGGATCGGGAAGAGCTCGGGGCCCTACTGGTAGTATGGGTAGAAAAAATTGGGGTGGTGCCACCATGCTCAGATGTAACAAGATAAGCCCCTTGGTCTAACTCCACCGTCTCCACCAAATTCTCCCTACAAAGCTGGAAGATCCAACATGCGAAAGGGTAGGTGGTAGAGGTCTTGAAAGCCCTCTCATGGATCACCAAGATAAGTACCCGTGCAAAATCAATCTCTTGTCCCGCTACCAAGGGTGATACCACATTGTCCTATCCCACGTGACCATATTATTCGATTGAGTGGGAGATAACCTATGCCGGATTAGCTGCCAGAAGAACATGGGCACAAAAGTGAGTATGACCTTCTTGATCATCCCTTTGGGGTGAATCTCCCAATCTTCCCTTTCCACATCGGTTGCTAGCAACTGAACCAACCACTTCTTAGTCGCCTCTGTATGCACAACACTCCTCTTGAACTCACCACTCTTTACTACCTGCCATCGATAATCATATTCGGCAGTATTGCGCATCACATATGAGCTAGTGGTGGTGCCGTATAAGAAACGATGAATGGTAGACTTTGATATATACACTCGGCAACCCCGGACTAGTGTAAAGGTAAGAGGAGAATATTTGGTAGGCCTTGCCCACCTGTCGAGGGACCCTCGAAGAGTAGAGACATATGAACCATAGAATTCCCTGACTATATCCTCAATGTAGGAGCCCAAATCCCGAGCCATCCAGTCAAACTTGTGCAGGTTGACAATCTATGCACCTCGGGGACTGTGTGCAAACTCCCCGTAAGGACTCGATGCTCCACGTAACTACTCGGGTGCGGATGCAGAATTCGAGTTGGCAGCCTCATCAGATGAGGCTTGGTGGTCGTGTCCCTCCGACCTAGTGGCTTCTTGTGAGGCAGAACCAAAGGGAGTGGCCTTCTTTGAAATAGAAGATTGGGCCGACCCTGATGCAGAGACATATTCGGAGCCTGATGCTCCTTCCGAACTAGAGGGATCCCCGGACGATGAGCCGGTTAGTGTGCGCTCCTCATCAGACTGGGAGTCTGTGACTACACCGGGAAACGCCTTCTGGGGGTACCCATAGTGACTCGTACAGCTGCAGTTGGGGTTGTGGCACCCGGAGGGACATATGTTGGGTCTTGCTCGTTGTCAGAGTCAACAATCATCCGACGAGACGGGGCCACTGACTTGGATTTTCCCCTTGAGTAGATGTATCCTTCTTAGGAAACATTTGTACCAGTAGAGTAGTTGTTAGTCTCAAGCATTACTACATATTCGAAATACACCGGGTGAAGACAATTTGAAAAATTAACAACACAGTTCTGTTCTGCAGATTCAAATCGACGGGCACCATCGATGGTACGTCGAGCAAACGACAGTACCTCGATGGGGTCCGTCGTTTGACACTTAGAATTATTCAATTAAGAAAAAAAATTAAACTTCTTTGATAGGACGACGCCCATGCGTTGACGGACGTGCATAATGGTCCGTCGATTGATCGACAGACCGTGGTACTCTTCCGTCATTTAAGACTTAGATAGTTTTAGGTTGGTGCAGCCGACGGACCCCATCTACAGCCCGTCGTTCAATCTATGGTCGGTCGACGGGGTCTCGTACTATTGGCCTGAGACAGATTTCAAGCCTTTTTTGTAAGATCCAATTTTTAGACAACATTTGACACACTCAAGTTTAGTTATGCAATTTTAACACCCAAAAGGAGAATTCGTCATTCCTAGAGTTTCGTTTTCAAACAATTTGTATGCTATTTCATCCAAAGTAAGAAACCTTAAGTTGGAATTGCCAAAACTACAGATATACCCACATTTTGTACAGACTACAAGGCGACACAACCGCAATCTATCATTCCGAGGGACGTACTTCACAAGTTTTAGCATGCAATTACAGTTAATTTAGTCCCACGGTCAAGTCCCACATCCGGATTTCTGTAAACAACTATGAACGAGAATTCAAAGTTAAAGGAAATCAAAATACCTTTAATTTGGAGTGGTGTGGTTGTGAGATGATCTTTCAAGCAGTAGCCTACGCGCCCGAACTCGATCACCAGCCGAAGAATAATTAAAAGAAAGAAGAATTTTGGGAATAGAGAGTTTGGGTAATTGGAAGGATTCTGATTTGGGAGTGAAATGTGATATGGGAGGTTGAGTTTTGGTGATTAAGGAAAACAATATAGGAAGAAAACCTTTTTGGAAGGGAATTTTAAAAGAATATAAAGGAGGGAATGAATGTGAACCATTATATTCTTTAATATTACCGGTCGAGTCGCTGGCAGTGTGGATCGATCAAACCCCGTCGACGGGCCGTCAACTAGTACAGTAGATTACTTCTCGACTTAAAAACAATAAAAGACAGACCTAGTATCTACAGACACCGTCGATGGTCTGTCAATTGAATGACGGCCCGTCGATGGGGTCCGTAAACCTCTGCACCAGACCATTTTCTACAAATTTTTGTTTTGGTCCCTACACATGTAACACCCATTAGGCTATTCTTTTTGAGTTTTTCTGGACACTATTGAGTATGTAGCGAACACTAGTACACAAGCAAGAATTAAATAAGACAAAACAAAATGACACAAAAAAACGACTATTCCTACAAAGAAAATAAAACCTATCGTTTGCTAGAGGATACACCTTGGGTTGCCTCCCAAGAAGCGCTTGATTTAACATCACTCCACGATGCAAGCTGCTTGATTACTTAGACTTCATCAAGATGATAGGCCTCAACCACTTCATGGACACTCTCTGCATCCCCCAGGTAGATCTTTATTCTTTGCCCGTTGACTGTGAACTTTGTGCCTTCCTTATTCTCCAACTCAACCGCTCCATGTGAAAATACTTTAGTGATGAGAAATGGCCCTGTCCACTTGGACTTGAGTTTGCCCGGATACAAGCGTAGGCTAGAGTTGAATAGAAGCACCAAATCACCAACTGCGAATTCTCGCTTTTCAATGTCTTGGGCTTGATAGTTCTTCATCTTCTCTTTGTAAATTGATGAACTTTCATAGGCCTTGAGGCGAAACTCATCAAGCTCATTCAATAATCCATCTTCAGTTTCTTCATTGTCCACATTAGTTTGTGCTCTAACACGACCGGCAAGTGACAAGCCTTCACATATACTACTTGGTATGGATACATACTTATGGGAGATTTGTATGCAGTGCGGTAGGTCCAAAAAGAATCATCAAGCCTCCTTGACCAATCTGTTCTATTAGCATTCACCGTTTTTCCAATATTTTCTAGATCTCTCGATTGGACACCTCAACTTGCCCGCTACTTTGTGGATGGCAAGGAGTATCCACAATATGGCGCACCCCATATTTTTCCAATAGCCCTTTGAACAACTTATTACAAAAGTGAGAGCCACCATCACTAATAATGGCCCTAGGTGTGCCAAATCTGGAGAAGATATTCCTTTTCAAAAACGCGGTGACACTCTTTCTTCATTGTTAAAAAGCGCTATTGCTTCCACCCATTTTGACATATAGTCGACCGCTACAAGTTGAACTTCATCCCATGAGAACTTACAAACGGGCCCATAAAATCAATGTACAATACATCGAATAACTCAATCACCAGAATAGGATTTAATGTAACTTCTTGTCTCATCGAAATTCATCCATCTTGTTGGCACCAATTACATGATTTGGCAAACTCGTGAGCATCATGGTTAATGGTTGGCCAATAGTACCCACACTACAAGATCTTATGCGCAGTCCGGATACCACTATGGTTCCCTCCCACCGGCGAGGAGTGACATCCCTCCAAAACACTCAACATTTCAACCTCCGGTACACAACGACGAATAATCCCATCGGCACAACTCCGGTATAAGTAAGGCTCATCCCAAAAGAACTTTTACACAACATGTATGGACTTTTTCCTGTGGTGGAAGGACAAGCCCGAAGGAACTACATCACTTGCCAAATAGTTCGCAAAGTATACGAACCATGGGATCAAATCTTGAGAGGCGGCCAATACATGTTCATCTAGAAATGTATCATAAATTTCAGCCTTTTCTCCTAATTCACGCATAGTTTCATCCTCCAATCTAGACAAGTGATCGGCAACTTGATTCTCAGTCCCCTTTCTATCTTTTACCTCAAAATCAAACTCTTGCAATAATAGTACCCATAGGATCAACCTTGCCTTTGCATCCTTTTTAGCTATCAAATACCTCAAAGCGGAGTGGTTCGTATGCACTATGACCCTTGTGCCAAGCAAATAGGAGCGAAACTTTTCAAACGCGAACACCACTGCTAGAAGTTCTTGTTCAGTGATTGTGTAGTTTTTCTGAGCTTCATTCAGGCTTTAGTGGCATAGTAAATAGGGTGAAGTATTTTATCTCTTCTCTGTCCCAACACCACACCAAGTGCAACCCCACTGCATCACACATCACCTCAAATGGCTCATTCCAATCTGGTGAAATAATAATGGGCGCAGACACCAACTTCTCCTTCAACTCTCCAAATGCTTTTAGACAGGATTCATCGAAATAGAACTTACATTCCTTCTCGAGTAGTTTTCACAAAGGATGTGCAATTTTTTTGAAAATTCTTAATAAACGTCCGGTAAAAGCCCGCGTGTCCAATAAAACTTCTCACACTTTTTATAGAGATGGATGGAGGAAGCCTATCTATCACTTCCATTTTAGCTCGATCAACCTCTATACCCTTCTCCGAGATGCGATGGACCAACACTATACCTTTCTTCACCATAAAGTGGCATTTCTCCCAATTAAGAACCAAATTACAATTTTCACATCTTTTGAGAACCTCAGCCAAATTAGTGAAACACCAACCAAAGGAGTCTCCAACCATAGAAAAATCGTCCATGAACACCTCAAAGGTTTTCTCTACCATATAAGAGAATATCGACATCATACAACGCTGGAAGGTAGACGGTGCATTACATAACCCAAGAGGCATCCTTTTGAAAGCAAATGTTGCATAAGGACAAGTGAAAGTGGTATTTTCTTGATCCTCAGGGGCAATAGAGATTTGGTTGAAGCCCGAATAGCCATCAAGAAAACAATACCACCCTTTTCCTGCGAGTCTATCTAACATCTGATCCATAAAGGGCATGGGGAAATGGTCTTTCGCAGTCCAAGCATTCAACTTCCAGTAGTCCATGTAAATTCTCCATCCGGTCACTGGCCGCATCTGAACAAGCTCGTTCTTATCATTAGGTACCACTGTCATCCCACCCTTTTAAGCACGCACTGAATAGGACACACCCAATTAATGTCCGCAATAGGATAAATCACTTCGGCATCCAACCACTTGATGATCTTCTTTTTCACTACCTGTTGCATAGGTGGATTAAAACTTCTTTGGTGCTCAATGCTTGGTTTGTGATAAGGAATGAGTTGGATTTATGGGAATAGATACCGGGGGGAATCCCAATAATGTCTTCAATAGTCCAACTAATGGATCGTTTGAACCTCTTCAATACCACCACTAGGCCCTCTACTTGTCGTTCATTCAAATCTTCTGCAATTATTATCGACAAAGTGTTATCTCTACTCAAGAACACATACTCAGATGAGGTGGTAGAGCCTTAATCTCTAATTTTAGGGCCTCTTCAATAGATGGTATCGCGGGTAGAGACTCACGATGCTTCATATCTAACTCCAATTTCTTTGGTTTTGACCGATATTCGTTTCGTTCAAGTGCAGCCACCAAAGACCCATACTCTTCAATACCATCACTTTCAAAATTCATGATCACTGCCCCTAGTGCCTCGACACCTAGTCCCTATTCAATTTGTACCTCAGATACACTCTCAAACCTGTAGGATATAGCAGATACCGTTTGGAGCTCACCACTCTCCTTCATAGATCTACATATATTGAAAGTTGCTTCTTCATTGTTCCACCTAAACTTCATCTACCCTTTTTCCATATCAACCAATGCACGCCTGGTGGCAAAGAATGGCTTCCCTAGAATAATGGGAAACCCAAAATCGACCTCACAGTCAAGAATCACAAAATTGGCTGCAAATATAAATGACTCCACTTTCACAAGCACATCATGGAGTATAGCAATGGGCCTCTTCACCATTCGATCGGCCATCAGTAACCGCATCTTAGTTGTGTTTGGGTCACCCAAGCCTAACTTCTTATAAATTGAAAGAGGCGTGAGATTTATGCTTGCACCAAGATCACATAGTGCTTTAGAAAAGTGTAGCAATCCGATTGTACATGGTATAGTGAAAGCTCCAGGATCTTCCTTCTTCTGCACAAGATATCTTGTAGCAATAGCACTACAATGTTGCATTCTGTCATCATCCTAAAAACTCACCAATCTCTTCTTAGTTACCACATCCTTCATAAACTTAGCATAACCCGGCATTTGTTCCAAAGCTTCTATCAAAGTGACATTGATGGAAATCTGTTTCAACATAGTGATAAATCACCGGTATTTACCATCCTTAGTCTTCTTCACTAATCTCTAAGGGAATGGTGGTGGAGGTCTAGAAATGGGACCACTTTTTGATATACCTCTGCTTTTTTCACCGTGTTATCCACCAATTCTCCACTAGCATCTACTACCTCTTTTTCTTTTCTCATATCATCTTCTACTACAGACGGCATGAGTGGATCAATGGTTTGCTTAGCCCCTCGAGTAGTGATTTTCATTCAATGTCCATCATTTTTAGGATTTTGGATAGTGTTTCTAGGAAGAGTGCTAGGTTGGTGTGGGTTCACCGTAGTGGACAATTGAGCCATTTGTAACTCAAGATGCTTAATCAAAACCACGTGTACGTCCACCTTCTGTCAAATGTTAGCTAGGTCACCTATCATCTCCTTGACATTCTCATCACTAGCATCGAACCTCATCCTCATCTTTTGTAGCATATCCTCAATTCGCGCCATACTACCTCTACCGTACCTAGGAGCAACTTCCCAATTTTGTGGGGAAATATAGGGCCCACTCCGATCATTCCTGTTACCATAGTTATTCCGGTTGAAGTTTTTTTCGCGATTGTAGTTCCCATCTCGGATATATTGTCCCTCTCGGTTGTAGTTAACATAATTCCGACCTTGGTTTCCTTAACCTTGGCTCTAATTTTCATGATTGGAGCCTTGGGCTTTGATCGGAAACCACCCCTCTGATCATTCACTGCATAGACATCTTCTTCATTATAGTACCCATCTACCGGCGGTGGTGGTTTAGTAAAGTAGTTCACCGCATTTACCTTATCTACACCTCCGCTCATATGTTTCAAGACCAACCCTAGCTCAGTTCTCATCTGCGCCATCTCCTCATGAATCTCATCTGCCGCTGGGTTGTTTGTTGCTTGAACTGCAAAGCTGTTTTTCCCAATGTCCAACTTTCAAGTACTCCAAGCCTTGTTGTTTCGAGATATCTTCTCCAACTTCTCTTCGATCTCTACATATGTGCACTCTCCATAGGAACCACCCGCAATAGTATCGAGCACCATTTTATTATTATAATCTTGACCTCTATAGAAGTACTCTTTCAACGACTCATCATCAAGGCGGTGGTTTGGGACACCTCTCACGAACGCTGTAAATCTTTCCCAAGCGATACTCACAGACTATCCAGGTAGTGCCACAAAGTTATTCACCTTATCCTTGTGGTTGAACTTCTGGACACTAGGTAGTACTTTGCTAAGAACACATCTCTCAACTAATCCCAAGTATAGATGGAGTTATAGGGTAGCTCAGCAAACCATATCGCGACATCTGCTATCATTGATAGAGAAAACACTCACAGCCCGATGACATTCATATGCAAGTCCGGCGTACCCACTCAAATCTTGCACGCAGACCTTAGTTTGGCTTTGTGATCATGTGGGTGAAAATAAACCCCTCGCGTTGAGCATTTGCATCAAGCTACTCGTCATCACGAATGTATGCCCATGGGGTGGAGGAGGTAGGATAAGAGGCCCATCAGAATCAGTGATGTTCACATTGCCCATATAGAAATCTTAAGGTCGTGGGGCTGGAGGTTTCGTCCTCAAAGCATTATCCAATTGATTATCATCACGAGCTTGGTTGTGTGCCTCAACCGGTAATGGAGGCTGACGAATTGCACCATCATCTAGATTGGTTGGGATCTGTTGAATATCCATCCTTCTCAATGTGCGGGTAAAATCAGGATCTAATGGAATTAGTGGTTATCCTCGGCTCCATGTACTTGGCATACACTAGAGCTAGACAAGAAAGAAACAAAAACAAAAAGAGAAAGTAAAATCAGAAAATTGTTGACTAAATGTCAATAATGTAATTAAAGTTAATCTAAAAGCCAGAGTCCCCGGCAACGGCGCCAAAATTTGATACGCTCAAATTACACCTCCCTAAAGAAGTATAAGCGGTCGTAATCAAGTAGAGAACCTAACTAGTAGGTTGGGGTCGATCCCATGAGGAAAATGGTTTAGACGTAAATTCAATTCACAACCACATCTATTTAGTCAAGGTCTTTTGGAAAGCAAGTAATTAAAGGTTGGTTTTTTATGAAACAAGTTTCTCAAATAATTCTAAGTTAACAAGTGAGCAAAAGTAAAAGATTGAGTTTTTATCAAGTTGTGAGACTAACTAGGGTATATGTGTTCCCCATAGGTTTATAACTCCGTATTTCTAGCAATAGCAATTCTTCCCTAGTGGTTTGCATGTAAAGTTGTAAGTTATGTATCTCTAAATCCTTGGTTCGGCATCTAAAGAATTTCACCTCGTACCTTGGTCCGGCTACGTGTGTATACTCTAATAACCCTTACCTTTACCTCATATTAGACATCATAATCGATGTATGGCTTAGTTATTCATTCGCACCAATCGACACTAGTCTATTAGATAGTATCCCACTAAATCTATGTTGATAATTCTTTTCTTACTAACTACCTCCTTGGTACGGCAAGTACCAACAAGGCGAGTTCTAACGCGTGCATTCATTAAAAAGACTTCTAGGCAAAAGAATTATCAATACATGCAAGAACCTATTTGAGAATTGCTTATTTGATAGGTTTACTTTGTTAATTACCCATGGTTCTCACAACCCTAGTTGTGGATTTAGTTATCCATGCAAGCAAGATCACAATTAATGGTTTTTAAGAAAGAATTCGTGAACTTCCTTAACAATAAGAAGAAACCCAGAAACTCAACTTGAAATTGCACGAAAATACTTCAAGACGAATAAGGAAATTAATTAATTGCTAAAAGTCCGCAACCAATAATCTCCAACACAAAAATAGAACAAAACCAAGAGTATCCACCCTTAAAAAACAAGGTTTTAATCCCCCATTTATAGAAAACATTCTCCTAAAGAAAAAGAAATTAAAATAAGGAAAGATTGTTCAGTTGGCGCGGCTTCAATCGATGACCCTACTGATGGACTATCGATGGAACGATGGCCCGTCGACTTCCTCCGTCATTCCAGACTTGGAATTATTTTTCTTCATCAGCTCAGCATCTTTCTTGAATCAAACGACATACCTGCAGTACACTCTGTCGACTCATCTACGTTCCGTCAATCCCTCCTCCATTGCTCCACACTTAGAATCTTGAAAAGTCAGGTACTGCAACCTTCTCTGAACCAATCGACGGTTCACCAGTACGGTCCATCGATCAATCAACAGAACGTCATTTCTCTCGTGGTTTCACCCTGAATCATATTTTCCTGAGCTTCTCACTTAGCATGAACTGCACATCGACGGTCACCACCTATGGACCGTCGGTTGAATGACAGTTTATCGATGGTCTTCATAGGTCGTTTGTCACATCCGGGAGCACCCCCTAGAAGTAACATGGCATACTTGACCTCTCGGAGGTCTTATACAAGTCCACAATTATCATTCATCGCACTGTCAAAGGTAAATTTAGCGGAAAATTTAAAACTTTCTTAGCACATCATATGCTAGAATATTACTTCATATATATATAAATATCATCATACATAGTTAAAGAATCTAGTCTCTTTTTGACATCCTAGACTCAACATCATAAGAGTACTTTAGAGACACGACCCTTATAACATGATACATAAGTACAATAATAAAGGACATTTTCAGTAAAGACATGACTTAGGAATCCTTGGACTTGAGGATTCCTTTCCTTGAGCTTGGGAATTATCTATCAAGATCTTCACCATTTAAGACATCCTTTAGCATCTATAAACTACACATTGTGTAAAAAGTAGATAAGAATGGAGTTAGTACAAGAATGCACTAAAAAGCCAAACACAACATAAATCAACATCATTCCTTTTTGTGAAAACTTCATAAAACTTTTATACAATAGCATTTATATCATTCGCATACTTCTTATAGACATATTAAAAAGCCAAACACAACATAAATCACATATAAAATTTAAGCCACTTTTAGGGTCACTTTACAAAGAGCTATTTGCTTTAACAGTGAACTTTTCCTCTTTACAGTAAACTTCTTATTTTAACTCCTTAACCTTCCAAGTAATCCGTCTAGTGATACTTGTTGCAATACATCACCTTAAGAAAACAAGGAATCAATCATACATCATACATAAGCCATCACCTACCATCATAGAAGTATAGTACAACATAGACACATTTAAGTCAAAACCATAGGATCCTTATAGTAAACTCTTAGTCATTATGCACATATACTTATTTTACTTCACATAGAACCTTATGAGACCTTGCTCATAATTCCAATCTAAATCTACTAGTTCAATGAACATGTGAAGCCCCATAACCTCCCACATACTTAGTAGACCTATCATGAGATCACAAGCCTTAACATCCAATTCATACATCAACAAGTAAGTGAAGACAACTTCATTCATGTCAACAACCTTCATCACATAGTCATTAAGACCAACATAGTGCATATAAGAATAAGAGCACATCATATAGACTCATATCATGAACATCCTCATAACAAGTAGACAAATACTACCATGCCATGCATAAACACATAACCATAATCATACACCTTAGAACTCCTTAAGAAGTCACTTGTGCAATGTCTAGGTGGGTTCATTACTTTCACCTATCCTAAGTAACCTTTCTTAGGTGATCCTAGTTAGGGTCTTAGTCATTTACTTCCATTGTCCATTTTACTTTAGGGAAACTATAGCCTTAACCGACAATAAGACCATGTGAGACAAAAATGGAATTTGGTGTCATCCCCTCACACCAAAAGAGGGTATCTTACTTGCCAAGGTAAGACATGAGTATCATGCTAGCATATTAGGTGATATCACTTGCTAGATCCTATGGGGAAACATAGTTATGGAAACTTGGGGGCCATCATGGAAACATCACTTTACACCCTTTTGGGTCATGAGGCTATCCATCCCGTGAGGTCTATGGTGACCTACCTTCCTACAATGGGAAGGGACACCCCTCATCTTGAAGTTCACTCGGTGCTAAGCTAAGTTCCCTTTATTAAAAGTCTTTATTACATTACTTTTTAAAACATAGGCTTTAGGAGATTCACTCCGCATATGCTTAGCTCATAGGTTATAGATGAGAAATCCTTTCATCAACCTATATCATGTGAGGAAACCTTTCACATGGACTTAGCATATTCAAGCACCTATCTAGTTTAGGATATCTTTGAGCTCACCTTTCAAGATCCCCTCTATTTACTAGATCATCATACATGTGTGTGTACATAAATGTGAGCAAACCTTTCACATAACACCTTTACACCACACATGTTCATACTTTACTTCATTCATGCATAAGTGTACAAGTGTAACTATATGAGCCATGCTTTCATATAAACACATTTAGACACTAGGTATAATCATACTTCATCATACCACACACTTCAGGTTATAGCATATAATACATGTTCATAACCACCTCATGCATTCATATCCATATACATAGAAACCAAACCTAGGAACTGTCCTATCAAGGTACACATGTGTAATGCATAGACAAGGTCCCATACCCTTGCCTATACTAGTATACCTATCAAGTCATCCTAGTTAAGGAAACACATATCATACTTTTATATACATAAGCTTAACATGCATAGTAGTAGACACTAGTGATTATGAGAACAACCTTTCATTAGACACTATAACCCTATAATACGTATAAGCATGCATGTACAGTGAGGGTGTGTGTACATTGGTCAATATGATCACATAATGGCTATGAACAACACATTGAGGCAGCCGCCCTCTTGAACCACAATGCACAACCAAGCATAGACCACACGACACAATTTAGCATAGGAGACAAGCTAACTTCATATTACACTTTAAGATTCCCAACATTAGCTATTTACACCTTCACATAGGGGTACATGGGTAGGTGTCATCAATCCTTAACACTTCATTAATGGAATCACCTACACATGATCTTAACCTAACCATTTACATGCTCATACAATAGTCATACAACCTAGATCAAAACTAAAATAGGAAAGTAGGCATAAGCTTCACATAGTGTGATCATCATGACCACACACTCATATATTCACCAATTTTCCTTCAAGGCAATAGTCAACACATATATAATGACAATAAAGTAAACACCGCCACCATAAGTGGACCATACCACACAATGCCATACAAGGCTTCATCAACAAAAGTATAGAGAAGTACAGAAGTAGAAGGGTTGAGCAATTCTTACCAATCCTTTAGCCTTTAGTCATCATTGACCATTACTACTCTTTCATCAACAATTCAAGTATAAGGAAGTAGCTAAAGTACAATACTCATATATGAATTCATGCATAAGCTACTACAAGGCCATGCTACAAACTAGTATAACACATCACTAACATACTAGAAGGTAGAAGGACATAGACCATTAACCAATTTCACTTGCATGGATCATAAATCATATTTCATCAATAGTAAAAATCTAGGGCAGTAGCTAAATATACACTTACCATAACGAAATCATGCTTAAATCCTTACAAGATCAAGATACAAACATAGGCACTAAACTATCAATTCAATAGAGAGTAGAGGAAATAGACAATGCTACTAATTCCCTAAAGCCTTGATCATCAATAATATTCTAACAATAATGTACATGTTAGGCAGTATCTAAATAGATCATTACTCAAAAGGAATCATGCTTCATCTAACCTAAAATCGAGATCACATCACATACATAGTATTATCAATCAATAGACTAGAAGAACCTACATCAGTTCATGCCAATCCTTCTTTACTTTGATCATACGAGATTCATATCCATAATTCATCCATGATATTAACTTAAGGCAGTATCTACAATTATCTTAACATGATCGAATTCCTCATTCATACATTAAAAGGCATATGTTACAGTGAACACATAGAGACATAGGCTAAACTTATTCAAATCTTCATATACTGATCCACATGGATCATTCATCAACAATTCACCATCAATATACATAATAAACAGTATACATAAGCAATTCAACGTAACAGAATAACATATCCACCAATAACAATCCACGATCACAATGCCTATGCAAGGGCTAAATCGAGTTTGGGAAGGGACATGGGTTCACAATGAAATTGGATTGAATTTCACATTGAAACCAATAAATTATCATCAATTCATCATAATTAATCCTTTGAAAACATTTTGAGAAAGAACCCATGGTTAGATTGAAAGATGGAAAGTTTGATCATGAAATCTCTTTGAAAGATTTGAGATTAACTCTCTAGATGGAAGGATAACTAAAGATGAAGGATCATCATACCTTAATTTGTAAGAAAACCTCTAAAAATTGATGAAGAATTCATCGAAATCCAATCTCCAAGCTGTTCTTGAGCGTCACCTTCAATGGAGGTTCTAGAGAGAATATTCTTTTGGAGGGAAAGTCTAATTTGTGTAGAAGGGATTGGGAATGGGTTGATCACGTTTTTTATCACTTAAATACACCCAAAAACAACCAAATAAACCTAGTAGGGTCAGGTTAGGACGTGGGGTGAATTTCCCATTCATCCCTTTAATGAAACAGTGCGCATGCAGTAGTTAATGCCTGCATCGACAGCTAGCCATCGACGCCCAGTAGGTCCATTGACGGACCGTCTGTGGCTTCTGTCGATTGGCTCTTTGGCTGAGCCTTTCCCCATTCTAAGTGTTGATCGACGCATCCCCATCGACGGGGTGTCATTCCACAAACGGTGCATCGTTTGGTTCAGTCGATTGACACTGCCAAGGCAGTGTCTCGACAACCTTTGGGCCGTTCTTGTGGGCCCTTTTGTGGGGCCCTTGGGAAGTCATACCTGGGCGTTTCCAACGTAAATATGAACATTAACATGATTAAGACCTTACACATCAGTTTCACCCAAAACAATAACACGCAACACGTCCAAACATGCTAGGCACCATCAAGACACACAGACATGCATGTCTCAAGGGCTAACTTTCGAACGTCTTGGACGTTCTTGGACGTTTGACCACCAAACTTCATGAAACTCCATACAATTCTTATAAACATCATTATTACTTATTTTAGGACCTCATAAGATCATGAAACCCACATAAACACATAAAAACATATAAGGCCCCTTAGGTGACTAGTCGTCGAACGTCTTGGTCGTCCCTTAACGTTTGACTTCCAAATGACTTCAAATCACCAAAGAATACTTTAAAAGACATTATTAACATGTTAACAAGCTTATAGGCAAAAGTGAGGCTCTATGTTGACATCCTTTGAATGGGAGCAACGTCGCGGTGGCTCAATTAAAAAAAAATTTAGTTAAAAGAATTTTAAAATGGGTAAAAGGGGTTAAAAAAAGGGAAAAGGGAGTCACCACCTAATTTTTAGGAAAATTAGGAAATCAATTGATAAATTGATTTAAAAGATAATCTACGAAACCAATTTGATTTTAGGTAAGGAGTTCAAATTATTTCGAAGGGAAGGGGTTAGGCCCCCTTCGAAATTCACAATTGTGGTTCCCAACTGAGTTCATTTTTCAAATTGAGGAGGAGAATAAATAATGTATAAATATAATATACATTCAATATACACAATAAAAATAAAATAATTATCGGCCTAAGGTTTGCGTATCATCGATATATAAAATAATGAATTGAAAAATATAATTCGAACTCCTTTCGAATAGCTTCAAGGAAGCAAGTCTTGGATACCTGTAAACACCGTAGTAAAAGTGTTAGTAATAAATAAATATAAATAAAATTGAATACATGAAATAATAACTTTAAAATAAAAACTCGTCTTATTAACATGGGAGGCCTTGGAAATCGACGGTAATTTCTTCATCGGCCAATTTTAACAAATAAAATATATGAACTTAACTAAATTTCCGTCTTTTAATATGGGGAGGCCTCCAAAACCAACGGAGAGATTTTCTCATTGGCCAATTCTAACTAAAACATGAACAAAAAATAATATCAAAGCCATATACAAGGGGACGACAAATATGTTACTAAATCCTAACTAAAACATGTTTCATGCAATTAAAGTTGCAACACCAACATCTATTAAGTAATAATATAAACATTCCTTATCTATAACTTCACAAAATAGAGAATTATACGTTAATAATTTATCCAACAACAAAACAAAATAACAAAAGTAAGCAAAGCAGTAGCTCAAAACTAAAAGAAATATAATGAAAGTGACTAAAGAAAAAACAAATAATATAAACGAATTCTAGGAGAAAATTTCGAGGGAAAACAACTGTAAAAGAGTGAAAAATACAAAAACAACATCATGTCATCACAAAACCCAATTAAAGTTGCTGGAAATTGTTAACATCTATATATTAAAAAAAAAAAAAGGAATAACGGTAGGACTAATAAAATCCAACATGTATCCATAACAGAAAAATATCTCTAACAATAATAACAAATATAATAAAAAAAAAAAATTAATGTTAACAATCCATGCAAGAGAGAGAAACACATTTGTCAAAATGAAGTAACAAAATAAACACGATAAACTAACAATGAATAAATCTAAACCAAATTTAAAACACTATGAATATACCTTTAAAAAGAAAAAAGAAAAAATATTAAAAATTATTTGATGGAGTTCAAGACCTTCACCGACAGTAACAAAAACAAACAGAGGAAGGAACATAAAAATGAAAATGATAGTGGCCGGAGTTTGAACCCCTTCGACCAAATCTGAAACATAGATAATAAAAGAAAGTTAAAATAGTGAAAGGTTAGATATAAAGGATTACCGTTTGCCGGAGTTGCATTTCTACGTTGCCTGTTCGAAGTGGAGGTCGTTGTTGCTCGGATTTTGACTGTTGTGGAGCTGCTGATCGATTTTATGATGGGGTTTTCAGTCAGGATTTGAGTTGTTTTTGTTTGTTGCTGGTTCGTCGGAGGAAGAGGAAAATGGGATATGTTGGTTGTTTTCTGCCGATCGGAGTTTGGATTTTCTGGTTGTTATTTACTGGTGGATTTGGGGGTTTCAGGTTGGGGTTTCACCAGCGATTTCGGTCTGGGTTAGGGGAGAACAGTGGTGAATGAAATGGGTTTGGGGGTTTGGTGATTCGGAGGTCGGTTTCACCAGAGAAAATGGGATTTTGGGTCTGGTTTCACCAGCGAAAATGGTGGAAAGGAAAGGGTTGAGCAGTTGGATTGTGTTAGCTTGGTTGTTGCTGCCGGAGAAGAAACAAGAAACACACACAAAAAAAAATGAATTTTTGGGTGGTGAATTCGCCGGATTCCGGCGGAACTCCGGTGACAATTCACCAGAAAAATAATGAATAATAAAAGAATTTCTTAAACCATAAAAATTTGTAAATACCCCTGATCTTTATCCACCACCCCAAAACCTAATGGACCAACTATTTCATATATAGGGGGTTGAAAACTATGGGCTCAATTTATGAATTTGAGGTTGTGACCTAAAAATTGTCAATGATAAAATATCTGTGATTGTAAATTGTTTTCGAAATTGAATAAATTTTTAGACTGCACAGAATATCGAAATGAATATTAACAATGTAATAGAGAAAAAATGAATATATAAAAAAAATTAATGAACGTAATCAATTACATGTAAAAAATACAATTTAATCGAAATATTGATTTTATAAAAAATGAACAAATATTTGAACGTCCGGCTGTGACAAAATAATTTAAACATAACAATCGATAAAAATCCTAATACTTTGGGAAAGAGGATGATTATCAACAAATTTCATTAAAATGACAAAAACATATATTTTAAACTATTTAAGATAAAATACTTAAAATGTATTAATTTTAAAACTATTAGACCGAAATTTGGTGTCAACACTCTATACACCCTAACTCATTTTGGGGGTCTTACAATATCCCCCACTTCGGCCATTATGAATCATAGAGCATCTTATAACAGTCATAAAATCATCATATAGAAGTTAATTCACCAATACTACATGGAACACAACTTCAAATCATTTAGCACTCAATGCAACATAAGCAAGCAAAACTTTTATTACTCACCCTTTAATGCATTAAACACATAGGCTCTTATCATGTTCATAGGAGAAAAATCCTTCTCCTAATCATAAAATGGTCTTTACATTTCAATTCATTAAGAGCTCATCTTGCAACCATCTTTAAGTCACACTTTGTAACACTTTGAAATATCGAGGTCATGTGATAAGACTTAAATGAACTCCTTAGGATCTAAACCAGTGTTCCTAGCCAATTAGGCATATTTAGAGTCTTTGAAGTGGTGTTGGAACCGAAACTCTTAAACGTCCGGCAAATTGGTTCATAAGAGGGCTAGAGTGTCCTTTTGATTTAACCTAGTTAAAGAGTCGGAATTTGGTAAACAGTTTTAACCATAGGTGTAGAATATTGTGTGGGATGGTATCATGCTGGAAAAGTCAGGGTACGACTCCCCAAGGACCAAACAAGGACCCTCGAGGAGGACCCTTGAAGCAGCAGGGTATGACGGACCCCATGACGGGGCGTCACAGGTACGACGGGGCGTCAAGGCCTCCGTCGTGCCAGCCTTAGCGCTTGGGAAGAAAGCCTCCGCCAGTACAAGTCTCTGACAAGCGTGACGGATGTGCAGGACGGAGGGAAGCCTGTCCGTCACGGCCACGATGGTCCGTCGTCGTGGAACCGTCGTGCGCTTGGGGAGAAGGCCTCTGCCTGCACAAGTCTCTGACTAACGTGACGGATGTGCAGGACGGAGGGATGTCAGTCCATTACGAACACGACGGACCGTCGTCGGGGATCCGTCGTGGAAGGTCTGTGGCAGTTTCGGAAAAGTTAGTTTTAGTTAGTTAATTAATTAAGTGTCTTAGGGGTAATTAGGGGTTTAAGAGAGACTAATTAAGTGACTTAATACCCCACTATAAATACCCAACCCTCATTAGCCTAATCATTCTCTCAAAAACAAAACTCTCTTCCTTCTCTCTACTTTCTCTCTCTATTGGAAGACTCCATTGGAGATCAACTTGGGAAGATCTTTGGGGGCTGGAGTAGCACGAAATTCACCATCAAAATGTCATCAAACCTTAAGGTATGGGATCTAATTCGCCTTTGAGATTCTTTCCTCAAAGGGTTCCTTTAAAGCTTTTTCCAAAAAGTTGAGTTTCTTATGGGTTTCATCCAAATCCGAATTTGATCATGTGATTTGAGTTAATTAGGTATTCCTTGGGTTAGAATGAATAGATTATCATGAATTGTAACTTGATTGTGGTTAATCGATGTAGTTTGATCTAGATTGTGGGTGATGACCCCTAACCCTTAACCCTAAATGTAGAATTGATATGGATTAGGTTGAGTTTGATAGAATTGATCTCCTAATTAGTTAAATGGTCTTTAATGGTTGTCATTGCATTGATTATGGATCTATTATGATGAATTGAAGTTCTTTACACCTATGTTCTTGAATATTGAATCTAAATTAAGAAAATACACTTGAGATCATGTTACTAAGATTTGATGTAGTATTGCTTTATAGTATAGTGCTTCTCTTTGATTAGTTCTTGTGATTTATTATTGAATTACATTGACGTGATGATCTAAGATTGGTTGATCTATGGGTTAATGGTATGGTCCTTTATTGATGGACTAGGGAGGAGTATTGGTAAGTCTTGATGATCCTAGCCTTTACTTCAAATTATGGTTAATTGTCATCAAGTAATAATGTTATGTTGAAGTATGCTTTGATTGATGTGATAAGTTGATATGATACATGAATTGATATGCTTAGGTTGGTTGTGAGGTTGCTAGGTGTAATGTAATATAGGGAAGTTGTACGATGTGCCCTATTATGATGAGATGTACAAGGGTTAACTTCACCTATTTGAATTGTTAATGAAAGGACTAATTCTCATACAATTCATATTGAGCTATAATGATGATATATAAGTGATTGACCCTTCTATCTAACTAAATTGAGAAGATTAATAAAGATTAAAGGCTTCTCTAAAAATGGGGACTTAGCTTAGCACCGAGCGAACTTGACATTGAGAGGTGTTGACTTCCCTTAGAGGAATATTCACCATTTGTTCTTTATAGAGTGTTGACTTCCCTTAGAGGAATACTCACCTATAGATCTACATGAAGTGTTGACTTCCCTTAGAGGAATACTCACCTATAGATCTACATGAAATGTTGACTTTTCTTGAGAAATATTCACTCATGAATTCTCATGAGGTGAGGCCCCATTACCGAATGGTATATAGAGGGAATACATATCTCTTAGTTCTTGAACTATGTTGCCACCATAGGATACTAGCTAGTGGATCCACCTAGATAGCTATGTTTACGTTAGGTTCTACTTTGGCCGGTAGACCACCTTCCATCGGTGTAAGGTTTCATGACACTTGAATCCACATTCGATTATGTGGTCTATGTCGGTTAAGGCAAATGTTCCCTAGACTAAAACGAATGAATAAGATATAGGCTAATCAAAGTAACTTGAGAGGTTGGCTATAGCTTAGGTAGGGGTATGGGACTCTACCTACGCCTTGCACTAGTTTTCCTTGATAGGAACTTTGAGATGTCAATATTATATATGTAAAGAGATGGTATGATATAAATGGTTTGTATGTTGAATAACATGCTTATGAATATAATGTTGTTGTCTTTGCTTGAAGAAGGACGTATTATGATATGAAGAGTATGTTGGTAAGAATTGCTAGTTGTAGTCTTGGTAGGTTACTTGATTGAGTAGGAGACATGGTAATTTTACTTGATCATTGCACTTGTGACTTATTGAAGGTTATCATTAGTATACTTTGCTTTGCTATGGTTTAATTGCATATGTAGTCTATTATGTTTTCATAAATGTCCCTTTTTAAATATATTTGATTGGTAATTGTATATGAGATTCCATACTTAGTACATGTGGAGTACTAATCCCTTTTCTTCCCTTTTTCTCAAACATTTTAGGTTCGGGTCGTTGAGCTTGATCCAAATTGCTAGGAAGGAAGACTTGGGTATTTTGCCATCCAAGTGGTAGGTCCTCACTCTCTCGAGGACGTGGCCGACATCTCTCTTTTATGATGTGTAGTTACTATGATTCTATGTTGACTCTGTTATTGTCTTGAGACGATGTAGTAGACAGCCTATATGCGGCTTCTTTCATTTGATGTAGGGCTATGCCCAAGACTTATTGTAATCGATAGATGGTTTATGAGAGACGGTTTTATGACTATTATTTTCTAAATATATAAGTGTATGAAATAAAAGTAGAAGACTAAGTAATCTTCGTATATGAACAAGTCTATGTATACTTGATATATATAATGATGTGTATGTAGAGGTCTATGTAAACCTCCGAGTAGTTTTAGATAAAAAGTTTTTAATTCTTTCTGATTTTTAGTCGATGAATGCTATGACGAAGCTAAGAGGCTTGTCTTAGTCCTCCGAGAGGACGACGACGCCGTTTACGTCTGGGGGTAAACCCGGATGTGACAAACTTAGTATTAGAGCATGAGGTTGAATATCCTAGATGTTAACGTCTCTCTCTCAACCACGTTATTTAAGTTTGTATTCATAATTGTGAAGCGCGCCACACTTATGAATAGGAACTTATTTGGTGATTAGGAATCATTCTCATTGTTGGAAATCCATATCGTGCCCCTAGAATGTACGTCGGATATGCTTTCGCCTGAACCTTGTGTTTTGGTTATAGGAGATGAATACTAGAAGAAACGCGGCTCGAAGACTTGAGGAACAGATGGCTGCTACGGGAATACCTCGTGATGAACCTGCTCCTCCTCTTGAAGAGGTTGCTATTGATGACCAGGTTCCTGCTGATCCTCCACCGATGACAGAAGCTCAGATGAGAGCTATTATTGCTCAAATGGATCAAGCCATGACTACTCAAGCTCAAGCCGCAACAGTGCAAGCCCAAGCTATGACTGCCCAAGCTAATAGGGATTTGGCACCTAAAGTCCATGAACAGACTATGGCCTCCAGACTTAGGGATTTCACTCGAATGAATCCTCCTGTCTTTTTTGGGTCGAAGGTTGATGAAGACCCTCAGGAATTTATTGATGAGGTTCACAAGATGTTGTGTGCTATGGGGCTGTCATCTAGCGAGAATGCCGAGTTGGCCTCATACCAACTCAAGGATGTTGCTCAGATATGGTATGCGCAATGGAAGGACAACAGGCCACTTGGAAGTGGGTTAGTGACGTGGGAGTTATTCAAAGGAGCCTTCATTGATCGGTTCTTCCCTAGAGAAATGAGAGAAACGAAGGTGGTGGAATTCATCAATCTCCGTCAAGGAACGATGAGTGTTCATGAGTATTCTCTGAAATTTACTCAATTGGCCAAATATGCTCAGTCTTTGGTCTCCGACCCTAGAGATGAAATGAGTCGATATGTGACAGGTATATCGGACGACTTACAAGAGGAGTGTCAATCGGCTATGCTACATGATAACATGAATATTGGTCGTCTCATGGTGCATGCAAGAAGGGTTGAGGAGGCTAGAGCAAAAAGGAAGGATAAGGATAAGGACTCAAGAAGGACAAGGTCTTCTGAGAGTGAAACTACTAAAGATAAGTTGGGAATTCAAGACAGGCCTAGATTCAAGAAGAGGTTCTCAAACCACGTTCCATCCAAATTTCCCAAGACTAGGGATTCTAAAGCTCCTAGACCAAAAGTTGCCAAGGGAAAGGATGGGAACTCATCTAATGAGAAGCCTACATGTTCTAAGTGTGGGAAGGGTCACTATGGAGAATGTTTGGTAGGAACGGGGATTTGCTTTGGTTGCGGGAAACATGGTCATCGAGTTCGAGATTGTCCTAATGCTAAAGGACAAGAAAAAGGTGGTCAGCCAAGTGGTTCTAATAGTGCTCCCAAAAAGAACTGTTTTTATGCTCTTCGTACGAGAGATGACCAAGAGGCCTCTCCCGATGTGGTGACTGGTATATTACAAATCTTTGCCATTGATGTGTATGCATTACTTGATCCGGGTGCTACTTTGTCTTTCGTTACTCCATTAGTAGCTAAGAGGTTTAGTACATTACCTGATGTTTTGCATGAACCTATTTTGGTGTCTACTCCGGTTGGTGAGGCAGTGGTAGCAAAAAGGGTCTATCGAAATTGTCCTATTTCAATGCCTCATAGAGTTTCTCATATTGATCTAGTTGAGCTAGACATGTTTGATTTTGATGTCATATTAGGTATGGACTGGTTGCATGCTAGTTTCGCTTTCATCGATTGTAGGACCAAAATGTGAGGTTTTGTTTCCCAAATGAACCCGTTATTGAGTGGAAGGGTGGAAATTCTCTTCCTAGAGGTCGTTTCATAACATGCCTAAAGGCGTGTAAAATGATCTCGAAGGGGTGTCTCTACCATATTGTGAGAGTCCAAGAAGTGGAATCTGAAGTTCCTCCTTTAGAGTCAGTCCCGTGGTGAGTGAATTTACGGAGCTCTTTCCTGATGACCTTCCTGGCATTCCTCCCAAACGGGAAATCGATTTCGGTATCGATTTGCTACCGGAAACAAATCCTATCTCTATTCCTCCTTATAGAATGGCTCCGAACGAGTTAAAGGAATTGAAGGCACAACTTAAAGATTTGCTAGACAAGGGCTTTATAAGGCCTAGCATTTCTCCATGGGGTGCTCCGGTCTTGTTCGTGAAAAAGAAGGATGGGTCCTTGAGGATGTGTATTGACTACCGACAACTCAACAAGGTTACCATCAAGAACAAGTATCCTCTTCCTCGGATTGATGATTTATTTGATCAACTCCAAGGAGCGAGTTACTTCTCAAAGATTGATTTGAGGTCCGGGTACCACCAGCTTAGAGTGAGAAATGAAGATATTCCAAAGACAGCTTTTCGGACTCGATATGGGCATTATGAGTTCGTAGTTATGTCCTTTGGTCTCACAAATGCTCCGGCGGCGTTTATGGATCTGATGAACAGGGTGTTTCGAAATTACCTTGATTCATTCGTTATTGTATTTATCGATGATATCTTGGTGTATTCAAAAAATGAGGTCGACCACATGGATCATCTAAGGGTAGTATTGCAAACCCTTAGAGAACATAAATTGTTCGCCAAGTATAGCAAGTGCGAGTTTTGGCTGAGGTCGGTGGCATTTCTTGGGCACATCATCTCTAGTGAGGGAGTTGAGGTAGACCCAAGGAAGACAGATGCGGTAAGAAACTGGCCTAGACCCTTGACCCCAACTGACATTAGGAGTTTCTTGGGTCTAGCGGGTTATTATCGAAGGTTCGTAGAAGGCTTTTCATCCATTGCATCTCCTTTGACTTCATTGACTCAAAAAGGTAAAAAGTTTGAATGGTCAGAGGCATGCGAGAAGAGTTTTCAATTATTGAAGGATAGGCTTACTTCCGCTCTGGTGTTAACTTTACCGGAAGGATCTAAAGGTTTCATTGTGTATTGTGATGCATCCCGCGTAGGTTTGGGGTGTGTGCTTATGCAAAATGGGAAGGTGATTGCCTATGCTTCGCGGCAACTTAAGGTGCATGAGAGAAATTATCCTACTCATGACCTTGAGTTAGCGGCCGTGGTGTTTGCTTTAAAAATATGGAGACACTACTTGTATGGTGTTCATGTGGATGTTTTCACTGATCATAAGAGCCTTCAATATGTGTTTACCCAAAAAGATTTGAATCTTCGACAAAGAAGGTGGTTAGAGTTGTTGAAAGATTATGATATGAGTGTTCTATATCATCTCGGCAAGGCAAATGTGGTGGCAGATGCTTTAAGCCGTATGACTATGGGTGGTGTGACTCATATAGATGAAAACAAAAAAGATCTAGTAAAAGATGTTCATCGTTTGACGAGATTGGGAGTGCGATTGGTGAGTTCGCTAAATGGAGGTGCCACGGTTCATCATAGCTCCGAGTCATCATTGGTGGTTGAGGTGAAGTCCAAACAACACCTTGATCAACTATTGATGGAGTTAAAGGAATCGGTTCTTGGCAAGACGAACGAGTCATTCTCCTTAGGAGAAGACAGTGTATTGAGGTATCAAGGGAGGTTGTGTGTTCCTGATGTGGATGGATTGAGGGATCGGATCCTTGATGAAGCCCATGGATCCCACTATTCCATCCATCCCGGTTTTACAAAGATGTATCATGACCTTCGAGAAATATATTGGTGGGAAGGTTTGAAGAGGGATATAGCGGAATTTGTTGCTAAATGTCCGAATTGTCAACAAGTGAAGGCGGAACATCAAAAGCCGGGTGGCTTACTATAGGAAATCCAAATTCCTACTTGGAAGTGGGAAGACATTAATATGGATTTCGTAGTAGGGTTGCCTCGGACTCAAAAGTCATTTGATTCTATATGGGTGATTGTTGATAGATTGACTAAGTCCGCTCACTTTATCCCCGTCAAATCTACGTATTCGGCGGAAGATTATGCGAAGATTTTCATAGATGAGATTGTGTGTCGTCATGGTATTCCGTTATCCATCATTTCGGATAGAGGTGCACAATTCACATCTAGATTTTGGAAGTCGTTTCAAAAAGGTTTGGGTACTAAAGTAAAATTAAGTACCGCCTTCCATCCTCAAACGGATGGTCAAGCGGAACGCACGATTCAAACTCTTGAGGATATGCTTAGAGCTTGCATCATTGATTTTAAAGGGAGTTGGGATAAGCATTTGCCGTTGGTGGAGTTTGCATATAATAATAGTTTCCATTCGTCCATCTCCATGGCTCCCTATGAAGCCTTGTATGGAAGGAGGTGTAGGTCTCCTATAGGATGGTTTGAAGTAGGTGAGTCATCGATATTCGGTCCCGACTTGATTTACAAGACATTGGAGAATGTACATATCATAAGAAATAGGTTGCAAACAGCCTATAGTCGACAAAAGTCCTATGCCGATAATAGAAGAAGGGACTTGGAGTTTGAAGAGGGTGATAAGGTGTATTTAAAGATTTCACCTATGAATGGAGTGGTAAGATTTGGCAAGAAAGGGAAGTTGAACCCTCGATATGTAGGCCCTTATGAGATTTTGGAAAGGGTTGGTAAAGTTGCCTATCGTTTAAGATTACCTGATGAGCTAGCTTTAGTTCATCCAGTTTTCCATGTCTCCATGTTGAAGAAGTGTGTCGGGAATCCCGAGTCTATTCTTCCTCTTGAAGGCCTCGGAGTCAAGGATAACCTCTCTTATGAGGAGGTTCCGGTTCAAATCCTTAATAGGCAAGTGAAAAGGTTGAGGAACAAAGAGGTGGTTTCCGTAAAGGTGCTATGGAGGAACCACCTAGTTGAGGGTGCAACATGGGAGGCGAAGGCCGACATGAAAACCCGTTATCCTCATCTTTTTGATGTTTAAGGTTAGTATCTCTCTCTAATGATATAAATGCGTTAGATATTATGAATCTCTGTTGTTTTTGTGAAACTTAGCAAAACTCCTAGTTTTGGAGACTTCTAAAATGGAGTCACTTTAAGGTGACCTTAGATAACTTTGGAAGTTATCTTGCTTCTTGCATAATTGAGTCAAGTTTTGTGATTTAGGTATGGTTAATCCTTGCTGATATTGTATTGAGTATATTGATAAAATGAACTTTGTACTATTTGATTTGAGTGATAAATGATTGAGCTCATGCCTATATGAAAAGGAGAAAAACCTCATGAGGAAATGTTGAGATCATGTATGATAAATTGATGTTTTTGAAGTATTTTTATGAAATAATATAGTTCATGCTACGGAATATTGTGAATTGGTTGAGCTGCTAGTCTTGAGTCTACTCCCTATTTTTAAGAGTGTTTGGTGTCATTCGGGGACGAATGTTCCTAAGGGGGGGATAATGTAACACTTTGAAATATCGAGGTCATGTGATAAGACTTAAATGAACTCCTTAGAATCTAAACCAGTGTTCCTAGCCAATTAGGCATATTTAGAGTCTTTGAAGTGGTGTTGGAACCGAAACTCTTAAACGTCCGGCAAATTGGTTCATAAGAGGGCTAGAGTGTCCTTTTGATTTAACCTAGTTAAAGAGTCGGAATTTGGTAAACAGTTGTAACCATAGGTGTAAAATATTGTGTGGGGTGGTATCATGCTGGAAAAGTCAGGGTACGACTCCCCAAGGACCAAACAAGGACCCTCGAGGAGGACCCTTGAAGCAGCAGGGCATGACGGACCCCATGACGGGGCGTCACAGGCACGACTGGGCGTCGAGGCCTCCGTCGTGCCAGCCTTAGCGCTTGGGAAGAAAGCCTCCGCCAGTACAAGTCTCTGACAAGCGTGACGGATGTGCACGACGGAGGGAAGCCTGTCCGTCACGGCCACGACGGTCCGTCGTCGTAGAACCGTCGTGCGCTTGGGGAGAAGGCCTCCGCCTGCACAAGTCTCTGACTAACGTGACGGATGTGCAGGACGGAGGGATGTCAGTCCGTCACGCCCACGATGGACCGTCGTCGGGGATCCGTCGTGGAAGGTCTGTGGCAGTTTCGGAAAAGTTAGTTTTAGTTAGTTAATTAATTAAGTGTCTTAGGGGTAATTAGGGGTTTAAGAGAGACTAATTAAGTGACTTAAGACCCCACTATAAATACCCAACCCTCATTAGCCTAATCATTCTCTCAAAAACAAAACTCTCTTCCTTCTCTCTACTTTCTCTCTCTATTGGAAGACTCCATTGGAGATCAACTTGGGAAGATCTTTGGGGGCTGGAGTAGCACGAAATTCACCATCAAAACGTCATCAAACCTTAAGGTATGGGATCTAATTCGCCTTTGAGATTCTTTCCTCAAAGGGTTCCTTTAAAGCTTTTTCCAAAAAGTTGAGTTTCTTATGGGTTTCATCCAAATCCGAATTTGATCATGTGATTTGAGTTAATTAGGTATTCCTTGGGTTAGAATGAATAGATTATCATGAATTGTAACTTGATTGTGGTTAATCGATGTAGTTTGATCTAGATTGTGGGTGATGACCCCTAACCCTTAACCCTAAATGTAGAATTGATATGGATTAGGTTGAGTTTGATAGAATTGATCTCCTAATTAGTTAAATGGTCTTTAATGGTTGTCATTGCATTGATTATGGATCTATTATGATGAATTGAAGTTCTTCACACCTATGTTCTTGAATATTGAATCTAAATTAAGAAGTTACACTTGAGATCATGTTACTAAGCTTTGATGTAGTATTGCTTCATAGTATAGTGCTTCTCTTTGATTAGTTCTTGTGATTTATTATTGAATTACATTGACGTGATGATCTAAGATTGGTTGATCTATGGGTTAATGGTATGGTCCTTTATTGATGGACTAGGGAGGAGTATTGGTAAGTCTTGATGATCCTAGCCTTTACTTCAAATTATGGTTAATTGTCATCAAGTAATAATGTTATGTTGAAGTATGCTTTGATTGATGTGATAAGTTGATATGATACATGAATTGATATGCTTAGGTTGGTTGTGAGGTTGCTAGGTGTAATGTAATATAGGGAAGTTGTACGATGTGCCTTATTATGATGAGATGTACAAGGGTTAACTTCACCTATTTGAATTGTTAATGAAAGGACTAATTCTCATACAATTCATATTGAGCTATAATGATGATATATAAGGGATTGACCCTTCTATCTAATTAAATTGAGAAGATTAATAAAGATTAAAGGCTTCTCTAAAAATGGGGACTTAGCTTAGCACCGAGCGAACTTGACATTGAGAGGTGTTGACTCCCCTTAGAGGAATATTCACCATTTGTTCTTTATAGAGTGTTGACTTCCCTTAGAGGAATACTCACCTATAGATCTACATGAAGTGTTGACTTCCCTTAGAGGAATACTCACCTATAGATCTACATGAAGTGTTGACTTTCCTTGAGAAATATTCACTCATGAATTCTCATGAGGTGAGGCCCCATTACCGAATGGTATATAGAGGGAATACCTATCTCTTAGTTCTTGAACTATGTTGCCACCATAGGATACTAGCTAGTGGATCCACCTAGATAGCTATGTTTACGTTAGGTTCTACTTTGGCCGGTAGACCACCTTCCATCGGTGTAAGGTTTCATGACACTGGATTCCACATTCGATTATGTGGTCTATGTCGGTTAAGGCAAATGTTCCCTAGACTAAAACGAATGAATAAGATATAGGCTAATCAAAGTAACTTGAGAGGTTGGCTATAGCTTAGGTAGGGGTATGGGACTCTACCTACGCCTTGCACTAGTTTTCCTTGATAGGAACTTTGAGAGGTCAATATTATATATGTAAAGAGATGGTATGATATAAATGGTTTGTATGTTGAATAACATGCTTATGAATATAATGTTGTTGTCTTTGCTTGAAGAAGGACGTATTATGATATGAAGAGTATGTTGGTAAGCAAATTGCTAGTTGTAGTCTTGGTAGGTTACTTGATTGAGTAGGAGACATGGTAATTTTACTTGATCATTGCACTTGTGACTTATTGAAGGTTATCATTAGTATACTTTGCTTTGCTATGGTTTAATTGCATATGTAGTCTATTATGTTTTCATAAATGTCCCTTTTTAAATATATTTGATTGGTAATTGTATATGAGATTCCATACTTAGTACATGTGGAGTACTAATCCCTTTTCTTTCCCTTTTCCCAAACATTTTAGGTTCGGGTCGTTGAGCTTGATCCAAATTGCTAGGAAGGAAGACTTGGGTATTTTGCCATCCAAGTGGTAGGTCCTCACTCTCTCGAGGACGTGGCCGATATCTCTCTTTTATGATGTGTAGTTACTATGATTCTATGTTGACTCTGTTATTCTCTTGAGACGATGTAGTAGATAGCCTATATGCGGCTTCTTTCATTTGATGTAGGGCTATGCCCAAGACTTATTGTAATCGATAGATGGTTTATGAGATGAGACGGTTTTATGACTATTATTTTCTAAATATATAAGTGTATGAAATAAAAGTAGAAGACTAAGTAATCTTCGTATATGAACAAGTCTATGTATACTTGATATATATAATGATATGTATGTAGAGGTCTATGTAAACCTCCGAGTAGTTTTAGATAAAAAGTTTTTAATTCTTTCTGATTTTTAGTCGATGAATGCTATGACGAAGCTAAGAGGCTTGTCTTAGTCCTGCGAGAGGACGACGATGCCGGTTACGTCTGGGGGGTAAACCCGGATGTGACACACTTAGGCAGTTTCAACAACACTCAAGAACAAGTAGGCACTCATACTTTAATACACATAGACTTGAGTTAAATAGGTTGACAATGGATTCTTATTAGTAAAACCTAGTTCCTTGAGGATCATACCCAACCATATTATGCTTAGTTGTGTCCATGGAGGAATGTCCTTCTCCTCAACACACTTACATGTCTCAAAAAGGTTATCTTTATTGTAACATAAAAAATTCTCAACTTTTAAACCAAGTCATGCTCATGTTTTCTTCCTAGTGAAGTCTAAATGGTAAGTCACACCAAGCACATCACAACAAATAGAAAGCCATTTCACAAAAGTATCAATTTCTAACATAGCAATAGTCTTCACAGTAAGCATCATTTGGGGAAAATAACACAAATCATAGGTGCTCTCAAGGACAATAGCTAGACATGCCTTCACTTTTCAAAAGTGAGCCTATAATCATGCTTTCCAAATCATAGAAGTCACATAGTTTTCAAGAGACTCAACATATTTTATTTTATAGAGTCTCAATTTCTCATTATAAGGCTAAACCTTACATATCAAAAGTGACTTCAAACATGCTTCTTGCCTTGTCTCTTGAAGTTAAATGCACAACTAGCATATCAAGATGCACAATCAACGTGAGAAAACCATGAATTTAATCAAAACCCTTTTTTTCATGCTATTTAGAATCTTCAAAGCACTCTTAAAATAAGGTCAATCAAGACATACCAAACATATCGAGGTCATCTAATTCATACTTTATGCAAAGCTCCGATCATGAACAAGCTTACTAAGAATTCATTAGTTTCAAGCTAAATAAACATAGAAGGAAAAGATAGAAATATCTACAACCTTATTACTCCATCACCATCCCTCACTTAGGGTAAACCCAATTAAGAGCAACTTTACCCAATCTTCAAGAGGATCTTTGTAGACACGTGATTTTTGACCGAAATTTAAGTTTTCTACCTATAGAACTTAAATATTTTTTATTAATATATTGACTTTTATCTTATTTTATTAAGTTTATTTTTAAAAGATATGAAAACTATAAAAAATAGAATCATACTTTAAGGTACAATTTTATTTATTCATTCAAAGTTTTGATAATAAATTAGTGATTTTAAATTTTATATGTTTTATTTTGTCTAGCTATTTAATTTTTCTTAATTAATGTTATTATTATTTTTATTTAGTAACAAAACAAAACTAACCCATTTACCCACTACCCCAACTCACCTACACTACTCCCCACTAACCTCATTTCACTCCCATACTCCACACACACTACAATACTACATAAAAAAAAGAAAAAAGAAAAAATTGGAGGAATCAAAAGAGAAAAAAGATCAGCAAAATGACCCACATGTACGTACAAAAAAAAATCAGCAAATCAAGAAAAAAAAGGAGCAACGTGAAAAGAAGAAAAAAAATAAAAGGAAAAGGAGTATAAAAATAATTCTTTTTTTAAAACGTGCAATGAAAAAGGAGAAAATTTTGCTTTATAAAGTTTCTTTGTCAAACCAGAAAAAATCAAAAAAAATTAAGAAAAACAAATAAAGACTTGAAAGCATAATAATAATAATAATAATAATAATAATAATAATAATAATAATAATAATAATAATAATAATAATAATAATAATAATAATTGTTAAGTGAAAAGAAACCAAAACTTACATAATGTTAAAAAATATGTAATGAAATATTTTTCTTTGTTTTTTTTTTTGTTTGTTTAAAGAAATAGAACTATTTAAAAAAAAAAGGAATAGAACGTAATAGTAAAAAAAACTAATAATAAAGAAAAGTAAAAAAACAAAAAAAATTGAAAGCATAAAAAGTAAATAAATAAAATGTATTAAGAGTTATATACTATTAAAATAAGATATATTTAAATAAATCTAAGAATCAGAGTAAATAACATTTTTATTAATAAGTTAAGTAATATAATATCATAAAAAAAATTAAGTCAAGTCATAAAAGTCAATAAAGCGTCCGTGCTAGAACCACGGGATCGAGGGGTGCTAATATCTTCCCTTCGGTCAAAAGAATTCCTTACCCGATTTTTGATTTCGCAGACCATAAGAGTCAACTTCCTTTGATTAGGGATTCAAATAAGGTGACTTGGAACACCAAAACTCAATTCCAAGTGGCGACTCTAGATTCAACATAATCCCTTTTCAAAATGTCACTTTAATTGGAAAAACTCTTTTCCTTCAAGATATTCGTGTTGGGGAAAAATAGGGGTGTGACAGATGACGACTCTGCTGGGGAGAACCAGAATTCGAGCTTGTAAATATTGACTTGTATGTAGCTTTAATATTTAGTTTTTTTTGGATATCGTTTGTTGGCCTAATGTGCTATTTGTTCGCTTATTTACTGCTTTTATATTAGGTAAACTGTAATATACAATATATTCTCTCTCGCACAAATCTGAGCCTTCTGAGATACTTTAATCGAAGATGCGATTATCCTCCCAAGCCATGAGATACCAGAGATGTGACAATGCTCCTGGGAAGAATTCTATAGTAACACATCTTAGGATGCGAAGGATAAGCATTGAGGCCGGAAAGCCCTACTACCGGTAAATTAACCCTTCTCGACTTGAGTTGTCCACTCATTTTATAGACAGTCTAAACACCTATTCCATTAGGTTGCAAAACTTAGTAAAACAAGTCTCAGACATTTATTATTCACTTTATTTGCTTCATATGCATTTTTAATTTTATGCGGCTTAACATTGGATTCAAGTTTATGTGCTATATGTTATAGATATACTATTTGAATGTTAATCAACGTTTGAATAAATTAGTAAACTAAAATAAAAGGTTTTACTCAAAATGTAATAAATATAGCAATTATTTGTAAAATCTCAAAAAGTTTAACATTTGTATTTTTACAACAACATGACCAAAATAAAAATAGTTTTCGAAAGGTTAAAATCCATCTTTTTTTTAAAAAAAAAATCAATAAAAAAGGTAAAATTTAACGAACTACGCACACCTGATTCTCAACTCGATGAGATACGTAGGCAATCCTCCTCGGGTTCGGTGATCTTTAAAAATAATTAAAAAAAAGTATTTCTTATTAAAAATAATATTGTGTTTACAATATTCCTAAACTACGCAGACCTGATTCTTGTTTTGTCAAGATACGAGGCAGCCTTATTATTTTAAGGTTCGGTTTAAAATATATATATAAAAAAAGTCCTCGTCACACAAGTTGGGGCAAAAAAAAGTTTTTTTTTTTTTTTTTTAGAAAAAATTTGACTTGGATGGTACCAACATTCTTAGAAGTGTGCATAAGAAAATTAATAAACTGTTAAACTATTTGACAAGACGGACTAACTTTGTTGTGACCTATAGACTTCTTTTGGTATCTCTTGATATATTTATGTTATACTTAAGAAACTATTTTGCTTAAAGTTAAGGTTAAAACAAATTCGACCTCATTGTTTCCTGAGCATTGTGGGGTGAGCTTAGATATAAAATTCAATGAAATGACTTTTGATCTAGAACTGGCCTAAATGTTGGTTAAAGTGAAATTGTGAGCAACATTTAACTTGGAAAATGATTATAGGCTTTCTTTGATCCGATTGTGCCTTTCAAGCCTACCAAATGACATGTTATCCATAGGATTCCCATTTCGAGCCTGAAACATTTTTATTTGAATAACCACAACTTCACATATATCATATTTAGTGCATAAATGCACTATTTTCTAGATCTCACCTCCATGTGTGCACCATCAATTAGATTCACAGCGCCGAGACTTAAGATGGATATCAAAGTGAAAAGACCAAGTATGTGCAAGTTCAAGAAAAATGACAAAAAAGCTTGAATAAAAATGAAAGAAGAGAAAATGGAAAAAAGAAATAAAGAAAAGTGAATGGGAAAAAGATTTCAAGAAAACAAAGACCAAATGCTAAAATAAAATAATTGAAAGTTGTGCAAATTTTAAGGAGAAAATAATCACTTTACCCCAAATGAATATCCTACCTTTCTCCGAACCTACATTAAGACAATAACAAGTCCTGTTTGATCCCATTTTGTGTGTTCTCACATCAATGGATACTTACATAAGGGTCAAGCATACGATATCTCTATCTCATACATTGAATATCTTTTCGAGTGTGAGTGGCTTTGATATAAAACATCCTAAGATCGAAACACATCTATTGTGCGAAGTAGAACTTCATTTGTTGCGAGGGCACTTGAAACATGAAGATATGAATAATTTTATCCCTTAACTTAGGCAAGATGAGCTCAGATAAATACTTAAGTATGTTTGAGATACCATTTGAAATTATAGTGATTACTCAAAGTTGACCTCAAATTTATCTGAAAATAGTTGAAGATGACTCATATGCATCATGCTAATTGTTGGTACCAACTAAAGTCAAAACATTGTCAACCATGAACTGATTCATTTCTCAAAAGATGTCTTTTGTAGGAAAAATCAAGAAAAAATAAAAATAATTCTAGATTTTTCTGAACTACGTTTGACCTGATTCTAGTTATACAAGATTCGTAGGGAGTCTCACAATGGGCTCGGTCTCACAAAATAAAATATTATATTCTCAAATAATCAAAGATGGATCATTTTTTTAAAAAAAAAAATTAAAAATTAAAAAATGATAAATTAAAAAGACTTTCAAAGTTTCTCAATTTAAAAACCGAGCATAGTTTAATTTGTTAAAAAAATCACTACCGTTTCTAGAAAACAAACACTCTGTCATCATTCATTTCTAGGGGACAAATTCCTTAACTGCATATTGTCTTACCTTTTTCTTGGGAACATGTATTTCTCATTCATGCTTGTAATTCATAAAAAAAAATGTTTTCTAGTGCAAACTAGACTAAAAATAAAAAATGTTGTGGTAATTTCAAATGATGATTCTGTTTAATAAAATATTCTTCAATATAAGATTTAGACTAGCAGGACCCTCCTGAATAATGGGATTAATAGGAACCTCCTGGATAATGGGGATAGCAGAATCCTCCTGGATAATGGGACTAGCAGGACCCTCTTGGATAATGGGATTAGTAGGACCCTCCTCATAATGAGATTAGCAGGACCCTCCTGGATAATGGGACTAGAAGGACCCTCCTCATAATGGGATTATCAGGACCCTCCTGGATAATGGGATTAGCAGGACTCTCCTGGATAATGGGACAAGAAGGACCCTCCTGGATAATGGGATTAGCAAGACCCTCCTGGATAATGGGACTAGAAGGACCTTCCTCATAATGGGATTAACAGGACCCTCCTAGATAATGGGATTAGATGGACCCTCTTGGATAATGGGACTAGCAGGACCCTCTTGGATAATGGGATTAGCAGAACCCTCGTCATAATGAGATTAGCAGGATCCTCCTGGATAATGGGACTAGAAGGACCCTCCTCATAATGAAATTAGTAGGACCCTCCTGGATAATGGACTAGCAGGACCCTCCTGGATAATGGGATTAGCAGGACCCTCCTCCTAATGGGATTACACGACCCTCCTAGATAATGGGACTAGAAGAACCCTCCTCATAAAGGGATTAGCAGGACCTTCCTGGATAATGGAACTAGCAGGACCCTCCTGGATAATAGGATTAGCAGGACCTTCCTGGATAATGGGACTAGCAGGACCCTCCTAGATAATGGGACTAGAAGGATCTTCCTTATAATGGGATAAACAGGACCCTCTTGGATAATGAGATTAGCAGGACACTCCTGGATAATGGGACTAGAAGGACCCTCCTCATAATGGATTAGCAGGACCATCGTGGATAATGGTATTAGCAGCACCCTCCCGTATAATGGGACTAGCTGGACCCTCTTGGATAATGGGATTAGCAGGACCCTCTTGGATAATGGGACTAGAAGGACCCTCCTCATAATGGGATTAGCAGGACCCTCCTGGATAATGGGATTAGCAGGACCCTCCTAGTTAATGGGAGTAGCAGGACCCTCCTCATAATGGGATTAGCATGACCCTCCTGGATAATGGGATTAGCAGGACCCTCTTGGATAATGGGACTAGCAGGACCCTCCTGACTAGCAGGACCTTTCTGGATAATGGAACTAGCAGGACCCTCCCTGATAATGGGACTAGAAGGACCTTCCTCATAATGGGATTAGCAGGACCCTCCTGGATAATGGGATTTGGTTATTTTCTCCTAGGATAAACACTTCTTAGTATGAGTTTATGTTTTATATTTACATTTGCTAATAACTCAAAAAAAATTCCCAGTGAAAACTGGTGCAAAAATTTTGTTTATTTTTTGCTTGTAATGGTTTTTAGGTTTCTTCAAGCGAAACATGGTTTTGAAATTCAAGAATAAAGTTTCAACTCTTTTCAGAATAATCAATCCCATGATGGTCAGAATCAGCTTCTTCAATGCATTTAGCAGCCTGACTTTCTCACATCTTTTACTAGTCAGCTTCCGATCAAGAAAACATGCTGCCATTCAATCGCATTTTCAAATTGTCATTCTGAAGAATGTCAAAAGCTCAGTCTAAGTGGCAAGTTCATCCTCCAATCCAATCCAAGGTTAAGATATTCACCCAAAAATCAAGGTGATATCTTAAATCAAGATTCAAGTGAAGACTCAAGAAAAGTTGCATAGATAGGAGCTTGTACATTTATTTTTCTTTTGACTATTAACTTTCAATTTTTTATGTAAGGATAAGAGTCGCGATCTGGAGCCTCGATGGAACCTCACTTAACTTCAAACTCATCACTTCATTTCTTTCAACTACATGTGACCTAATTCCCTTATCACCCGGGATATGTAGGATGTCCAAAACAAGGACTCGGTCGCACAAATTTTGGTCTTTCAAATAAGAGTTCGGTCAAAACTTGTCACTTTTTCTACTTCTTTGTCTGAAAATTCTTCGTGTTTCCAGTTAAAGAGGGGCAAACTGTAGACACGTGATTTTTGACCGAAATTTAAGTTTTCTACCCTTTATAGAACTTAAATATTTTTTATTAATATTTTGACTTTTATCTTATTTTATTAATTTTATTTTTTAAAAGATAGGAAAACTACAGAAAATAGAATCATACTTTAAGGTACATTTTTATTATTCAATCAAAGTTTTAATAATAAATTAGTGATTTTAATTTTTATTTATATTTTTTTCGTCTTGCTATTTAATTTTTCTTAATTAATATTTTTATTATTTTTATTTAGTAACAAAAAAAACTAACCCATTTACCCACTACCCCAACTCACCTACACTACTCCCCACTAACCCCATTTCACTCACATACTCCACACACACTACAATACTACATAACAAAAAAGAAAGAAGAAAAAATTGGAGGAATCAAAAGCGAAAAAAAATCAGCAAAAGGACCCACATGTACATACAAAAAAAAAATCAGCAAATAAAGAAAAAAAAGAAGGAGCAACGTGAAAAGAAGAAAAAAAAAACAATACACAAAGAGAAAAGGAAGAAAAACACCCACAAACAAAAATAAATCAGCAGATATACTCAAATTTTATTTTATATTTGGCTTTCACTCTTAAACAAAAGTAGAAGTTGAGGTTTACTTTCGTGGTTTCGAGTTCGTGGTTCCTTATTCGGATTGTTTTCTTTTGGTGGAATTTTCGCAGGAGGTACCACTTAATTTTTATTGTATAATTCAATATCATGATTATACAAGCATTGATTGCAATACATTGAAATTATCAAATTTCACATGTGGTTAAACCATTATGTTTTTATATGAAGTATGTTCAAATATTTCATATCAACTTTATGTTTAGATCCTTTATATAGTTATATTTAGTGTGAAATTGCTATAACAAACCGTAGTTTATTTCATATTTTAATAACCCATTGTTTATTTCATACTTAAGTAAAAGTATTTCAAGTCTCTTCTTATTTTTTTTAATATTTAGTTTAATAATGATAATACGGGTAGTTATTATGTAAATATGTTAATTTTATGATGATAATATGTGTAGTTATTATGTAAAACTGTTAATTTTAGTTGATAGATTTTTCATTTAATGCCAATGACGTAAATAAAGGAGATTAAAAAAATTAAATAAAAAAGGAAGAAAAATATAATAATAATAAAAAGGAAAAGTTTTAAACAAAAAATGTGACAAAGAATATAATTAAGAAAAAAAAGAAGAGAAAACAGAATGAAAAAAAAATAAACGAAAAGGAGTATAAAAATAATTCTTTTTTTTAAAACGTGCAATGAAAAAGGAGAAATTTTTTTTATTAGAAAGTTTCTTTGTCAAAACACAAAAAATAAAAAAAAAACAAATAAAGACTTGAAAGCATAATAATAATAATAATAATAATAATAATAATAATAATAATAATAATAATAATAATAATAATTGTTAAGTGAAAAGAAACCAAAACTTACATAATGTTAAAAAATATGTAATGAAATATAATTATTTTTTTGTTTAAAGAAATAGAACTATTTTTTTTAAAAAAAGGAATAAAATGTAATAATAAAAAAAAGTAATAATAAAGAAAAGTAAAATAAAAAATAGAATTGAAAGCATAAAAAGTAAATAAATAAAATGTATTAAAAGTTATACACTATTAAAATAAGATAGTTTTAAATATATTTAAATAAATCAAAGAATGAGAGTAAATAACATTTTTATTATTAAGTAATATAATATCATAAAAAAAACTAAGTCAAGTCATAAAAGTCAATAAAGTGACCGAGCTAGAACCACGGGATCTAGGGGTGACTAATACCTTCACTTCGATCAAAAGAATTCCTTACCCGATTATTGATTTCGCAGACCATAAGAGTCAACTTTCTTTGATTAGGGATTCAAATAAGGTGACTTGGAACACCAAAACTCAATTCCAAGTGGCAACTCTAGATTCAAAATAATCCCTTTTCAAAATGTCACTTTAATTGGAAAAACTCTTTTCCTTCAAGATATTTGTTTTGGGGAAAATAAGGGAGTCACAAATGGCGACTCTGCTGGGGAGAACCAGAATTCAATCTTGTAAATATTGACTTGTATGTAGTTTTAATATTTAGTTTTTTTTGGATATCGTTTGTTGGCCTAATGTGCTATTTTTTCGCTTATTTACTGCTTTTATATTTTGTAAACTATAATATACAATATCTTCTGTCTCGCACAAATCTGAGCCTTCTGAAATACTTTAATCGGAGATGCAATTATGCTCCCAAGTCATGAGATACCAGAGATGCGACAATGCTCCTGGGAAGGATTCTATAGTAACACATCTTAGGATGGGGAGAATATACATTGAGGCCGGAAAGCCCTGCTATCGGTAAATTGTCCCTTCTCGACTTGAGTTGTCCACTCATTTTATAGACAGTCTAGACACCTATTCCATTAGGTTGCAAAACTTAGTAAAACAAGTCTCAGACATTTATTATTCACTTTATTTACTTCATATGCATTTTTAATTTTATGCGGCTCAACATTGGATTCAAGTTAATGTGCTATATGTTATAGATATACTATTTGAATGTCAATCAACGTTTGAATAAATTAGTGAATTAAAATAAAAGGTTTTACTCAAAATGTAATAAATATAGCAATTATTTGTAAAATCTCAAAAAGTTTAACATTTGTATTTTTACAACAACATGACCAAAATAAAAATAGTTTTCGAAAGGTCAAAATCCATCTTTTTAAAAAATAAATAAATAAAAAAGGTAAAATTTAACGAACTACGCACACCTGATTTTCAACTCGATGAGATACGTAGGCAATCCTCCTCGGGTTCGGTGATCTTTAAAAGTTATTAAAAAAAGTATTTCTTATTAAAAATAATATTGTGTTTACAATATTCCTAAACTACGCAGACCTGATTCTTGTTTTGTTAAGATACGAGGCAGCCTTATTATTTTAAGGTTCGGTTTAAAAAATATATATAAAAAAAGTCCTCGTCACACAAGTTGGGGCAAAAAAAATTTTTTTTTTTTTAGAAAAATTTTGACTTGGTTGGTACCAACATTCTTAGAAGTGTGCATAAGAAAATTAATAAAGTGTTAAACTATTTGACAAGACGGACTAACTTTGTTGTGACCTATAGACTTATTTTGGTATCTCTTGATATATTTATGTTATACTTAAGAAACTATTTTGCTTAAAGTTAAGGTTAAAACAAATTCGACCTCATTGTTTCCTGAGCATTGTGGGGTGAGCTTAGATTTAAAATTCAATGAAATGACTTTTGATCTAGAACTGGCCTAAATGTTGGTTAAAGTGAAATTGTGAGCAACATTTAACTTGGGAAATGATTATAGGCTTTCTTTGATCCGATTGTGCCTTTCAAGCCTACCAAATGACATGTTATCCATAGGATTCCCATTTCGAGCCTGAAACATTTTTATTTGAATAACCACAACTTCACATATATCATATTTAGTACATAAATGCACTATTTTCTGGATCTCACCTACATGTGTGCACCATCAATTAGATTCATAGCGCCGAGTCTTAAGTTGGATATCAAAGTGAAAAGACCAAGAATGTGCAAGTTCAAGCAAAATAACAAAAAAGCTAGAATAAAAATGAAAGAAGAGAAAATGGGGAAAAAATGAATGGGAAAAAGATTTCAAGAAAACAAAGACCAAATGCTAAAATAAAATAATTGAAAGTTGTGCAAATTTTAAGCAAGAAATAATCACTTTACCCCAAATGAATATCCTACCTTTCTCCGAACCTACATTAAGCCAATAACAAGTCCTGTTTGATCCCATTTTGTGTGTTCTCACATCATGGATACTTACATAAGGGTCAAGCATACGATATCTCAATCTCATACATTGAATATCTTTTCGAGTGTGAGTGACTTTGATATAAAACATACTAAGATCGAAACACTTCTATTGTGCGAAGTAGGACTTCATTTGTTGCAAGGGCACTTGAAACATGAATATATGAATAATTTTATCCCTTAACTTAGTCAAGATGAGCTCAAGTAAATACTTAAGTATGTTTGAGATACCATTTGAAGTTATAGTGTTGACCTCAAATTTGTCTGAAAGTGATTGAAGATGACTCATATGCATCATGTTAATTGTTGGTACCAAGTAAAGTCAAAACATTGTCAACCATGAACTGATTCATTTCTCAAAAGATGTCTTTTGTAGGAAAAATCAAGAAAAATTAAAAATAATTTTAGATTTTTTTGAACTACGTTTGACCTGATTCTTGTTCTACAAGATACGTCGGCAGTCTCACAATGGGCTCGGTCTCACAAAATAAAATCTTATATCCTCAAATAATCAAAGATGGATCAATTTTTTTAAAAAAATTAAAAATTAAAAAATGATAAATTAAAAAGACTTTCAAAGTTCCTCAATTTAAAAACTGAGCATAGTTTAATTTGTTAAACAAATCACTACCGAAATTTAAGTTTTCTACCCATTATAGAACTTGCATAATTTTTATTAATATTTTGACTTTTATCTTATTTTATTAAGTTTATTTTTAAAAGAGATGAAAACTACAAAAAATAGAATCATACTTTAAGGTACATTTTTATTTATTCATTGAAAGTTTTAATAATAAATTAGTGATTTTAATTTATATATATATATATATATATATATATATATATATATATTTTATCTAGCTATTTAATTTTTCTTAATTAGTATTATTATTATTTTTATGAAGTAACAAAAAAAACTAACCCATTTACCTACTATCCCAACTCACCCACACTACTCCCCACTAACCCCATTTCACTCCCATACTCCACACACACTACAATACTACATAATAAAAAAATAAAAAAAAATTTGGAGGAATCAAAAGAGAAAAAAAATCAGCAAAAGGACCCACATGTACGTACAAAAAAAAAGAAATCAGAAAATCAAGAAAAAAAGGAGGAGCAACGTGAAAAGAAGAAAAAAAAAACAATACACACACAGAAAAGGAAGAAAAACACCCACAAAAAAAATCAGCAAATATACTCATATTTTATTTTATATTTGGCTTTCACTCACAAACAAATGTGGAAGTTGAGGTTTACTTTCGTGGTTTCGAGTTCGTGGTTCCTTATTCGATTGTTTCCTTTTGGTGGAATTTTCGCAGGAGGTACCATTTAATTTTTATTGTATAATTTAATATCATGATTATACAAGCATTGATTGCAATATATTGAAGTTGTCAAATTTCATATGTGCTTAAACCATTATGTTTTTATATGAAGTATGTTCAAATATTTCATATCAACTTTATGTTTAGATCGTTTATATAGTTATATTTAGTGTGGAATTTCTATAATAAACCGTAGTTTATTTCATATTTTAATAACCCATAGTTTATTTCATACTTAAGTAAAATTATTGTCCAAGTCTCTTCTTATTTTTTTTCATATTTAGTTTTATAATGATAATACTTGTAGTTATTATGTAAAGATGTTAATTTTATAATGATAATATGTGTAGTAATTATGTAAAAATGTTAATTTTAGTAAGTAGATTTTTTATGTCAATGACATTAAAAAGGAGATTAAAAAAATTAAATAAAAAAGGAAGAAAAACATAATAATAATAAAAAGGAAAAGTTTTAAACAAAAAAGGTGACAAAGAATATATTAAGAAAAAAAAAAAGAGAAAAAAGAATGAAAAAATACTAAAAGGAAAAGGAGTATAAAAATAATTCTTTTTTTTAAAACGTGCAAGGATTCTTTAGAAATTTTCTTTGTCAAAACAGAAAAAATAAAATAAAATTAGAAAAAAATAAATAAAGCCTTGAAAGCATAATAATAATAATAATAATAATTGTTAAGTGAAGAGAAACCAAAACTTACATAATGTTAAAAAATATGTAATGGAATATTTTTCTTTGTTTTTGTTTGTTTGTTTAAAGAAACAAAACTATTTTTTTTTAAAAAAGGAACAGAACGTAATAGTAAAAAAATAATAATAAAGAAAAGTAAAAAACAAAAAAACATTGAAAGCATAAAAAGTAAATAAATAAAATGTACTAAAAGTTATGCACTAATAAAATAAGATAGTTTTAAATATATTTAAATAAATCAAAGAATGAGAATAAATTACATTTTTATTATTAAGTTAAGTAATATAATATCATAAAAAAATTAAGTTAAGTCATAAAAGTCAATAAAGTGACCGTGCTAGAACCACGGGATCGAGGGGTGCCTAATACCTTCCCTTCGGTCAAAAGAATTCCTTACCCAATTTTTGATTTCGCAGACCATAAGAGTCAACTTTCTTTGATTAGGGATTTAAATAAGGTGACTTGGAACATCAAAACTCAATTCCAAGTGGCGACTCTAGATTCAAAATAATCCCTTTTCAAAATGTCACTTTAATTGGAAAAACTCTTTTCCTTCAAGATATTCGTTTTGGGAAAAATAGGGGTGTGACAATCTTAACTTAACAACCTTTATTTTCATCACTTAAAATTGATTACACTTTATAAGGAATTACAGTAAGTCAACCAAGCCATTCTAAACCTTATCTTCTAGGCAAATTTATCCCCAAATTCTTAAGTTAAGTCATACTCTTCAACCACATAAGGTTTTCAACAATACAATAGACACCAATGTCATACAACATTAGGGGAAAACAACAAGGAGACTTAATTCAATCTTACAGTAAGGTGACTTCTAGGTCAATCAACCCACATCATCACCCTACCAAGATAATCATGCTACCCTTAATTCTAGAATCAAGCCTATACAAATTCCAATCCATTCAATGCAATCATGAAGGTTCACACATATAAACAAAGACAACATTTGAAACATTATACATATACTTAGGGCAACATGCTTTCATAGGTAGTCACTAAGTATTTCAAACTCATATCATAACATTAGGCTACCATTATGAAAAACCATATAGTAGCATACCATTCCAAAAAGAAACTCATTTTATCCATATTAACTTCTAACATGCTTTAACATACCATGACACATAATTCTCAACATAACATGCCATTTCACTTAGGTCTCATATATAGCCATAAGGGACATCATATCAACATATCATTGCAAAATTCACCTTCACACATACTCATGAAACCATAAAACCAAGGTAAGCATCAAAACTCACCTTTTCTCCCTCAAGCATAGAGATACAATCTCATCAAAGCAATCACATCTAAAAGACCACCGGACAAGAAAACATAAGAGAGAGATTTATAGAGTTAAGTTCTATGGCACGACATGAGAATATTGAAGAAGGGAAACTCTATCGTCCTATAGCCTCACGCTCATAGATGTATCGCGATTCACAAAGATGATAGAGACTCTACTAGACGTGGCAATATGAGACTTTTAGAACCTAAAACCACTTTCATAAACCTCATGCTCTGATACCAAGTTTGTCACATTCGGGGAGCACCCCCTAGAAGTAACATGACGTACTTGACCTTTTGAAGGTCTTATACAAGCCCATAGTTATCATTCATCGCATTGTCATAGGTAAATTTAGCAGAAATTTAAAACTTTCTCAGCACATCATAAGCAAGAACATTACTTCATATATATATAAATTATCATCATACATAGTTAAAGACTCTAGTCACTTTTTGCCATCCTAGACTCAACATCATAAGAGTACTTTAGGGACACATCCCTTATAACATGATACATAAGTACAATAATAAAAGACATTTACAGTAAAGACATGACTTAGGAATCCTTGGACTTAAGGATTCCTTTCCTTGATCTTGGGAATCATCTATCAAGCTCTTCACCATTTAAGACATCCTTTAAGCATTCATAACCTACACTTTGTGTAAAAAGTAGAGAAGAATAGAGTTAGTACAAGAATGCACTAAGTATGACAACCATGCAAAAACATGCATTTAAAAAGGGACATTTTCTGAAATCATACTTCATGCCTTTTTTTGAAAACTTCATAAAACCATTATACAATAGCATTTATATCATTCACATACTTCATATAGACATATTAAAAATCCAAAAATCACATAAAATCACATATAGGAATTAAGTCACTTTTAGGGTCATTTTCCAGTGAGTTATTGATACGCTCAAACTTACTTCTCAAATAAGAAGTAAAGTGGTCGTATCAAGTAAAGAACCCAACTAATGAGGTTAGGATCGATCCCACGAGGAAAATAGTTCAGACTTAACTTTATTCTATTATTACTACTATTTAGCCAACTATTTTCCAAGAAAACAAAAGACAAAAAGGGGAGTTTTTATTTCTGAATTAAAGAAAATGACTAGCTAAATTAAAGTAAACAACTAACAGATTCAAATCTCGGAGTTTAATCAATTAATAAAAGTAACTAGGGCTTAAGTGTTCCCCACAGGTTCCTAACTTGATAACTCTAAGTATAACAATTCTTTCCTAGTATCTTGCATGTAAAGTGATAAGTTATGTATCTCTAAATCCTTGGTCCGGTATCTAGAAAATTTCACTCCGCACCTTGGTCCGGCTACGTGTGTTTCTATACTAACCCTTATCTTTACCTCATATTAAGCATTGTATTCGGTATTTGACTAAGTTATTACCTCGTACCAACCAATGCCTATTAGATAGTCTACACTAAATCTATGTTGATAATTCTTTTCCTATTATCTACCTCCTTGGTCCGGCAAGCAGCATTAAGGCGAGTTCTAACGTTGGCTATCCGTTAAAAAGACTTCTACACGAAAGAATTATCAATACTTGCAAGACACCATTCTAAATTGTTATTTTAGTTAGAGTTTACCTTGTTATTCACCCATGGTTCCCACAACCCTAGCTGTGGAGTTTAGTTACCCGTAGTCATAATTACACAATTCATATTTTTAATGGAAGAATTCATGTACTTACTTTAATGAGAAAGAATAAAATCCAGAATTTAACTTGATTAATCAACACAACACACCAACAATCAATTCCAAAAAAAGTGTATCAATTACTGAAATTAATTCTTCAATACTTGAACAAGAGAACTAAAAATTATCAAAAAGTCTAACCCCAAAAATGAGGTTTTTCGAACTATTTATAATAAAAACAAAACCTAATCAAAGAAGGATTCTATTTACTGAAAATCTGTCCAAACGCGTCTGGGGACGGACCTCGTGACGGACCGTCATGGACACGATGGACCGTCATGGCCTCCGTCGTCCCATACTTCACACATTCTTCTGCTGCTTTCTTCATCCCTCCGACGTACAAGTATGACGGACCGTTTCAAGCATGACGGTCCGTCGAGGGTCTCCGTTCCAAAACACTTGAACTTCTTGGAATTTGGGTACTGGGACTACTTCTCTGATCATCACGACGAACAAGCAGGACGGACCGTCGTGGCTATGACGATCCGTCATGGACTTCTGTTATCCCACACTTGGTCAGACTTCCCCATCTTCCATCAGCAGCTTTTCTCCTCACTATGATGCCACCTACGGACCGTCACAGCCTCGACGGACCGTCATGAGCTCCGTAGGTGGTCTCTTCTGCATTTCTTGCTCAAAAACTTCCGCGTTCATCCTTGGACAGATTTCCTAGAAACAAAGAGAAACTTATATAAAAATCAACACAAAAAGGCTTTCGACACACAATAAACTTAAGGAAAAAGCATTAACAGTACCGTGAAACCACGGTACATCAACACCCTCAACTTAAATTCATTGTTTGTCCTCAAGCGACGCACTATGATTCACTACAAAATCTGTGTATACGAGTATCCGCTTTTTAACTTTTGCAATCATTTGGCTATCAATCCCGATCATTCTCATTATGTTCATGCATGTTATCACTATTAGGTATTGACTTATGTAGAATCAGACCATGACACAAACTCACTACGCAATGACACCTATCCTCTTCAATTTCTCACCGAGGTGCTAATATTTCCGGTATTGCAACTACTGTCCTCACTGCAAATAACATCCTCATTTTTCACATAATGATTTCAGTTTGAGTATAAGGATTACTTTTCGACACTCACTCTCAGAACAAATCCACAACTTATTTATACATATTGCCATATGCTTGCCCTTATTTTCACTACTTTAAGTTCGCCATACAACTCTTAGGATCACAATAGGACTTTTTAGCTTGTAACATAGGCTCAGGGTCAGGTAGGGTATATTTAGGTATCCTTTAGTGACTTTTTGCCCTCCTTGACATATCGACTAAACGCACCACCTTTCTATCATTCTATTTCACCCAATTTCTCAATTTTCTTTTTGCCTTGCTGTTTTTCCTTTCTCATCCTTATATGTAAGTGACTTTTCTCTTTTCTTGTGTTTTATTATCATTATATATATTTATTTATTTTTAGTCACTTCTGTTTTGTTCTTTCTTCCTCTTCATACTTTCAACCCCAATTTTCCGGAGTATTCCTTATAACAGCCACCCTCAACTCATGACTTTGCCATGAGTTAAGGTTCACAATACCCATGGTTGGGTCAGGACCACGACAAGGTTGCTTATTAGCCACCCTCAACTTATGTTTTTGGCATAAACTGAGGTGCACATGTCCAAGGAGGGACCAGGGCCAACACGTTGTTCCCCGAGAGAATCAGTTGGGATGAAAAAGAAAGATTTGTTTTTAGGCTCAAATAATTTGGATCAATAAAGGGTTAACTTCATTTGGTTTTCTGTTATTTTTAGGCTCAAGATTGACTATTTCGAACAAAGGCCTATGATCCTTTCCTAATTGTTTGTTGTGGCTCACTTCTAGCAAGACTAACCAGGCAAGTTCTAGCTCAGTATTAATGGTGGACATTCGAATTCACCTCACACTCACTTGACATTCCTTACTTTCCCAGATTATTAGACACCTAGTTCGAGTCTTAGATTCAGGATCATGCAGTAGTGTATCTTTATTTCATGTTTCAAACCACACAATTATCAATTACTATGCCTAGTCATGCATCATTTTGATTATCGGGATATCATATTTGTTTTAGCCATCATGCTTCAGATTTATACTATGTACATAAGATATGACATGCCAGTTCAACAATAAAAGTAATCAGTCTTTTGGGGAAAAAGAACACAGGCAAGAAAACCCCAAAAGAGGATCATGAACTTGGGCTACTCAGAATTCACCCAAGTACACACTTTCCATTTACCCCACCCCAAACAAAAGATATGCAATTGTCCCCAATGCAAAAAAAAACAAACTAAAATACGCGAGTGGTAAGTGAAGCAAACTTGAGGCGCTAAGCGCCGGCGATCAACAAGCTGTTGGGTCCGGTTCTCCGGAACCCACTCCCTCTATAGTCTGGACACCCTCAGTAGTGTCCTCAGCAGCAACAACACCATCAGTAGTGCCTCTCACTGTATCTGCAATTCTGGAGCTAGACACCCCGGCAGCTAACTCGACAGCCCTCAACGTACGGGCCTCCTCGTCAGCAATCGAGGCTCTCCTCGCAGCCTCCATCTCACGGCGCTCCTTCTTTCTCGCCCTAGCCTCATCCTCCTCTCGACCCCTGTGCCTCTTGGCATGCTCTCATGGGGGAGGTGGTGGAACATCAGAAGTGGCAAAAAGAGCATCCATCACTGTGTCCTCAGCAGGCTCTGCGGAAGGGGCCTCAGACTCAGGCACCCTAGCCTCTAAGATCATATCAAGATAAGCCCGCAAACTCGCAACCGCAGCCTGAATGGTCGACATGTCCATCGGAGGTGCTGGTCGGGCTAGCACTCGCAACTCAAAAGCGTCTAAGCGCTGATGCACCTCTGCGATCTTCCTCTCTGTGTGCTGTGTCATCTTGCGCTCCAAGAGCTCCTCTGCCTCAGCAATAGACCTCTGCATCCAAGGCTAGATGTGATGCAGAAGTGTAGCAATATGTACCTCGAGTTTCTGGACCCTAGCAAGTGGGACCAGAGTGGCGGAAGGAGCCGACCGAGAGGAACTCGGGGCAGTGCTACTACCCGGGATAGACTCGACCGGGGTAGTGTCTGTGGGTGCAGAAGCATCCTGGGAATCCGCATGAGCATGCTCTAAAGTGTCTGCCAGGTTCTCACCAAGTGGGACCACCTTCGGGCGGGGCCCTCTGCATGGAGCCTACTCATTGGCCTCATCCCTGATGAGGCCGATGTCAACATTGCCCTGCGGGGTCTTGAGCTGATCAATGTGCCAAATGGGCACACCTGCGGACCTGCATAAAGAGAAAACCATGCAAGGAAAAGGGTAAGTTGTGGTGACCTTGAAGGCCCTCTCGTGCATGACCGCCTGTAGAAGCCAAGCGAAGTCAACCTCGAACCCTGCCATCATTGCGGCCATCAGAACTGCACGATCCCATATGACTATATTATCTGCAGCAGTGGGGGAAAGGCAGTGGCGGACTATCAACCATAGAAACTTGGCCGTAAAGGTCAAGTTGGCCTTTCTGATGGCTCCCTTTGGCTCCATTACCCAATCAGCAGCCTCTCCATCAATAGACAAGTGCTGGGCCATCCACCTCTTGGTGGTCTCTCTCAGCGATGGCTCACGTAAGAACCGAACCTCTTTAACAATTTGCCACCGGTAGTCGAACTCGGCGGTGAGAGGTGTCCTGGTGGTATCAACATCCTCGCCGCAGATATCGGCGTATGGCTGGCAGGGAGATGTCGACATGTATACCGCGTACTCTGACGTGCTCAAGTGGGTCCTGTTTGGCTGGGGCAGGCCGCCGATCGATCTTTGATCGGAGAGTGGCCACATAAGAGGCATAAACTCTCGGACTAACTCCTCACTGTAGCGGCCCAAAGAACGAGCCGTCCACTCCAGCCGGTGTCTGGTGAAGAAAGTGTGGATATCCGGCATGGTGGGGAGACTTCCCGTAAGGACCCGACTCTCCAGAGTAAGGGTCTGTGTCATGACGCCTTTATCATTTAGAACCTTGGCGTCTGAGTACACTTGGTATTGCCCGTTGACACACCACCGGTTGTGCTGGTCGGCAACCGGGGCAGGAACTCCAGTCGGTGTGCCAGGAGTGGAGTCAGTGCTGTCAGCCTCATCAGCCGAGGCAGACTGTGTAACTGTGGCGGGTGCAGAGGCTTCTGCGGACCCGGAGGGTTCCTCTGACCAAGAAACTCCTAAGGAGCCAGATGCTCCTTCGTCTTGGGCAGCTGACCCAGAAGGTGTGCCGGTCAGTGTGCGCTCTCCGTCGTGGATGTCCGTCAGAGGACACTTAGAAAAAGTATTGAGACCCTTAGGACAGGGGTCTCTGACCGTCACGACGGTTGAGCAGGACGGACCGTCGTGGGTACGACGGTCCGTCGTGGATATCCGTCAGTGGACACTTAGAAAAAGTATTGAGACCCTTAGCAGAGGTGTCTCTGACAACCAAGATGGTTGTGCAGGACGGACCGTCGTGGGCATGACGATCTGTCACATTTGTCCGTCAGTGGACACTTAGAAAATGTATTGAGACCCTTAGCACAGGGGTCTCTGACAACCAAGATGGTTGTGCAGGACGGACCGTCGTGGGCATGACAGTCCGTCACATGTGTCCGTCAGTGGACACTTAGAGAAAGTATTGAGACCCTTAGAACAGGGGTCTCTGAAAACCAAGAAGGTTGTGTAGGACGGACCATCGTGGACGGTCCGTCACATGTGTCCATCAGTGGACACTTAGAAAAAGTATTGAGACCCTTAGAATTGGGGTCTCTGACAACCATGACGGTTGTGCAGGACGGACCGTCGTGGGCATGACGGTGCGTCACATATGTCCGTTGGTGGACACTTAGAGAAAATACATTATGGGGTGTTAGGACGGACCCTATGACGGTCCGTCGTGGTTATGACGGTCCGTCATCGGGATCTCGTTCTGTCATTCAGAGACAGAACTGGGGATGCTACAATCAACCCAAGTGATTCAAACCAAAGACCCAACATTTCCCTACAGCTTTCTAACCCAAATACCTATCAAATTTACAAGGCTAAAGCACCAATTTCTTGAGTTTTATCAAGGCAATTCGTGGGACTAATAACCTAGGTCAGACAAGATTTGGTCAAAGATCAAAGACCCACAAAAAGAAATATGCTAATAGTAAATTAAAAACAAAAATGAAGAGTAAATGGGTAGAGTTCAGAAGCACATACCTTGGAAGAGGAGAAAACAAAACGGAAGTGAGGCACCCAACTATGAAGATGAGAATCACAGCAGCAGACTCCGACAAAGAAAGGGGATTTGGGAAGGGAAGATGAGAATGTGGGGATTTTGGGAAGGGAAGGAAGTTGAAAAGGGAGGAAATGGGAGAAAAAGGGAAAGAAACGGTTGAATGAAGGGGTGGGGAGTTTAAAAAGGTTTAAAACTTTTAAAATTCCCCAGCCGGGTCATGTCGGGTTGCTGGATAATGAAGCGACGAGACCCCGACGATGGTCCGTCACATCTGTGACGGTCCGTCATAGGTTCCGTCGCATGTGCCCTAATTTTTCAAAGCAATAAAGAACGTACCTGGCACGACGGAGTCATGCGATGATCCGTCACAGGCGTGACGGTCCGTCGATGTATCCATCAGTGAATGTGACAGAGTAATTTTCTACATAACTTCCTGGAGATGTGCTACCTGAAAATTTAAAACCCATTAGTAGAAAATGCTACCATTACTAGAAATAAAACTATAATTTGGTTAGATGATACATATTGGATTGCCTCCCAACCAGCGCCTGATTTAACGTCGCGGCACGACTGAGGAAACTCGATTACTCATACTTCATCAAGATGGTATGCCTCAATCACCTGATTCGCCGATTCCGCATGCCCTATATAGATTTTTATACGTTGTCCATTCACCTTAAACCGCACACTTTCCTTGTTTTCCAACTCAACCGCCCCATGAGGGAATAGTTGGGTGATCAAGTAAGGGCCAGTCCATTTGGACTTGAGCTTGCCCGGAAACAAGCGCAACCTAGAGTTGAATAAAAGCACCGAATCCCCAACCATAAACTCTCGTTTCTCGATTTTTAGGTCATGGTACTTCTTCATCTTTTCTTTGTAGAGGGCTGAGCTTTAATAAGCTTTTAGGCGAAATTCATCGAGTTCATTCAACCCATTTAACCGTTGTTCTACAGCTTCGTTCCAGTCCATTTTTAACTTCTTCATAGCCCGCATGGCTTTATGCTCTAATTCAACCGGAAGATAACAAGCTTTCCCATATACTAGTTGGTATGGGGACATACCTATGGGAGTCTTATACGCTGTCCGGTAGGCCCAAATAGCATCATCAAGCCTCCTTGACCAATCTGTTATACTAGCGTTCACTGTTTTTGACAAAATCTGTTTGATCTCCCTATTTGACACTTCAACTTGCCCACTAGTTTGAGGATGGTAAGGAGTGGCCACGTTATGGCGAACCCCATATTTCTCCAATAATCCCTTGAACAATTTGTTGCAAAAGTGGGATCCCCCATCACTAATAATTGCCCATGGGGTACCAAATCGAGAGAATATATTATTTTTCAGGAACGCAGTGACACTCTTCCCCTCATTGTTTGCGAGGGCGATAGTTTCCACCCACTTAGATACATAATCAACTGCTACTAAAATATACTTCATTCAATGAGAACTCACAAACGGACCCATAAAGTCAATACCCCAAACATCAAATAACTCAATCACAAGAATGGGGTTTAGAGGGAGCTCTTGCTTTCTTGAAATGCCGCCATCTCTTTGGCATCTTTCACACGCTTTGGTGAACTCATGAGCATCTTGATGAATAGTTGGCCAATAGTAACCACATTTTAAGATCTTATGAGCAGTCCGGATACCACTATGATGTCCACCAAAGGGTGAGGAATGGCATGCCTCTAAAACACTCAACATCTCAACTTCTGGCACACAACGCCGAATAAGCCCATCAGCACAGCTCCTATATAAGTATGTTTCATCCCAAAAGAACTTCTTCACATCATACATGAACTTTTTCCTTTGATGAAAGGACAAGTCCGATTGAACAATATCACTAGCTAAATAGTTCGTAAAATCTGCGAACCATGGAATCAAGTCTTGTGAGGCAGCCAATACATGATCATCGGGGAACGTGTCATCAATATCAGTCTTATCCCCCAACTCTCTCATAGCTTCATCTTCTAGACGGGACAAGTGATCAGCGACTTGATTTTCGATCCCTTTTCGATCCCTTACCTCAAAGTCAAATTCCTGCAGTAGTAATACCCAACGAATCAACCTCGGTTTCGCATCCTTCTTTGCCATCAAATATCTCAAGGCTGAATGGTCAGTATGCACTATAACTGTAGTACCTAGCAAATAGGAGCAAAATTTTTCAAAAGCAAATACTACTGTAAGGACCTCTTGCTCAGTTACTGTATAGTTCTTCTGAGCTTCATTGAGGGCTTTACTAGCATAGTAAATGGGATGAAGGATTTTGTCCCTTCTTTGTCCCAATACCACACCAAGGGCAACCCCACTAGCATCGCACATCAGCTCAAATGGACTGCTCCAATCCAGAGAAATAATGATAGGTGCAGATACCAATTTTTCTTTTAGCTCACCGAATTCTTTAAGACAGGATTCATCAAAATAAAATTTACAATCTTTCTCGAGCAGTTTGCACAACGGATGTGCAATTTTTGAGAAATCTTTGATGAATCTCCTGTAAAAACCTGCATGCCCAAGAAAGCTTCTCACACCTTTTACAGAGATAGGTGGAGAAAGTCTCTCAATTACCTCGACTTTGGCTCGATCAACCTCTATGCCCTTTTTTTAAATGCGATGACCCAAAACAATACCTTCTTTAACCATGAAGTGGCATTTTTCCCAATTGAGTACTAAATTGCAGTCTTCACATCTCTTAAGAACCTCAAATAAATGGCTCAAACACCGCTCAAATGATTCACCAACCACAGAAAAATCATCCATAAAAACCTCAATAGTATCTTCCACCATGTCGGATAATATCGACATCATACATCTCTGAAATGTGGCGGGTGCATTGCACAACCCAAACGGCATTCTTTTGAACGCAAAGGTCCCATATGGACAAGTAAAGGTGGTTTTCTCTTGATCTTCTGGTGCAATAGAAATCTGATTGTACCCAGAATAACCATCAAGAAAACAGTACCACCCTTTTCCAGCAAGTCTATCCAACATCTGATCCATGAAGGGCATAGGAAAATGGTCTTTTTCGGTCCATGCATTTAATTTCCGGTAATCCATACACACCCTCCATCCAGTCACCGGTCTCATTGGAACAAGTTCATTTTTTTCATTGGGGACCACAGTCATTCCCCCTTTCTTAGGTACACACTGAACAGGGCATACCCAACTACTATCGGCGATCGGATATATTACTCCGGCATCCAACCATTTAATGATTTCCTTCTTCACGACCTCTTGCATAGGTGGATTTAAGCGTCTCTGGTGCTCAATACTTGGCTTATGATCGGGCATGAGTTGGATTTTATGAGAACAAATACCAGGAGGGATCCCAATAATGTCCGCAATAGTCCACCCAATAGCTCTTTTGAACCTTTTTAGCACTTTCACCAAACTCTCAACTTGTTGTTCATTCAGGTCTGATGCAATGATTACCGGCAATGTGTCACCGTTTCCTAAGAATTCATACCTGAGATGAGGTGGGAGAAGTTTTAGTTCTAACTTTGGAGCCTCCTCTATAGATGGTTTCGCGGGTGGAGACTCGCGATTCTTCATGTCTAGCTCATATTTCTTCGGTTTAAACCGAACATTACCACGATCAAGAGCAGCGACTAATGACCCATATTCTTCAATGCAATCATTATCAAAATTCATTATCACTGCCGCCAGTGCTTCTACACCTAGACGTTCTTCTATTTTTGTCTCGGGTGACTTACCAACTTTGTAGGATATAGCAGATACCGATTGGAGCTCACCACTCTGTCTCATGGACCTACAAATGTTGAAGGTCACTTCTTCATTGTTCAACCGAAATTTCATTTGCCCCTTTTCCATATCAACTAAGGCTCTACCCGTAGTAAGGAATGGTCTCCCAAGAATAATAGGCACCTCAAAATCAACTTCACAATCAAGAATAACAAAATCTGCCGGAAATATGAACGACTCCACTTTAACTAGCACATTGTGGAGTATCCCTATAGGCCTTTTTACTGTTCGATCGTCCATCAATAGCCGCATCGCAGTGGGATTTGGATCACCCAAACCCAGCTTCTTGTAAATCGAGAGGGGCATGAGATTTATGCTTGCCCCAGATCACATAGTGCTTTCGCAAAATGCAATAACCCGATTGTACAAGGGATAGTGAACGCACCCGGATCTTCTTTCTTCTGTACTAAATATCTTGTAGCAATAGCACTACAATGCTGCATTCTATCATCATCCTCAAAAGTGATCGATCTTTTCTTTATAACCAGATCTTTCATAAACTTGGCATAAATAGGCATTTGTTCTAGAGCTTCTACCAAAGGGACATTGATAGAAAGCTGCTTCAACATTGTTATAAAACGCCGATATTTACCATCCTCGGTCTTTTTCACTAACCTTTGAGGAAAGGGTGGTGGTGGTCTAGGCATGGGAGTTACCTTTTTAGGCACTTCAACTTCTTTTTCAGTGTTATCTTCTACTTCATCACTAACATCTACCACTTTATCATTATCTCTCATCAACTTTTCCACAATAGACGGCATAGGTGGGTCAATGGTTTGCTTACCACCCCGAGTAGTAATTGCCATACAGTGTCCATCATCTTTCGGATTTTGGACAGTGTTGCTAGGGAGAGTGCCCAGTTGCCGTGTGTTCACAGTCACAGATAATTGGGCCATTTGCAACTAAAGCTGCTTAATTGATATTGCATGTGTATCGACTTTCTGCCCAATACCCGCTACATCACTCCTTAACTCTTTCGTGTGCTCATCACTACCATCGAACGTCCTCATCATTTTATGCAACATATCCTCAACTCGCGCCATATTACCTCCACCATCCCTAGGAGCAACTTCACGATTTTGAGGAGGAACATAAGGCCCACTCCTATCATTTCTGTTACCATAGTTACCCCTGTTGAAGTTGTTGTCGCGGTTGTAATTTCCATCACGGACATAGTTACCCTCACGGTTATAGTTACCATAGTTTCGACCTTGGTTCCCTTGACCTTGGCGCCAATTCTCCTGATTGGAGCCTTGGGCATTCGGTCGAAAACCCCCCGTCTGATCATTTACTGCATAGGAATCCTCCTCATAATAATATTCATCAGTTGGTGGTGGTGGTTTAGACAAGTAGTTCACTGCATTTATCTTTTCTGCACCCCCAGTGACATGTTTTAACACCAACCCAAGCTCAGTTCTCATCTGTGCCATCTCTTCACGAATCTCATCTGTGGCTGGGTTGTGTGTGGATTGCACTGCAAAGGTATTTCTCCCCGTATCTGACTTCCTAGTACTCCATGCTTTATTATTCTGGGAGATTTTCTCTAACTTTTCGGCAATCTCAGCATAAGGACACTCCCCATAAGAACCACCTGCTATAGCATCCAATACCGCTTTATTATTATCATCCTGTCCTCGATAGAAGTATTCTTTCAGTGACTCATCATCTATGCGTTGATTGGGGACACTTCTCAAAAATAAAGTGAACCTATCCCAAGAACTGCTAACTGACTCTCCTGGTAGTGCCACAAAGTTGTTCACTATGTCTTTGTGATTTAGTTTCTTGTAGACCGGGTAGTAACGTGCTAAGAAAACGTCCCTTAGTTGGTTCCAAGTGAAAATTGAGTTATAAGGGAGCTCAGTGAACTAAATAGCAGCCTCTCCCGTCAGTGAGAGAGGAAATACTCTTAACCCTATTACATCCAAATTAAAATCAGGCCTCCCTACACAGCCTTTACACACTGCCCTCACCTTAGCTATATGGGCATGTGGGTCCTCAGAAGGTATCCCTGAAAACAAACCTCTAGCAGTGAGCATTTGCATTAGACTACTAGTTACCACAAAGGTGTGACCTTCTGGTAGAGGGGGCAAGACAAGTGGCCCATCAGAGTCTGCAATATTATCATAACCTCTGTAGTATTCTTGAGGACGTGGAGCGGGATTTTGTCCCCTTTGTGCATCTTGACCAGGATTATCAGGTAATAATCGACCATGAGCATCAACTGGAGCTGGGATGTTCTGGTTTGGATCATCATAATTTATACCCAAGTTTTGATTCATATTGCGTAGTGTACGCTCTAACTCGTGATCGTAGGGAAACAAGGGTTCTCTTCCTCTCCGTGTATTTTTCATACAAGAAAGTTAGTATCTGCAAGAATAAAAAACAACAGAAAAAGTAAAATCAGGAAAATATTGACTACACTTTAGTAATAAGTTTAAATTAATCTAAAAGCTACTTTCCCCGGCAGAAGCGCTAAAATTTGATACGCTCAAACTTACTTCTCAAATAAGAAGTAAAGCGGTCGTATCAAGTAAAGAATCCAACTAATGAGGTTAGGATCGATCCCACGAGGAAAATAGTTCAGACTTAACTTTATTCTATTATTACTACTATTTAGCCAACTATGTTCCAAGAAAACAAAAGACAAAAAGGGGGGGTTTTATTTCTGAATTAACGAAAATGACTAGCTAAATTAAAGTAAACAACTAACAGATTCAAATCTCGAAGTTTAATCAATTAATAAAAGTAACTAGGGCTTAAGTGTTCCCCACAGGTTCCTAACTTGATAACTCTAACTATAACAATTCTTTCCTAGTATCTTGCATGTAAAGTGATAAGTTATGTATCTCTAAATCCTTGGTCCGACATCTAGAAAGTTTCACTCCGCACCTTGGTCCGGCTACGTGTGTTGCTATACTAACCCTTATCTTTACCTCATATTAAGCATTGTATTCGGTATTTGACTAAGTTATTACCTCGTACCAACCAATACTAGCCTATTAGATAGTCTACACTAAATCTATGTTGATAATTCTTTTCCTATTATCTACCTCCTTGGTCCGGCAAGCAGCATTAAGGCGAGTTCTAACGTTGTCCATCCATTAAAAAGACTTCTACACGAAAGAATTATCAATACTTGCAAGACACCATTCTAGAATTGTTATTTTAGTTAGAGTTTACCTTGTTATTCACCCATGGTTCCCACAACCCTAGCTGTGGAGTTTAGTTACCCGTAGTCATAATTACACAATTCATATTTTTAATGGAAGAATTCATGTACTTACTTTAATGAGAAAGAATAAAATTCAGAATTTAACTTGATTAATCAACACAAAACACCAACAATCAATTCCAGAAAAAGTGTATCAATTACTGAAATTAATTCTTCAATACTCGAACAAGAGAACTAAAAATTATCAAAAAGTCTAACCCCAAAAACAAGGTTTTTCGAACTATTTATAATAAAAACAAAACCTAATCAAAGAAGGATTCTATTTACTGAAAATCTGTCCAAACGCGTCTGGGTCGACGGACCGTCATGGACACGATGGACCGTCATGGCCTCCGTCGTCCCATACTTTACACATTCTTCTGCAGCTTTCTTCATCCCCCCGACGGACAAGTATGACGGACAGTTTCAAGCACGACGGTCCGTCGAGGGTCTCCGTTCCAAAACACTTGAACTTCTTGGAATTTGGGTACTGGACTACTTCTTTGATCATCACGACGAACAAGCAGGACGGACCGTCGTGGCTATGACGGTCCGTCATGGACTTCCGTAATCCCACACTTGGTCAGACTTCTCCATCTTCCATCAGCAGCTTTTCCCCTCACAATGCCACCTACGGACCGTCACAGCCTCAACGGACCGTCATGAGCTCCGTAGGTGGTCTCTTCTGCATTTCTTGCTAAAAAACTTCCGCGTTCATCCTTGGACAGATTTCCTGCAAACAAAGAGAAACTTATATAAAAATCAACACAAAAAGGCTTTCGACACACAATAAACTTAAGGAAAAAGCATTAAAAGTACCATGAAACCACGGTACATCAGTTATTTGCCTTAATAGTGAACTTTTCTTCTTTACAGTGAACTTTTTCTTTTAACTCCTTAACCTTCCAAGTAATCCCTCTAGTGATACTTTGTGCAATACATCACCTTAAGGACACAAGGAATCAATCATACATCATACGTAAGCCATCACCTACCATCATAGAAGTATAGTACAACATAGACACATTTAAGTCAAAACTAAAAGATCCTTACAGTAAACTCTTAGTCATTATGCATATATACTTGTTTTACTTCACATAGAACCTTATGAGACCTTACTCATAATCCCAATCTAAATCTACTAGTGCAATGTACATGTGAAGCCCCATAACCTCCCACATACTTAGTAGACCTATCATGAGATCACAAGCCTTAACATTCAATTCATACATCAACAAGTAAGTGAAGACAACTTCATTCATGTCAACAACCTTCATCATATAGTCATTAAGACCAACATAGTACATATAAGAATAAGACCACATAATATAGACTCATATCATGCACATTCTCATAACAAGTAGACATATACTACCATGCCATGCATAAAGAAATAACCATAATCATACACCTTAGATCACCTTCCTAGAACTCCCTAAGAAGCCACTTGTGCAATGTCTAGTTGGGTTCATTACTTCCACCTATCCTAAGTAACCTTCCTTAGGTCATCCTAGTTAGGGTCTTAGTCATTTACTTCCATTTTCCATTTTACTTTAGGGAAACTATAGCCTTAACCGACAATAAGACTATGTGAGCCAAACATGGAATTTGGATTCATACCCTCACACCAAAAGAGGGTATCTTACTTGCCAAGGTAAGACATCAGTATCATGCTACCATATTAGGTGATATCACTTGCTAGATCCTATGGGGCAACATTGTTATGGAAACTTGGGGGCCATCATAGAAACATCACTCTACACCCTTTTGGGTATTGAGACTATCCACCCCGTGAGGTGTATGGTGACCTACCTTCCTACAATGGGAAGGGACACCCCTCATCTTCAAGTTCACACGGTGCTAAGCTAAGTTCCCTTTATTAAAAGCCTTTATTACATTACTTTTAAAAGAATAGGCTTTAGGAGATTCACTCCCCATTTGCTTAGCTCATAGGTTATAGATGAGAAATCCTTTCATCAACCTATATCATGTGAGAAAACCTTTCACATGGACATAGCATATTCAAGCACCTATCTAGTTTAGGATATTCTTGAGCATACCTTTCAAGATCCCCTCTATTGACTAGATCATCATACATGTGTGTGTGTATATACATGTGAGCAAATCTTTCACATAACACCTTTAGACCACACATGTTTATACTTTACTTCATTCATGCATAAGTGTACAAGTGTAACTATATGAGCCATGCTTTCATATAAACACATTTAGACATTAGTTATAATCATACTTCATCATACCACATACTTCACATTATAGAATATAAGACATGTTCATAACCTACTCATGCATTCATATCCATATACATAGAAACAAAACCTAGGAACTATCATATCAAGGTACATATGTGCAATGCATAGACAAGGTCCCATACCTGCCCATACTAGTACACCTATCAAGTCATCCTAGTTAAGGAAACACATATCATACTTTTATAGACATAATCTTAACATGCATAGTAGTAGACACAAGTGAATATGAGAACAACCTTTCATTCGACACTATAATACTATACTACTTGTAAGAATGCATGTAGAGTGAGGGTATGTGTATATTGGTCAATATGATCACATAATGGCTCTCAACAACACATTGAGTCAGCCACCCTCTTAGGACCACAATGCACAACCAAGCATAGATCACACAACACAATTTAGCATAGGAGACAAGCTAAATTCATATTACACTTTAAGACTCCCAACATTAACTATTTACACCTTCACATAGGGGTACATGGGTAGGGGTCATCAATCCTTCACACGTATTTAATGGAAGCACCTACACACGATCGTAACCTAACCATTTACATGCTCATACAATAGCCATACAACCTAGATCACAACTAAAATAGGAAAGTAGGCATAAGCTTCACATAGTGTGATCATCATAACCACACACTCATATATTCACCAATTTGCCTTCAAGGCCATAGTCAACACATATATAATGACAATAAATTTAATACTGCCACCATAAGTGGACCATACCACACAATGTCATACAAGTCTTCATCAACAATAGTATAGAGAAGTAGAGAAGTAGAAGGGTAGAGCAATTCTTACCAATCCTTTAGCCTTTGATCATCATTGACCATTACTACTCTTTCATCAACAATTCAAGTATAAGGCAGTAGCTAAAGTACAATAATCATATATATGAAGTCATGCACAAGCTACTACAAGATCATGCTACAAACTAGTACAACACATCACTAACATACTACAAGGTAGAAGGACATAAACCATTAACCAATTTCACTTGCATGAATCATAAATCATATTTCATCAATAGTACCAATCTAGGGTAGTATCTAGATATACACTTAACATAACGAACTCATGCTTAAATCCCTACAAGGTCAAGATACTAACATAGGCACTAAACTATCAAATCATAGAGAGTAGAAGAAATATGCAATGCTACTAATTCCCTAAAGCCTTGATCATCAATCATATTATAACAATAATGTACATGTTATGCACTAGCTAAATAGATCATTACTCAAAAGAAATCATGCTTCATCTAACCTAAAATCGAGATCACATCACATACATAATATTATCAATCAATAGAGTAGAAGAACCAAGATCAATTCATACCAATCCTTCTTTACTTTGATCATAAGATATTCATATCCATAATTCATCCATGATATTAACCTAAGGCATTAGCTACAATCATCTTAACATAATCGAATTCCTCATTCATACATTAAAAAGCATATGTTACAGTGAACATATAGAGACATAGGCTAAACTTATTCAGATCTTCATATATTGATCCACATGGATCATTCATCAACAATTCACCATCAATAGACATAATAAACAGTAGACATAAGCAATTCAACGTAATAGAATCATAAATCCACCTATAACAAGACACGATCACAATGCCCATGCAAGGGCTAAATTGAGTTTGGGAAGGGACATGGGTTCACAATGCAATTTGGATTGAATTTCACGTTAAAACTAATACATTATCATCAATTCATCATAATTAAGCCCTTGAAAATTTTCGAGAAAGAACCCATGGTTAGATTGGATGATGGAAAGTTTAATCATGAAATCTCTTTGAAAGCTTTGAGATTAAATGTCTAGATGGAAGGATAACTAGAGATGAAGGATCACCATACCTTAATGTGTAAGAAAACCTCTAAAACTTGATGAAGAATCCAATCTCCAAGATGTTCTTGAGCTTCACCTTCAATGGAGGTTCTAGAGAGAATATTCTTTTGGAGGGAAAGTCTATTTTGTGTAGAAGGGATTGGGAATGGGTTGATGACGTTTTTGATCACTTAAAGACACCCAAAAACAACCAAATAAACCTAGTAGGGTTAGGTTAGTACGTGGGGTTAATTTACCATTCACCCCTTTAATGAAACAGTGCGCAGGCAGTAGCTGAAGCCTACATCGACGGCCAGCCATCGATGGACCGTCTGTGGCTTCTGTCGATTGGCTCATGGGATGTTCTTTGGCTGAGACTTTCCCCAGGCTAAGTGTTGATCGACGCCTCTCCATCGATGGGGCGTCAGTCCACCAAAGGGGCGTCGTTTGGTTCAGTCGACTTGGCAGTGTCTCGATAGCCTTTGGGTCCTTCTTGTGGGCCCTTTTGCGGGGCCCTTGGGAAGTCTTACCCGGGCGTTTTAAATGTAAATATGAACCTTAACATGTTGAATACCTTCCACATCAGTTTCACCCAAAAAAATAACACGCAACACGTCCAAACATTCTAGGCACCATCAAGACACACACACATGCATGTCTCAAGGGTTAACTTTCGAACGTCTTGGACGTTCTTGGACGTTTGACAACCAAACTTCATGAAACTACATACACTGCTTATAAACATCATTATTACTCATTTTAGGACCTCATAAGATCATGCCACCCACATAAGCACATAAAAACACATAAGGCCCCTTAGGTGTCTATTCCTCGAACGTCTTGATCGTCCCTTGACGTTTGACTTCCAAATGACTTCAAATTACCCTAGCATACTTTAAAATACTTTATTAACCTGTTAACAAGATTATAGTAAAAAGTGAGGTTCTAGACACCCTAACTCATTTTGGGGGTCTTACAATCGTCTTCTGCACTTTTTCAGCTGCCTTCTACGTTTTAAACTGAACATCTTTGGTGCAAAACAAACATAAAAACATGTTAAAGCTACTACAAAAAGGTTCTAGACACACACCACTCTTAAGCGAAATGCATTGAAAATACCGTGTGACCACGGTACATTAGGTAGCAGTAGTGGCTTCTAGGAAAGGTGATCTGAATCATCTCAATTGTGGCACTTACGACTCGGTCATATGAGTGACAAAGGATTGACTTTGTTGAAAAAGCAGAATTTGTTGGATGGTTATAAAAATCAAGCTTTAATTTTTTGTGAAAATGTGTATTTGCAGCAATCAAGGGAGAAGTTCAGCATGAAGGCTATTTAGATGACCAACAACACATTAGATTATATATTTTAAGACTTGTGGGGTCCAAACATATTTCCCTCAAAAAGTGGCGCAAGATACTTTATGAATTTGATTGAAAAGTACCTGAAACGACCCATTTGATCGTTTTGAGTACAAGAGTTTTTTATTCCATAAAAGATCTTTCGATTGATTTTAAAAGGGTGTTTAGGACTATTCGTAATTATATTTATGAAATTTAATGAGGTAATTTTTATAATTCATTTAGTTGATGGTTAACGCAAAAAACATTAGAATTTATGGTGGACCATTTTTGCTATTTCACTAATTAGTTTTTTAATAATTAGGGTAGTACATAATTTGTAGAAAAAAAATAAGGGTTTGAGACTGAGAGAAACTCACATGTGGACGAACAACGTAAAAAATTACTTTGTGCGGCATCAGGTAAGCAAATTTTTAATTGAACTTTATTTCCTGACTATGTTGATGAATTGCATGGATATAGTGATAGTACTATTGATATTAAATTGTGGGTAGAGATGAAATTGTAAACTTAATTGTCAAGGTCGGTTGCTGCACTGTAACGTTGTTATTGATAGAATTATCACTTACCTAGTGAGTCACATTGAGGGTCAAATTTTGGAAAATAGTGGATAGCTAATGGTTGGGGTAGGGATTTATATTATTTTAATGTTAAGGTTAGAATTAGATTATTATAGTGTTAATTGGAAAAAGGGAAATTGAGAACTCCTCTGTCTACCCGTGATTGCCAATTTGAAAATTGAAACATTATGACCAATAAAAAATTAAGAAAGTTAATGACTAACTAATGATTTTTTTGGGGATAAATTAAGATTTAATTAGAATTCTATAATGAATTAGGAATTTCGGTCAAAGATTTAGGCTTATTCGAGTGTTTAAGGTATGGGTTATGCCTTTGGTTTTAGGTATGGAATTTTCTTATGGTTATCACATTATGACTCTAGTATTAATATGTTGGTATAGGTAATTAAATATTACTTGTACTATATTATATGAATATCATTATATTAATCTATTGGAGGAACCATGACTTAACCTTAAGCTTGAATATAAGAAATAGAAGACTTGATATACCAAGTGACCTCATGATTAGGAACTTGAATATAGATTTGTGCTTGATGATCTTTGCGAATCTAGGCCAAAAGTAGAGAATGATGATGTCTATGAACTTGTTTGTTTACGAATATTGTATACTTGATAGATTGGAAACATTCTGAGGCATTGAGGAAAGGAAAATCGTTGGAGAAGTAGTTTTCTCGACTTTGATTCTTCGATGGAGGTAGGTTATGGTTTATGCTATTTGATAGTTAACTCTTAAAAGTTATTGATATGCATTGAATGATATTGTGAAGTTTTCTATGTACTTGATTGTGTGGTTGTGTTGCTTGGTTGTGTGTTTTGTGATTGGTCTGAAATCCTGAAACCGTGGAATTTATATTCTTGAACACTCTTTATCGAAGTGATGCCTTGAATATAGAAGGCTTGATGAAATATTATCAATGAATTGAAAGTGCTGATAATAAATGATAAATTAATGGTATAATTGGATCGGAGTGTCACGTTCCGACACGGTATAATTGGATCGGAGTTTCACGTTCCGACATGGTATAATTGGATCGGAGTGTCACGTTCCGATACAGTATAATTTGATCGGAGTGTCACGTTCCGACACGGTATAATTGGATCGGAGTGTCAGTTCTGAAATAGTAACATTAAAGTAAAAAGATATGGAATTAACGGAATATAATCAATCTCAAAGAACTCAATTCCCCAAATGTTTTGGTTGGAGGCATGAGTCCTCATGGATGATCTTGATATTGTTGACTTATTATATACTTACTTTAGTGTTGTTGACAGTTGTTCATGTTGTTTGTTGTTTATCACCTGTTAAGTTCTATAGTTGAGTTCATACTATTATTCATTGTATATTAGTTTCTATTTTGGGTTGGCCGATGATACCTACTCAGTACATATTGCCCCGTACTGAGCCCTACTTGTGTTTTTCTTTGTTTTCCTTTTATGGAGTGCAGCAAGTGTACCAATGACTTTGAATTGCCCTCAGCTCTAGCCAGTCTCCAGCTTATCAGGTTCCAGGGTAAGCTATTCATTCAAGCTCGTATTGGATTCTCTCGGTCATGACATGATGTCCTATGTTTTCAGTCACATACCATTTTATTCTTTTATTTTGGTGTATTTGATATTCTTAGACTTAGTATTTGGATATTAGATGTCCTTGATGTGATGACTTTCAGGCTTTGGGAAATGATATTTAGTAAGATTTTGAGCTTCCGCATTATGCTTGTATTTTGCAAGTTGGGTTAAATTTGTTGGTTCTCCCACCTAGGAGGTTAAGTGTGGGTACTACTCACGACTCGTTTTGGGTCGTGACAGTACTCAAGAATGGTATGGGTGTATTTATTGAAGAAAAAAAAGATGAGGCATTTGCAACAAATGGAAGACTATGGTTTACATGAAAATCGAAAGAAACTTTAAATGTCTTTGAACGGATAATGGTTTGGAATTTTACAACTTAGAGTTCAATAACTTCAACGACATAGAGGGCATAGTGAGACACCACACTTGTGCTGGAACACCACAACAAAATGGTGTTGCATAACATATGTATAGTGTGATACCAAGTATGCATTCACGCTCATATGTTAGTACACATTTTTAGGCTAAAGCAATCAATACAACTTCTTATTTGGTGAATACATCTCCATATACAACCACTGAGTTAAAAAATCCTTTTGCGGTTTGGTCTATTTCACCTAGTTTTTATACAAATTTAAGAATATTTTGTTGTCTTGCTTATGATCTTGTAAGGGATGGAAAACTTGAGTCGGGGCAAAGAAGTGAATATTTCTAGAGAATGCGACTAGGGAAAAAGGTTAAGTACCATAAACTTCTAGCTTAAGTGTATCCACAAACTAATGTCTATCTAAGACAAACCTATGGTGGCACATAGTTATGGGATAAGGTGATTGCTACCGAAAACCTAGCCTGTACTATGAGAGAGCTTCCATATTGATATCGTTTAGGTTCTAAGCATAAATCCCATGGAATAGTCATTAGTTTTATCTTGTCTTATGCTTATCAGACATGCTTAATATCCTTTTGTCTTATCATCCATGTAAGGGCACATCAAGTAGCCATTCCAAGTTGGAGTTCATTAGAATAGCTTCTAGTTCTTGATATAATGTTTTAGTTGAGAAAACCTTTTAACATTATAAATCCTTCATCGAAGAAAATCTTTTCACAACAACAACATCAATGTTTCACTCTCAAAGAAAATCTTAAATTATTTAAATAAATTTTATAGAGAGTATGCACATCTTCATTAATTCATCCTTCATAGATCAAAATCCCCATTATATGATCATAGTCTAGAAATCATGGATTTTATGTGGGTTCATGGGGATTTAACTTTAAAACATGCAATTGCTTCAATTCATGCATAAAAAGACATAAATAAATCAATTATATCATTATTGAAAGGAACCTATGAAAATTGAATAAAACCCCTAATTTGATATGTGAAATCTAGCTTTACAAAATTGGAGAATTTAGGAACCCTATGGAGGAAAGGAATTCATAAGTGAATATTATCATACTTTGGAATTGAAAGCCCACAATAAATGGAGAATGGGAGACTTGTCGAAACCCTAAACTTCTTCTTCTTCTTTAGAGAGAGAAATATTTTAGAGGATGAGCTTGATCAACTTTTTAGAAATTTAGGAAAATGAACTGAATTGGGTAATTTGGAGGTTTTAATAGGGCTTAGGGTAGAAGCCTAAATGACGTAGTATAGGGTTATACTAATTATGAAAAAGACCAAAATCCTTAAAAAATAACTTTCGATTCGACCTACGGGGTCCGTAGGTCCACTTACGAACTGTCTTGGTGACTATAGGTCAAGTACTAGGGCCTTAAATATTGGACCTTCAATGAAGGGACACATGTACGGCCTATTCGTCTCCCTACGGTCCGTACATGACACCATAATTCCATGTTTAAACCTTAATATTTAACTAAGTCTCGAACTCACCTATAAGATCTACCTACAAATCATACATTGAACGATGTACCGTCTTGGCGGACCATAAAAAGGGTCGTAATACTTGTTTTGAAAAAAACATTCTCCCCTCACCTACGGATGCCACTTACGATTCATAATCGTAAGTGGGAGTCATAGGTTATATCTGCAACTTAAATTGGCATTTTCCATTCTTTTCAAATCTGAGGTGTTACATCAACCAACCAAAGAGATTCACGAACGTGGCTGACAAAAGTCTTTTATGATATGCAAAATTTATTGAATTTGCTTTTATCAATTGCACGTACCATTGATGTGCATGAGACTAATATCTATAAAGAAGTTATTTCTAGTTCAAAAGAAGATTGAGGGGTTGGTTCTATGGACAAAGAGATTGAGTACCTACAAAAGAATCAAAACATGGAGGCTTGGTTCATTTCCAAGGGGACAAAAGTTAGTCAAACATCACTTTATCCGAGATGTTATGTGTAAAAGGGTTGTTGATGTTAAAAAGGTATCTACACATAATAATCTAGGAGATATAATTAATGACCAAGTCAGTCCAGACCAATAAGCTTAGGCATTACCTAGACTTAAATGGTGTGAGTTGTACTTAGTGACCCATTTGGAAGGCTGGAGCAAGGCACATAGGCGTTAATTCAACTGAGGAAAGGAACTCAAGCCAAGGGGAATAACAGTTAATTATATATTGAATTATTTCCTTTTTTATATTAGGAAACTATAATTCCTATTAGTTAAGGACACCCGTTGCCCTAATAGATTTGAAAAAAGGAAAATATTGTCCATATAGGTGTAACACCCTGTTTTCTAGATATAACAGAAATGCAGATTCTTGAAGTTGCAAGTGCCACCTACGGATCGTAGGGTGACCCGCGAACAATAGTTCGGGTCCGTGGATTGCCACCTACAACTCCTTTCCCCGAACCACAAAATATTTCAGCCAAGTCTAGACCCATGCTAGGACCTACAGACCATAGGTGGGACCACATCCATGGACCAAGTCTGTGGTTCAGACTCCTCGGAATTAAAGGAAAATTCAGCTAAGTCTAGAACCACCCCAGTACCTATAGACCGTACTTAGGACCACAATTTGTGGTTCAGACTCCCTAAAACCCTAGGAAAATTCAGCTAAGTCCATGACAATGCCAGGACCAACAAATCGTAGGTAGGACCACAACGTGTGGACCAGGTCTGTGGTTCAGGATCCCTAGGTCCCAACCAATGAAGCCAGATTATGACTGGACAGTAGGACCGTAGGTGGGATCATGGTTCATGGACCATGTCTGTTGGTTGGCCCGGACAGAGTTTTAGTCATAATTTTTTGGTCTTTTCTCTATGCGTTAGACAACTAAACTATGTCGTTTTGGTCAGTTTTAGTCTACTAACCTTATTAGACTTTACCCAAGTCAACTCATTCTCCAAAATTCATCCAAGTTGAACAATAAAGAGGAGCAAGAGTCAACCAACCCTCTCCAAGAACGCATAAAGGTTTCCTCCAGTTCGAGTTCTCCATCAAAATTTATCACCAGGTTTGCTGGATTTCACTAGTGGGTTTCTTTCATCCATTATGTCCCTAGAATTCCATCACATTCTTGATTCTCTATATCATGTTTAGATCTAGGGTTTTTAGAACTTTAGATTATTGTTGTGATTAAGTTTTTAGACTAATCCAAATCAGATTATCATGCTTTGAGGAATTTTTGCTTAGTTCTTGCATGAAACTCAAAACCTAAGTTGGGTAGATTCGTTTAGTTCATTAATTACACTTGTTGGGTCAACTTATTTACATGTACATGCCCAGTTAAGAATGTTTCATTATTAGTAGATTAATGTTGCAATTACACTTAGCATATCAGTATTTTGGGGTATTTGATATCTATAAAATTCAGTAATAGTATGTTACATACATAATCAGTTGGGAGTAGGCTTAATATCGGGCGGGCTAAGGGTCTGTTTCCCTTATAGTCCCAAAACTATGTTTCTTCGTACAATAAGTCCCATCTATGGGAAACATATTTAGTGATCATGCAAGTCATGCCTTTATATCCCTAGCAAGGTATATTGGGTCCTTTCGATGGGTTGATACATCGAATACCATGGATAGCTCTCGTGGTTTTATGTTAGTTAACAGTAGCTCTCAAAGTTAGACTCTAGTGTATTTAGCAGGTTATCAACAATACTTCACTATTCTGTCTCAACATATTCAGTACTTGGTCATTCCATTCAATTAGCTAAGTATTTAGTATATTTCAATATTTATCTCATGTCAAATTATATCATTATTGTTATTGCTTTGTTCAGTTATGTATATGTTATTCAACTTTATTCTATCATGCATCCTGAGTACCTTTCAAGTACTGGTGCATACTCTTCTCTACATCTTCTCGTGATGTAGGTTCAGGTCCTCAACATTTACATTACACATAGATTGGTTCCCGATCTCCAGTTCCGCAATATAAGTGGTGAGTCCTTATTCTTTGAGGATGATTGACATGTTGTTATTTCAGTCATCCTTATTTTAGTTTCAGATTTTCTAGAAATTAGCTGAAGGCATGTCCCAACAACTCTAATCGGTTAGAGATTTTTATTCAGATATAGTTAGATTCAATTTTAGTTTGAGTTTTATTTTTCAATTGTCATTAATCTCAATTTTTATAATAGATTAGCAGTAGGTATTCCCCGTTTTAGTTAATCATGGTTTTATTTTTTACATAATATATTTCATTTTAGTAATATTTTAGTATGCATAATATATTTTACCCGTGATCCTAAGTCTCATGTTAACGTCGAAGGGGTAGCCTTAGTGTGTGACAATAGGATTCAAAACCATTTTTGTTATATATTTCATATCACTTGGAATCTATATATAAAGTGTGTAGTTGGGGATCCTAAATCATTGTCGAGCTACTTCTATTCTTTCATAGTGGAAAACTCTCTCTGCTTTTCCTGGGAGGAGTAGCCCTAGACAAACATCATTAAATTCTTGTGTTATTCTTCTTCTCTATTTTCTTTCTTTCTGATTGTGTTATACTAAATCCATGAAATTTTCACAACTGTCCGACTACAATCTAAAATTATAGAAGTTATTAAAAACATCATATAATAGCCTATTACAATGTATGTAAAGTTGAAAAATTGTAACACCCCGCTATTTTGAAGAGGTAGAATTAGAAAGAACAATTTTTGGAAAGAATGAAAATCTGAATTTTCGCAAAATTATTAAGTATGTGTTATTGGTCAACTTCAAACGACTATAAATTTCAGTTTATGATGAGTTAGGTGGCTTATAAGATATCAAATGAAAGGTGTTGGAATCCTCTTTCCAACGCCACCGAGTTTTCTAATTTTTGAGCTCTTATTAGGGAGATATGCCCATTTGAATTTGGCCTTTCAATTTAAGGAAAGTTACCGGGATCTAACAGGGGTATTTTGGTCTTTTTATTACCCAATTAAGTTATTTTGTTTCTAGTAAGAAAGTAGGTTTCTAAACTGAATTGGATCAGTTTACACACTCAAATTTCACACTAGGGTTTTAGAGAAAAGAACTCAAGAGGAGAAAGGAGGAGAAAAAGTCATGATTTCGTCAAGTTCTTGAAGTCTTGTTGCGGATTTCACCAAGTGTTGATCCCAAAAGAGGTATGTGAGTTCACCTAGCGTTGAGTTAGTTCACCCAGTATTTTTGTCCTAAATGATGAAAATTTGATGTTCTTGAGTTTTATTCTTGAAATTGTCTTCATTCTTTAATTTGGTTGGTATTGATGAGTTTGTTGACATAATATTATCAAATTTTAGAGTTTTTTTGAGTTATATTCTTGGTAAATGTATTGAGTAACCAAATATAAAGAGATATTGAGAAAATTAATCAAATTTAATCGAAATAAGATCAGAAAAATGAGTTGAAAATTTTGTCAGGGTTACCTAGGAAAGTTATGGCGCGACGCGCCCCGATGCACCAGTAATGCACCCAAAACCAGTCTCTGAACTTCTTGGTTTGGCACCCTGCCCCAACAGTGCGCCCGAGATGTCTGCCCCCACATGTTTTTCGTCGTTTAGCCCATATGAGTCCTTCTAAAGTGTACTCACACTTCCTATAGATTCTAACTGTTATAATTGACTTCTAAACATCTAGAAATCATCCATAAACATGAATCATAACTTTTATCCATAACTTCAAATTCAAGCAAAGTTAAGAGTCAAGTCTAGAGAGTTCCAAGAGTCTTTCGAAAAGCCTTTTACAAATGTTTCAAAGTTGTTTTAAGACTTGAGCTTTGAGTTGAGTTGAGTAAGAGTAAGAGAATTCGATTTTCTTTAAAATATTATATGGGAAGTAAGTATACCGAAAGATTAAATGTTTTAATATTTAACCAAGAGATAAAATACCAATTTCCAAGAGGGCTTTTGAGCTAGTTTTTGAGTAATAATATCAAACCACAAAGAAAGAGTTATGTTTTTAAACATATGAGCTGAATGTATTTTGGAAGTAATATTGAGAACCGATATAGAGACGAGTTCATAATAACTCAAGTCTCCATAAACCATGTAGCCAACGTGGGTTGAAAGGATCATACCTTTTAGATGATTCTTTGATGCTTGTAAGCATAACTTAGTGGATCAACTTAGTTGGGTCCTTCTATATCTCCAAAAGTTATAGGATAGTTCTGGTAGTATGGGCGAGACGTTGTATCATCACATAGCTCATAGTGATGATTGTCGGTTACAGGATCTCCAAAACATAATTTATTTTTGTATTCTAATATACGACTGAGATGTAATTATATTTTCCAATATTTTGAGATGTTATCTAATGTTTTAAATGCTTATTATAAACTACATGCTTATTGATGTTTTATTTCTACATTGAGTTCAGTATCGATGAGTTGAGTAAAGTTGAGGTAAGTATTTCCTTCAGATTCAAATCGAGCTTACGTTTTTAGAATTCCCCTTGCATGCTCGTAAATTCAATGTACTGATGTCATTTGGCATGCATTGTTTTGTCATGCAGATACATGTAAAGAGGATCAACACCCAACACTTCATTGATCCAGTTGATCATTTCAAAATCATTTGGTGAGCCTCTATGCATTCCGGAGGATCCATTTATTATTATGTTATTATTTCAGTTGTTAGGATAATCGGGGTCCATTCCCGACATCCATCATAGTATTAAAGGTTTCATAGATAGATCACTATAGTTTTTTAGTCTTTGCATTTCAGTTTTTTTGTTATAAGACTTGAGTTTCCTCTTTCTCTAGTTGGATTTTTAATTCTAAAACATTCCATGTTATTTGGACACACTTGAGTAACTTTACATTTGATTTCTTTAATTAAAGCTTAAACTCTTCCGTTGAGAGTTTTGGAAGGACAATGGTTTGATTCGGGCCAACAATGGTTCTCGAGTGCTAGTCTTGCCCAGGTTGTAGGCTCGAGGCATGACCAACTTGATATTTGAAAATACAATTTAAGATTACTAGTGATTCTATGAAGTCGTGTTTATAGATTCCTAGTTATCAGTGTGAAGCGCACAACTTCTAAAATTAGGAGGATGCAACATTTAAGAACTCTCTCAATACTTTCATACTCATTTGGTGCGATAGAGTTAGCTCTAAAAATTTCCTTCTAATGTGTTCTTGCAAGTATATTTCAGATCATGCCTCTACGAAGAGCTGTCAGAGGTCGTCTTGATAGGTTGAATATTGAACCACAGGGTCAAGGGGCACCTAATGCACCTAAAGTACAATACCAAGGAGAAGTGTAATACCCAAGATTCAAAACAAGGCACAGTGCAACTTCTGGAGTAGTTCTAGATGTCATCCACGATGACCAACCATTTCCCGCGGGTGGTCCTCGTGGATTGCCACCTCAGGAAGTGTCCAGGCATAGACCATGGATTTCACGAGCAAGGGTACCCCCAAGATTTAAGAAGGCATATGGAACCCTGAAACTCTTCATGTAAACCACTTAGCATATAATAACATAAGCAATTGTAATAAGAGTAAAAATGTGCTCATCATAAATTCTAAAATTTTCATTTATAGAAAAGCAGAAGTCTAGACTCTATGTCACAACATAGTCATCTATTACAATATTCGAAGGATCAAAGGGAAATAACATATACAACATAATCTAAAAGGGAAATACAAGAAATGAGCTACAAAAAGATAACATTCGTCCTTGAATCATGAGGACCTATTAACAAGCTAGGAGAATGAGCAAATCCAAGCTTTTAGCCATAATGACTAGAACCTTGAGATCCAAACCCGACACTTGGGAAGACGCCGTTAGTACAAAAATGGACTAAGTATCATAGTCATGCATAAAAAAATTGAAAATATGCTAAAAAGGACGTTTTGGTAGAATGCATGCAAATTTACTAAGTTTGAACATCATTTCGAAAATACAATATAAGCATAAGTATAAGCATAGTCAACATATAAATCATCATAACATAAGAGAACATAACATAAATACCCTCAAATCATACTTGTGCAGTGCATGAATAAGACCCCATAAGTATCACCCATTCTAATCAAACCTCTTAAGTAACCATAATTCATTATTCATATTCTTTTTCATATTGTTATTTTATATTGGGATTAAGCCTTAACCAACATAGACTAAGTGAGCTAACATGGAATCCGATGTCTGCCTGAAACCAAAAAAGGGGTTGTCCTACTTGCGTAAGGTAGAACCATAATCTTATCTTAGGTGGATCCACTAGCTAAATAGCCTATGGCAATACATAGTTTATGGGAAAACGATATTGCAATTAGAAAGCATGACTAAAATAACATAGAAGGTTTTCATCTCATCAAACTTACTTTAGGAACCCAGACTCAACTAGCATAGAAGGAACCCACATGGAAAGTCGGACTCAGCTAGCGTAAAAGCTTCCATCTCATATTCAATATCCACTTGGTTCTAAGCATTAATTCCCACAAAGATCGTATTAAGTCTTCACTTAAACTCATATTAATGGAAACATGTTTTGAAACTTAATCCAACATAATTCATAAGATATCTCATTAGATCATGCGTAAGAATCACCTTTCACCTTCCATATCTACATATTGATTCAATATGTGAGAAAGCCTTTTAACTCTAGAATCAACATATTGTGAAAAACCTTTTCACATCATACCACAATCATACATAAGTGTGTATATGAGAATAACCTTTCAACAACACAACAACTAGATAATAATAATATTCACATTACTCTCAAAGTGTTCTTAAAACATATACTAAACTTCATAAATCATGCATAATATCACAATTTGGCTTTGAAGGATCAAAACTCATATTGAATCAACATATCTATAATTCACTACATTATACATGGGTATTAACATAATTCAAGTAGTTTAATTACTAAAAGCATACTCTCATAATATCATTCTTTCATCCACAAATCCACATTACAAGATAATAATTTAGGAATAAGCAGATTTCATGCGTTCTTGGAGGATTTCAACATAAAAACCATAATAATTCATCAATTCAATTATAATATAGAGTAATTGAAGCATTAGAATTGTTTTTGAAAGGAACCCATGGTTTTGGAATCAAAACCTAACTTTGTGGAATTTTATCTTTCAAATTGGGGTTTTGAATGGGCTCCATGGATGAATTCTATCCATGCATGAAGAGCTACAATACCTTAGAAATGAAACCCCATGAATTTGAGAAGAAAATCTTGCTCCTTAAACCCTAGCTCCAACTTCCTCCTTCTTCTTCCATAAAGTTCTATTGAGATAATTTTCTTTGGAGAGGATGATGTTATGGGACTAGTTTTGGGATTTAAAAACAATGAAGCAATTCACTTAATTTAGTGATATAATATACTTTTATAGGTGATGCAATGTATGTTGAAACTGTAACATACAAGATTCCACAAGTATAACCAATGATGGCCTCAAATCCTTATCTATGTGTATTTGGTTTCACCTGAGCTCTCATTTTACATATGATTGTATTATGCCTTACATATTCAGTACATCCTTTCGTGCTGAGGTCCCTCATCGGGGATGTTGTATTTCATGCTGCAGGTACATACATACAATTAGTAGATCCCCCAATAGAAGCACATGATATTCAACGGTTTTTGGTGAGCTCCAGGATGAATCGGGGCTTTGCTAAGTCCTTGCTATGCGTATTTTCATAGTGGTACAATCATGGATTCCAGTAGAGTCTTTGTATACATTGAAAAGTTGTCATCTATATTCATAGTTTTACTTGTCACATGTAACGATTCAGCTAGTCGACATGTGTTTTATATGTAGTTTGTCATTAGTAAATCAATTTGCATAGTAGTTTACTTTCTCATCATAGGTCACTAGTTAAACATGTGTTAGTTTGGTACTTGTCCTCATCACCTTGTGTTAAGGTATGACAAAAACAACCTCACTTAGTTATTAATTAAAATTGAAAAACCCCAAATTGCATTAATGTAACTACCAAAAACCAGTTTCCTGGCCCGAACCACGGACCCTTGACCTATGGACCATGTATGAAACCACTACGCGTCCTGGTTGGAATGGTTCATGCTCATAGAATTTTGCTCCATCCACGAGACACTCACCGATGGACCGTAGTTGGACTCATGACCCACGCTTGTAAAATGTGGGTTGGGGTTTAGATACTTAGCTTTCACAACCCACCTAAAAAACCCATGGTTGGTCCTTGGGCGTCGTAAATTGATGTTCTAATGACAAACCCTCTATCCACATGTTAGGTCCAGTTTATCCTACTAATTTCTGAGGTATTACAACAGAGGGACCTACGGACCATTGGTGGGTCCAAACCCAATGGTCCATCCCTCCGTGGATTGGCCAAATTCTCTAACCATAGACCAAGACTGACCAAGATGGGCCGTAGGCCAGTCGACGGTCGGTCGGCCAGGGGTTTGTGGTTCGTGACTGGGCTACTATTTTAAGAGTCTTAAGGTTTTTTTCTAGTTTTAATTTAAAAATTGAAGTGGTGTCGTTTTACCTAATTCTAAAACACCTATATAAGTGATTTTAACCCCCAAAATCCCCCAATTAAGTCATTTTCTAAAAATCCCGAAAGAATTTCATAAATCCTCTCAAATATTCTCTCTCTAGAAGTTGGAAGACGAAGAAGGAGGTTGAATATAGCTCAAGATAAAATATCGAATCTTCAAACTTTTGAGGGATTTGTAATCAAGGAATGCTGGATTTTCATCCATGAGATCCTTCCTCCCATGGAGTCCCCTAGAATTCCACAATTTGAGTTAATAGAATTGCATTTATTTATGATGAAATTACATGTAATCATGCCTATACAATGATTTTTAGGGTTGAATTGATATAGTGGGTTTGATTCCATGTGAGGGAAACTCTATGGTTAGATATCTCCATACAGAATTAATGAATTATGAATAGAATTGCTCCAGATTGTAGCATATATGATGAACATGATGTTAATTACTTGAGAGTAAAACATAGATGATGAACATGATGTTTTCCTTTGAGAGTAAATCATAAACTATGAATAATTTATTGTAAATTCTATGATGTGGAAGGGATACTTCCTACGATGAATTGAAAAACACGATTGTATAAATGTGAAACTTTTACTCACATGAATGAATCTAGGTTGAAAATAAATGTAGACTAAAATTCTTAAGGAATGATGAGTCTAGAGGCAATTACCCTTGACCTCCATATGAAAGGATATTAGGCGATTCCCCTAATCCTTAAACATTAATAAGAGGTGAGTCCTCATGTTCTTACTATGATAAATAGACATGGAGGCGAGTACCCATGCTCTTTATGAAATGATGTGGAGGTGAGTACATGCATCATATGATGAGGTCGTGGAGGCGATTACGCGCCATCTAAAAGTAAGTAAGACAAGAGAGGAGTACCCATTAGCCTTTATGAACTACATATTGAGGAAAATACCCATGTATTCAAAAGTAAGTTTGAATAATGTGTTTATATATAATGATGATTGTTTGGAGTGTTGCTAGATATGATTTCCATGATGTAAACTTGACTAGAAGAGGATGACCTAAGTCTTGGATAAGGATAAGTGTGGTTACTTAAGGAAGTATTTCTCAACCATTATGATGATTTGCCTTATGTGTTATGTTGACTAATTCTTATGTTTAGGTTGTATATGCTAACCATCATATTTAGCACTTGAATTTACTAACACATACTTCTTTCTACATTCTTATCAAATGTAGGGTCCGACGTTGACGATTCATACACTTGTGGCTAGGTGGCTAGAGGAATGTGAAGTGAAGCTTTGGTGACTACTCCTTGTATTCGAGGATTGGATCACCCTATCTCTTATGCCTTGATTTTATGTTTGAGACTCTTTTATGGGCTGTGCCCCAAGATTTATTTCTTACGTTTAGATGATTTGAGACAATGTCATGTTAGACTTCCGCTTGCTTTTATAAAAGACTCTGATTGTATTGAAAAGTTTTAAATTTCTGTACATTTTTATTACTTTATGTTATTATAGCTAAGTCGTTTGTATGAGGCATATCGTGGTCTTAAATGCCTTGTTGCTTCTAGGAGGTACCCCTAGGTCGCGACAAACTTGGTAACATAGCACAAGGTTTAGAATGGTTCTAGGATGTCTCAAACCACGTAAAGTAGAGTCTTGTTCATAAATGTGAAGGATACACAATTTATGAACAGTAGGTTATTGGATATTTAGGAAATTCAACTTCTTTACTTCTCTAAGACATTCCCTGGAGTTTATTTCTGTAAGTCTTTCTCCTAATCCGTGCCCGATGGTTTTCAGGATATGAAAATTAGAAGGGCAATTGCTAGAAGGTTGGAGGAAAGTTATGTTGAGAAAGAGGTTCCTCTCAAAGATCCACCTCAAGCTCTGACTGACCCATTGAATGAGAATGCGACGAATGCAGAGTGCAGGTCGGCAAACTAAGTGTTGTCTCAAGCCATAATTATATAAGCTAACAGAGAGGTGGAAGCTCCCGTGAACCCAAGTTTAGGTACAGAGGCGACAAGAGTGAGAAATTTCACAAGAATGAACCTCTCGAATTTTATGGCTCCAAACTTAAGGAAGACACTCAAGAGTTTATTGACGAGGTCTATTATGTTCATGCTATCATGGGCGTGACTTTGGTATAGAATTCCAAATTAGCCGTTTGCCAACTCAAAGGGGTTGCTTAGATTTGGTTTAATCAGTGGAAAGAGGCAAGACTAGTGGAAGCAGGTCCCGTATAATGGGAAATGTTCAAAAGTGTGTTTTTTGATCGATTCTTCCCTTTAGAGATGAGAGAGTCCTTATGCATTTGAGTTCATAAGCCTTAGGCAAGAAAATATGAGTGTAAGCTAATGCACTCTGAGGTTCACTCAACTATCCAAATATGCTCCTTCCATTGTGGAAGATCTTTGGGCCAAGATGAGTAAGTTTGTGTGGAAGAAACCATGAAGGGAAGTGTCAAGTAGGCTCTAATGATTGTTACGGGTGGGTTAATATGGGAAATAAAATAAGTGAGTTTCCTTAGGTTACTAAGAATGATGGAGATGGTCGTCGTAGGGGTCAACCTTACCCTTTATCAGGTTTGAGTGGTTAAGGTGGGAATGCTCCTAAGAAAAATCGTTTTATGCTCTCCAAAAAAGAGGTGATCAACTGAGTTCCATGAATGTTGTGACTTGCTTGTGAAAATTCTTCCATATATATATGTATGATTTACTTGATTCGGGTGCTACTTTTCCATTTGTGACTCCTTTTGTAGCGATGAGAATTGATATGCTTCCCGATATACTGTTAGAACTTTTTTCTGATTCTACACCTGTTGGTTATTATGTGGTGGCTAAGATGGTTTTTAGAGTATATCTTGTTTCCTTTACCCATAGAGTTACTTTGGTTGATTTGATAGAACTTGACATGATAGATTTTGATGTCATCTTTGGTATGGATTGTTCGCATTCTTGTTATGACTCTACTGATTGTAGGACTATTGTGGTCAAATTTTAGTTTTGAAATTGAGCTGATCCTATAGTGTAAAGGGGAAAATTCTATGCCTAAAAGTCAATTTGTTTCCTACATAAAATCTAGGAAAATGATTTCGAAGGATTATGTCTACCATATGGTGAGGGTAAGGGATGTGGAATCTGAATATCCTATTCTTGAGTCTATCCCATCTATGGAAGAGTTTCTGTAAGTTTTCCCCGATGATTTACCCGGTGTTCCTCTCGAAAGGGAAATAGATGTTGGGATTAACCTTCTTCCTGACACCAACCTATCTCTATTATTTTTTATAGAATGGATCTGATGAAACTTAAGGAGTTGAAAGAACAATTATAGGACTTATAGGATAAGGGTTTCATCCAACTGAGTATCTCTTCATGGGGTGCTCTAGTGTTGTTTGTTAAGAAGAAAGATGGTCCACTCCTAATGTTTATTTATTACCGCCAATTGAACAAAGTAACCATCACAAACAAGTTTCCTCTTCCGAGAATAGATTACTTATTTGAGCAACTCCAAGGGGAAAGTTATTTCTCTAAAATTGATCTCCGATCTGGTTATCAATAGTTGACGGTGAAAGAAAAAGATATTCAGAAAAGAACTTTTAAAACCCAATATGGTCATTATGAGTACTTAGTTATGTTTTTTGGTTTGACTAATACCTCGGTGGCGTTTATAAACTTAATTAATAGGATGTTTAGAAAATACCCTGATATGTTCGCAATTGTGTTCATAGATGACATTTTGATCTATTCGAGGAGTGAGAATGAGCACATTGATAATTTGATGATTCTATTACAAATTCTCAAGGACCAACAACTCTATGCGAACTTTAGTAAATGTGAGATTTGGTTAAGGTCCGTAGCTTTCCTTCACCATATTTTAAGTAAATGTATTGAGGTATATCCAAAGAAGACGGGTGTGGTCAAGAGTTGGGCTATACCTCTATTACCGATAGATATTAGAAACTTCTTGGGTTTGGCCAGTTGTTATATAAGGTTTACTGAGGGGGGTTCCTCCATTGCTTCTTCTTTGACGCCTTTGACTCAAAAGAAGGCAAAGTTCAAATGGTCAGAAGCATGTGAGAAAAGTTTCCATGAGTTGAAAGACAAACTTACTTCCATTGCGGTGTTGACCTTACCGGAAGGTATGAATGACTTTTCAATATATTGTGACACCTCTACATTGGTTTTGGGGTGCGAACCTTAGGAAAAATGGTAAGGTGATTGCCTATGCTTCGAGGTAGCTAAAGGTTTATGAGAAGAATTATCCTATTTAAGATCTTGTATTACCGCTGGTGGTATTCGTCTTAATGATTTAGAGGCATTATTTGTATGGGGTCCATGTTGATGTTTTGATCGATCACAAGAGCTTGCATATGTGTTTACCCAAAAAGATCTAAATCTTTTCCAAAAAAGGTGGCTTGAGTTATTAAGAGATTGTAATAAGAGTGTTATCTATTACCCCGGTAAATAAAATATGGTGGTGGATATGCTTAGTTGGTTGTTGGTAGGTAGTGTTGCTCATGTTTATGATGAGGGAAAATAGTTGGTTTGAGATGTTCATAGGTTTGCCCGGTAGGGAGTTAAGCTAGTGGGTTCCACCAAGGGTGGTACTATGGTCCATAATGGTTCCAAATCATCTCTTCTGGATGACGTGAAAGCAAAGCAATGTATTGATCTAATATTAGTCAAATTGAAAGAAGCGGTTCTAAAGAAGTCCGTATAGGATTTCTCCCAATGGTGTCATAAATTACCAGGGTCGTTTATGTGTTCCAAATATTGATGACTTAAGGGAACATATTTATCCGAAGTTCATAGTTGCATTTGTTTTCTTTTATTAAAGCTTAATGTCTTCCACTGAGAGTCTAGCAAGGCCAAGGGTTCTCTTGGGGACAACGATGGTTCTCAAGTTCTAATTCCGCCCAGGATGTAGACTTGGGGCGTGATAGAAATATATGAGAATACATTATATTTGGGATGATCATTTCTCAATGGTTATACATCGGATAAAGTTCACATAAGGACAAATTCTAAATAGTAATTTATTTGCTTAGATCATCCAAATAAATAATAAAAAATGACATTAGTAGCCATATATACAAAACAGTGACCTGAAATTATACTCTCTTTAATTTATACCATCAAACGCTGAAGAAAAAGTCTGGAAAGTTAATAGCATATAATGTGTAAAGACTCAAGAGCTAAACGATATAGGCCATCCCTTGATATTTTGATCTTAATACCGCGAGACACATCAGGAAAAAGATGACCCAAGAAGAACTCAGTACTTTTGAAAAGTTGTGGCTTCCATTTTTTGCGACATTTATGTACATTCTCCCATACTAAAATTTGGAGCTGGCAAGAAGTTTTGTGAACGGAAATGAAATTTTCGTTGACTTGTGGGATAAAACTGAGAAGAATGACATTAATAAGTATGAAGATAAAATTCTTACTTTTAGGAAGTTGAGTAATAATGACTATTCTCGATCCATCGGAAATTGATCAAGGATTGTAGATTGGGTGTTGGTAATGAAATTAGGCTATATTTGTATCATGTTTTGTGAAAGTTAATTTTAAATTTATTTTCTACGATCCGTGACTCACGAATTAGTCCTGCATTTTGGTCAAGAGGTCAAAAATATTTTCTAAAATATGTTTTTCCTTGTTTATCCTTGAATTCGCAAGAAAAGATTGGTTGACAGTTGTGTAACTATTAATTATTTAGGACCTAAAAGTTTGATATTTTCCCATTTCGTTACTTGACTGTGTTAAAATTTCTTGACCGAAGATGGATATTAGATAAACTCTTATTTTGTCCACACACAGGTAAGAGAACAATCTCGAAATTGTTATCCTTAATTTAAATGATAAATGATATATTTTTTCCTATTTTATAAATCTTCTCAAAATTCCCTTAAGAAATAAATTCAAAATTTAAAATTTAAAAATAGTAATAATTTTCTTTGATTACCGCTCAAAGTTTTAATATAAAACCTAAGTTTTTTTCTTTATAAGGTGTTACTGCCTTCTCTCTTTTTCAGTGTCTTATTTTCTTCAGAATTGTATCCTTTCTCATCTTCTTCAATGTCTGATCAGAGGCCTTTACTTAGCATGAAGAAGACCTTCATCTATAACTTCTTTCCATCAAAATCTCAAGAAGAAGCTTGCAAAATTAACAACACTCCGTATGAAGTGACTCGAGAACTAGTGGAGATAAGGGACTTATACCCTGCCCCAAGAATCGATAAGCAAAACCCATGGCAAATCAAGAAAAAGCTTACCCATGATGAGATTGTTGTAGGAATGCTGTTGATTCCATTTTTTGAGATGTTTGAGTACATCCTTCGTTACTGGACTTTAGATGTGGGAAAAAGTTTGGTGAACGACTGCAATGTGTATGTTGACATATGGGATGTAACTGAGGAGAATGTCCCTAAGAAGTATGAAGGTGGAACTATTTGGTTTAGGATGTTGTCAAATGATGATTATTCTCTGAAATTGGGCTTTATTGGGATCCTAGATCTTCAAGCCTTGTGTTCAAATTGCTTTCTCAAGTTGGCTCTTAGTGAAAAGGTCCAATAATTTAGGACCATAAATAAGATATATGCTATCTTTGGTTTAGTATTACTCTTTAATGTAATTGTAATAGCTGAAGACCTAATAATGAAATTGGAATTCTTGAAATTCCCAATTTAATATGCGTAATTCCCTTTCTGTACTTGTGTTTTCATTCACTATTATTATATTGTTGCTTTAAGTTTGTGTAACAGTTCAGTAGTTTTGATGTTCTTTGTCAACCTCACAGAAAATGCCTGGAAATAAGGACCTAACATTACCTAAATAAGGACCTCATTTCTTCCACAAACTCAATGGTAGAATATTATTGTTTAATCATCAGGGCTGAATTAAGTCGATGGATTCCATAAAATAGAATGCAATATATAAGTTATCTTTAGCAAATAAGAGTACAATTTATTGGGCATGTTTTAATAGAGGATGTGATTTCTAAATTGAACAAAGATTTATTAAATCATGACAATTAATTTTGTCACAATATAGGGTCTAAAATCTTTCAATCCTTTGACTGAAAGCTTTTGCATTAGCACTAGAATAAGGCTACATTCATTCAGGTCTTTGTTTCCATTTTTCTGCGTAATCGAGGGAATCTCTTACCTTGATCTTTTTAGTCTGCACTTTTTCATTGCACAAGTTAATCTAACAACAGTAGTCATATGACTCATATTATAGATCAGTGTGTACAAATGAACATAAAACATCTTCATTGTCATAAAAAACAATTTAAGAAACAAATTTGGTTTCCTCCAATATTTTTTAAGTATTCACAAATATAAAAGGTTCTTTCATAAATTAACTAATTATAGCTTTTATCATCCTGTCTAGTCAAATTTAAAATACAATTGATAGTTGCATTTAGAAGCAACCTTAACACTGAAACAACTTCAACTCTTGAAATGTCAATAAAGCCTAACTCTTGTGATAACTCAAGCTGTTTGATCACAGATTTCCAAAGTATCTTTTTGTATCATTCTTTAAAGGTCTTAAAACAAGAATATACTTTCTTAGTTTGTATATTTCTTTTGATAGAACCTATTATGCATTTTTACATGAATTTGATAAGATCATCTTTTGTCTTCACTCCTTAATTTTTCTAATCTAAATTTGTTTTTTACTTGCATTCTAGTAATCAAGTGTCTGTCTTCGCATTAGAGAATGTAGTTCTCCACGGTTCATCTAACAAATTATGCACATTAACATCAAAGAGACGATGTCCATTTTTGTGTAAGAGTCAATATTTTAATGGTCATTCTTCCGAAGTTGATATACTCACAAAAAATGCCTTGAAATAAGGACCTAATGTTGACACCCAATTTTGACCCTCCCAATAGGAATTAATTCAAGAGCTTGTTAATTTCCAGATGATTGAGAATAATTAGTTTTATAAAATTTAAGTACATTTCAAAGTCATTTTAAGTGATCTTAGTCGATTGTTATATTTTATAATTAGTAAATATATTCCATATAGTTTTATAGGTATAATTGATATATTTCATAAATTTTTAAAAATCATCTAAAAAAGATTTTATTTTAAATATTCCATTAAATTAGTTTAGATGAAATTCTGGTTAACTTTAAAAATCTATTAGTTTATAGATGAGTTAATTATTTTATTTTGTTAAAGATTGAGAAGCTCCAAAATTAATCTTATTAATTCATCTTATTCAGATTTTTAGTTGAATTTGCAAATAAATTTCAATTTTTTTAAGTTTGTAATCTCAATAGGCCAATTACAATTCAATTTGGCTAAATTAGTGATTCACTTAGTTATGTCAAATACAATATTTTGGGCCTATTTGACCAAATTTCAGCAGGCCCAGTTCTCATTCACTTTATTCAGTAGCCCATTCTCAAAACTCTTATTCCATTTTGCTCTCCAATAGTCGACCCAATTCCGCCTCAACCCAAACCAATCATATTCCAAAGAGACCCAAAAACGTTAATAATACCAGAACATTAACATCACAGCAGTAACTCGCGATCTACACGACATCTGCCTCAACAACTTCCAGATGACATCATTTTCCTACAAAACGACAACAACAACAATCTCACGGCGTCCTCACTAAACGTTATCCTATAGACGGTGATTCACACAAGCTACTCGGGGTAAACACAATGATCAGGACACTATGAACTCGTTGTCTTATTCCTCCCATCCCTCTCAATAGGACTGTCGCAGCATGATCACACATTTTCGTCCTTAGGGATGTGAGATCGCTCCACGTCGCTCCCAAGGACATCAAATAAATCCCAGTAACCCATCCCCCTTTCCCTCTTACGGAATGGGTTGAAACTTCAGAAAAAGGTTGTATGCCCTTAATGGTGAAATGAATTTCTAGTTTGAATTTCTAATGGGCCTCTTTCCTATCCGTTTTCATCCACTTTCCCTCATTTCCAAATGTGAATTTCCCTTCTATATATAGTTGCTTATTATTCACTATGGACTTTGGAGAATAATAGTGGAAGAAAAATATGGAGGAAAAGTTGGAATATTTTGAGCCATTACTAGGGAAAAGAAGACAGAGGAAAAGGTGAAGGATAGAGCTCACATACATCAAAACAATGTTTACGTACAAATATATACGAAATATATTATTAAACAAAACCTAGAGATATTTAGAGTCTAGTTTTTGGTTTTCTTTCATGTTCACTGCCTACAAGATTTTGCCGGAGTTCTACTTTTGTGGTGGAAGCATGTAGCTAACTCATTTTCGTTCAATTCGCTTCCTCGAAATAGGTGGTACTATTCGAGTCCACTTGGACTCCTATCTTTTCCCCCTTGTACTTCGGATGGGACATAAAGACCCCATATCCTCTTCTTCCTTCGATTCATCCCCTTGGATAGCTGCAAAATCAGTAAACAGGTTGAAAATAACAAATATGGGGATCAAGTTAAATTTACAGGTCATAAAACTCCCAAAGGGGAGTTGTATACATGAAGTATATATTCTATATACATGATATAAATGCCCAAAAGTTTGAGATTGCAGGAAACCAAGCACAAAATTGAATGACGGTTTTTCAAAGGTGGAAATGGCCTGTAAAAGGCCCAAGAAAATTTTTACAGCTGAGTCTTGATCTAAATAGGCCCAAATCATTGTTTTGGGTTACCTTTTGATTTAGGACAGGTTATCAAGATTTGGAATTTGGGCCAAAGGCCCAAGTTCAATATTCTCCTCCATCTACTCTTAATTATTTGTTATTAATCAACTTTATTTGTTTTTCTTATGGTTCAATTTAATTAAATTACTCAAGATAGCCTTTCTTATTTTTGAAAACTATATTATTTACATTTTTTATATATTGAGTTGCATATGATTTTTTTTGTCTTAATAAAAGTTATGCCAAATCTTTCCTTCAAAAGTAACAACTTAAATTTATATTCCTTTTATAATCTTGATGGAATTTGAAATGTTGATTGAAGAAGTCAAATCAGCGGTCAACCGTGGGTTAGCGGACATTCCGAGGGCCTAACACCTTCTAGGAATGTACATTGAACTTCGAACCCTTTTATTTTGAATTGATTTTATCTGTTTAAGTATTTTGAAAACCTTAAGTTTTTTTTCTTGATTTTTATTTAAAAATTAAGTGGCGACTCTTGTATTTTAGAAATTCGATATCTCTTAGATCATAAGTTTAATCAAATTTTCAAAAACTTAGTCATTTTTCTTTTAATTCTACATTTTTGAGTAAAATAAAAATGACGAATCCATTGTGGATTTAATTAGGTTCATTTGTGCTTAATGTGTTTAAACTGTCGTAATTGTCATTGCATTTCATAGCATTTTCTATTGTATGTATAGTATAGTAAAGGACGGTTCAGATGCACATTCATATTTTTTATACTCAACCCTTTTCCGAAATGAGCCATAATTTATTGGTACGTCATGCATCCAACAGTTGTCGTGAGTTCCGACCTAAGTTTTCCACTTGGGTTCCCGGTCTTTCAAAGCCACTCTTAGTCAACTAGCGTAAAGTTTTAACTAAAACCCTTTAAGTGCATTGAACTAAGAAGACCCACCACCCTAGGGATATTGGGGCCATCAGATAGACCACCTTGAGTGCAATATGGCCCACGGCCTAAATGGGCGTTCATACTTATGTGTTTAAATTTGAAGGATGTATACATAGTTTGAAAAATCATTGTCTCATAGGGTAAGGATTAGATTATAATTTATTCTAGTTGAAGAAAGAGTGTCAGAAGCTACTAGTTCATCCAAATACGTTGGCACCAAAGATGACAAGAAACAAGAAAAAAGAAGGATCATTTGTGGAGGCATAGTTTAGGGTCATACCCTTGCTTGGGTGTCACGACCCGAGAGTACCCACTAGTCGTAACTGGCTTCATCGACCTTGAAGAGGCCTTAGAGACTCATTTAGCATTCATCATTGCATATATATATAATAAAAGCGAAAAAATTTAAAACTTTTCATTTGAAGTTCAATCTACATTTTATATATCAAAATAGAAACTAACTTGTCTCACATTGCCAATTAGACATAAGAGTATGAAAATTGGGACTTAGCCCTTACATAATTACAAGTCTTATAAAATTAATACAACATAGTCCTTAAAATAGGAGAAGTGGAACAATGTCTTTCTATATAAGCAGAACAACTAAAGCTACAATCATAGGATTTTGTCTTCGTACTTGAGGACTCACCAACATGGGAAAACAATCCATGCTTCTTGAGAAAATGCCTCGAATCACCTCAATGGCCCGAACATACATTTCTGTAGAATATATAAGAAATATGGGTTAGTACAAACCACATGTACTAAGTATGGAAACATATGCAAGTAAAACATTTGAAAACATGTACAAAGGGATATTTTGTTTATAAGCATGCTATATTAACTTTAAAAGCCTTTATGCACATTCCAAGAACAATATACAAGTCCATACCCCAATAACAAGATATATCCATATTTAAGAGTAGCATCACGATAAAGCCATAGTAAACCTTTCATATTTAGAGTCCTTTTCATTAGTACATCACAAGACCTTACTCATAAACCCTAAATCAAGTCTACTAGTGAAATGTGTATGTGAAGCCCCATAACCTCACACAAACCAAGCAAGAGAACAAAGGAGGTCACAAGCATTGTCAATTACCTCATACATCAACAATAACAAGTATAGTAACCAACATGCATACCAATTGAAACCAATATCATGTATATAATGTGAAACCAACATCATGCATATCATATGAGAACAACATCATGCATTTCATTCATAACATATATACATAAAGAACCCACCCTAGAAATCCTCGTAAGATCCACTTGTTCAATGTATAGTTAAAGTCCCAGACCCTTTCCTACACTAAGTAACACCTCTTAAGTACTCCTAGTTAGTGTTTATCTTCTTACTTTGATTCATTCATTTTAACATTCGAGAAACTTCTCCATAACCGACATAGACCACGTGAGCTACATGGAATCTGGTGTAATCCCCTCACACCGAAAGGAGGGTGTCGTACTTGCCAAGGTAAGACATAAACATTCGTATTGCATCTAGGTGGATCCACTAGCTAAGGTTCCTATGGGGGCACATAGTTAAGGAACAACAAGGTTTTTACTAGAAACCATCTTTATTCTAATTAGAATTGTAGTTTACACCTCATGAGAGAACATAGTGTGAACGTCCCTTCCTGTTTTAAGGAACACCTCTCATTGTGCAGTTCACTAGGTGCTAAGCTAAATTATATTTTTGAAGCATCTTTCAGCCTTTGAAAACATTAATTCATAAACAGGTCTTAAGAGTTTAATCCCACATATAACATGTACATAGCTCATAGGTTTTAGGATGAGAAATCCCTTTCATAGCAAACCCAACATCATGTGAGAACATTACTTCATAACATAGCAATTGGATGTGTATAGAAATTACCTTCAATTCCACATAGTGACACACCCATCATCATCTCACAATAATCACATTTTTATCATGGTAATGCATTCATAAATTAATCATTCTTACTTCAAGTAATCCACATTACCAAAGATAAACCACAATACTACAATATAATGTTCATAGCATTGAAGGTCTTACCAATGGCCATCACGATACCCTTTAAAGACTTCATCCCAAATCCATGATATTTACCCATGAAAACGATTATTATCATTAAAAAATAGTCAATTATGCAAGAACATACTCAATTACATCACCTCTAACCATTATTCAACATATTTCAAGAGTTAGGGTTAAGAGAAGAGGGACATTCATGGTCTTTAGGGTATTAGATCAAAAACATAAGACAATACATCAAATCGTTCATAATAAATCATTATTAATAAAATCTAGACCAAATAAATCAAGTTTAAAGGTGACCCACGAAATTGAGTGAAATCTAGAAGTTTGGAAGACATTGAAAATTAATTTAAAGGAACCTCATGGGGAAAGGAGTCCCAAGAGTGAATAGTTACCATACCTTAATAATTCCTAAGAATTAATGGAGAAAATCATTGTTTTTGATCCTTACATGAAGCTTTGACCTTCTTCGTCAATGGAGTCCTTGGTTAGTGAGAGAATCTTGAGAGAGGTTTGAGTTTTTCGGTTTCTGAGTTATAAGGTGAAAGACCTATTTTATGACTTAAAATACTTTAATCTACCTAAAATTACTAATTATAACTTTTTTTAAGTTTTAACTAATTAGTTAGCAAATTATTCAACTACCCTCATTTGATGAGTCCACATTGACCGAGCGTCAACCAATCCACGGATCGTACTGGTCAAACATGGATTGGGAAGGAGGTTTTTTTTTTGGGGCATTGTGGGAGGATTCTAAGTATGCACTCACGACCACCATTGACGGGGCGTTAGTCAATTGATGGCTCGTGAATTGCCCTTGTGGTTCCTTGCTGTTTTTGATAGCTTTTCGAACCAGGGGTTGGTCCTCCTCAAGAACCCTTAGGATGGTTCTTGGGGAGTCGTAGCTGGACATTTTGACCCTAAACATGTAGTCATATGTATTCCAAATATTTTTACTACATTTAGCCCTCATACGACTCTTCAAACCCCTTACAATACCTAAGGACACACTAGATTATTTTCACTAGTTTTCGGACGTCATGGTCGTTTGTTCACGCTTATGAACTAAGACATCCAAACTAAGCTTGTTCTGTTAGTTTATGACTTGAAACGTGATTTTAAAAATTTTGAAGTTATCAAACTCCATTCTAAGCTCTAGATTAAGTCAATGGATTTTCGAGGTGTAAAAATATCCCCCCTTGGAGAACATTCGTCCTCGAATGACACTTCAAAAATCTTTTTGGAATTTACAACTCAAGACTAGTAGTCCAACCAAAACATGGTATATAATTATAATTCAATAACAAAGGAGGAAATATCAACTCCATTCTCAAACACAACAATGCATAACTAACTATAAGGTAGAAACTATACAAACTACTAAATATGCACACATTTCATCACTTCACATTTATGCAAAAAGGTATTTCCTTCTCTCTCTGATATAGCTTAACATATTCAACTAGGAGCCAATACATCATTTCATCACTTCATACTTGAGAAATTTCATAACAAGAAATATCACATGAAATCAAATACATCAACCACATCATCAAGTGCCATCAAGAATAGTGAAAATATATTTTCATAGTAGTTCAAGACACTTATGTGACATGAATTCCTCACAAAAGCATGCATACATAAAGGAAAATCATTTAAGTTCAAATATACTTATGACCTTTCATAAACCTAAACTAGGAGGATTACTAACCTCAACTTTGACTAGAAGAGGAAGGAAAAAGATGAAGATATTGGGACATCATATCGGCCTTGGCCTCCCAAGTAGCACTTCCCACAAGATGATTCATCCAAAGAACATTTACAGAAGCTACTCCCTTATTCCTCAACTTCTTCAGTTGCCTGTCTAAATATCAACCGGGACTTCTTCATAAGAAAGACTAGCATCAAATCCTAAACTTCTGGAGGAAGGATAGACACCAGATAACCTATACACTTTTTTGAGCATTGATACATGGAACACCGGATGCACCGGAGCCAACTCAATAGGTCATTTGAACTCATAATAAATTCTTTCGATGCGTTTTAAAATCTCATAGGGACCCACATACCAGCGACTAAGTTTACCCTGTTTCCCAAACCTCATCACCCCTTTCAATGGTGATACATTCAAATAGACCAACTCACCTACCATGAACACAAGATCCCTCTTTCTATTGTCGGCATAAGATTTTTGACGACTTTGGGTCGTCTTCAATTTATTAGAGCAAACTCACCTACCTCAAACCACCCAATCGGAGACCTACATCTTCTGCCATAGATATCCTCAAATGGAGCAATGTCGATACTTGAGTGATAGCTATTATTGTAGGGAAACTCAATCATTGGTAGATGGTCATCCTCATTACACTTGAAGTCAATTACACATACCCTCAACATATATTATAGGGTTTGGATGGTTCATTCCGCCAAACCATCCGTTTATGGATGAAATGCGGTACTAAGTTTCACCTTGGTGTCAAGTCAACTTTTGAACTCCTTCCAAAACCAAGAAGTAAATTGAGTAACTCTATCAGAAATGATAGACAAGGGAACTCCATGCATCCTCCCAATCTCATTAAGATAAAATTTGGTATAGTGTTCCGCCGAATATGTAGCCTTGATGGGAATAAAATGGGCTGATTTGTCCATCCTATCAACAATAACCCAAATCGAATGATTTCACCTTCATGTACGAGGAAAACCCAAAACGAAATCCATATTGACATCTTCCCACTTCAAAGTGGGGATAGCTATATCTTGATACAACCCCCCCAGTCTTTGATGTTCAGCCTTGACATGTTGACAATTTTGACATTTGGCCACAAACTCCGTTATATGCCTCTTCAAACCATTCCACCAATAGATCTCTTGTAGACCACGATACATTTTGGTCGCACCAGGATGAATAGAATATCATAAACCATGAGCCTTTTACCAAATTTACTCTCTTAAGCCGTCTATATTCGGCACACACAATATACCTTGGTACCTAAGTACCCCATCCTCTCCTTGGGAGAAGGACTCATTAGATTTACCAAGAACTGATTCTTTCAACTCTATCAATAGAGGATCAAGATGTTTCTTAGCTTTTACCTACACCACTAAAGACGACTGGAGTTATGATGAACCATGAAACCCCATTTTCGAGAGTCTTCATGTCGAACACCCCATTGAGCCACTATATGCACATCTTTTACTAACTCTACCTTACCATCAACAACATGGGTCACACTACCAATAGGAATCCCACTTAAAGCATCCGTAACCACATTGGCTTTTTCGGGGTGGTAAAGGACAATCATATCATAGTCTTTCAAAATCTCTAACCACCTTCGTTGCCAGATGTTTAAATCTCTTTGGGTGAACACATATTGGAGACTCTTGTGATCGGTGAGCATCTACATACACTCCATATAAGCAGTGTCTCCATGTTTTCAAAGTAAACACTATAGACGCTAGTTCAAGATCATGGGTCGGATAGTTCTTCTCATGTACCTTGAGTTTCCTAGAGGCATCTGCTATAACCTTACAATACTTCATGACGACACAACCCAAACCTACTCGAGAAGCGTAACAATACACTACAAACCCTCCGGTAAGGTCAATACTGGAGTGAAGGTAGGTTTATCTTTCAACTCTTGGAAGCCTTTTTCATAAGATTCCATCCATTCAAAATTAAATTTCTTTTAGGTTAGGCTAGTGAAGAAGCGATATGTGCGAACCCTTCAACAAATATCCCATCATACCCGGCTAAAGCCAAGAAACTTTGAATATCGATGGGAATTAGAGGTCTAGGCCAATTCTTAACCATGTTCGTCTTCTTCGGATCAACCTCACTACCGGCACTAGAAACAATGTGACCAACAAAAGTAACTGATCTTAGACAAAAATTTGCACTTTCTATATTTAGGAAAGAGTTGGTTTTCCTTGAGGACTTGCAATACTATCCTCAAATGACTCATGTGTTCATCCTCATTCTTGAAATATATCAAGATGTCACCAATAAAGACAATTACAATTGAATTAAAATATTGCTGAAACACCATATTCATAAGGTCCATAAAAGTTGTCTGGGCATTAGTTCGACATAACAAGGAACTCATAATGACAGTAACTTATTTGAAAGCTGTTTTAGGAATGTTAACTCCTTTAAATCTAAGTTGCTGATAACCGAACCTCGAATCAATCTTCGAGAAGTGACTCACCCCTTGGAGTTGGTAAAAGAAATAATAAATTATAGGGGGAGGATAGTTATTCTTTATAGTGACCTAGTTCAATTTGCGGTATTCAATACACATACAAAGAGACCCATCTTTCTTTGTCCAAAATAATACCGGAGCGCCCCATGCAGATATGCTTGGTTGAATAAAACCTTATCTAGAAATTCCGTGAGTTGAGCTTTTAATTCTTTCAACTCGACCGGAGCCATCCAGTAAGGAGGAATTTATATGGGCTGAGTATCTGGCAACAACTATGCTGAAATCTATTTCCAAGACTTCCGAAAAATCCTTTACTACGGGGACCGACTCTAAAGGAGGAGCCTCGGACCCAAGGTACTTGAACCTAACAATATGATAGAGACATCCCTTAGAAATCATCTTACAAGCTTTTAGACATGAAATAATTTGACTTCTAGGGATTGAGTTTCCCCCCTTCCATTCTAAAACGGGCTCATTAGGAAATTGAAATTTAACCACTCTCGTTCTACAATCAATTGAAGCAAAAAAGAGAATGCAACCAATCCATCCCCAATATGACATCAATATCCAACATATCAAATTCTGCCAAATCAACTAATTTGACTCTATTGGACGATAATATGGGACAATTCCTTTAGAGTACTTTAGCAATAATGGAGTCACCCACTAGAAAAAGGTTCAACTAGGACATCGGGGAGCACATCAAAATTCATAGCCACTAAAGGAGTTACAAAATATAAAGTGGCACCGGGATCTAGCAATGCATAAATATTAATGGAAAATACTTGAAACATAACGGTAACAACATTGAGAGAATCCTCTTGATCACCCCTAGATTTGAGAGCATAGAAGCGGTTCTTCTTAGGAACATCAAAATTAATACTACTTGCTTGTGCTTGGTTATTCTCCCTTCCTTGATTCTTGGTCATGAGACAATATTTCACCACGTGGACATTCGTATTACAACTAAAACAATTGTATGTTACTACTAGACATTTACCCAAGTGTTTTGTGCCACATTTTGCACAATGAGGTTTTTCACTTTGTGAACCACCAACTTTCCCCCCTCAAGGGTTAGGGTTAGGTACCCTATCCTTACTAGCTCTTGGAACATTAGAAGGAACTTAGTTGGTGAATCTCTTCTTAAAACTCTGATTTGTCTTGGATTTCAAGCCTACCCTTAGAAGCACCTCCATCATTGGGCCTTGTCCATTTGGCATCCCTATTTTCCCTCTTAAGCCTACTCTCCTCAACTTGTTGAGAATGCACCATCAAACGAGATAGGTCCATGTCATTGTGAAGCATTTCCGCATGACACTCTTCCACAGGATCATCGGACACACCCGTCAGAAAGCGACTCATTTCATCTCTCGGATTAGTCACCAAAGACGAGGCATATTTAGAAAACTTCGAATTTCAAAGAGTTTTATTCAACACTCATACCTCCTTGATGAAGGTTTATGAATTCTTCCACTTTTTCCTCTATTTTCTCCTTTGGGAAGAACCTATCAAGAAATTCCCTCATAAAGACTTCCCAACTTATGGAACCCGCTCTCAAAGTCCTATTGTCCTTCCATGTAAGTGTTCCAAGTTTGATCCACATCCTTGAGTTGATAAGTACCTAGCTATGACTTCTCATTTGAAATCCCCCCCCCCCCCATAGATTACAAGATCTTATAAACCTTATCAAGAAAGTCTTGAAGATCTTCACTTACCTACTCCTTAAAATCCAAACACCAACGTTTTCCAGAATTTGCTTACGGTCCATCAAATTATCCAAAAACCCACTTACCACTCAAAATATACCTCTAAAAGTTGCTTTCCATGCTTAAAAATCGTCAGAATCATACCCTCCATTTACAATACCTTTTGAATCAGGTGATTGTGGGAAGAAGAAGAAGGAGTTGAAGGTCATAAAAAGAAAAGGTGAGAAAAAAATCACCGAGGAAGTTATGAATGTTATGAAGAAATTTCAATACACCTCAAATGTTGTGGGGTTGAACTATGAAGAATTGTGTCGTCATCCACATTTGGAACTTCCAGAATGTTTTAAAGTACCAAAATTTGACACTTTTAGTGGAGTTGAAAATACTTTGACTCATTTGAGGGCTTATTGTTATCAACTTATTGCAGTAAGGGATGATGAAACTTTGTTTATGTGGCTTTTTAGATGAAATCTAAAAGGAGAAGCATTGTAATGGTTTATTTCTAATGAAATCAAGTAGTGGCCAAGTTGGACCGCTTTTGCTATTGACTTCACTTACAAATTTGGTTATAATGTAGAATTATTTCCTGATCGATACTCTTTGGAGAGAATCAAACAGAATTCTACTGAATGCTATCGAGAGTATGCCTACCGTCGTAGAAGAGAGGCTGCAAGGGTCATTCCTCCCATGACTGAGAGAGAGAGATTATTGAAGTCATCGTGTACATTCAAGAGCCAGAGTGCTACCGTAGAATATTGCTCATTATGGGAGGAAAGTTCAGTGAGATAGTCAAAATTGGTGAAGCTTTAATATGGTCTTAGGATCGGAAAAATCATCCGAACGAATCCCCAAGATGAATCCCCATGACCATTAAGGAGTAAAAGGGAATATGTTTCCTCTATCTCCTTTGAATCGAGCCAAAAATCAAAGAGGCATGTTGGTCTCAATGTTCGAAAGCCTTTACCATCCAAAACCTACCTTTTAACTCCACAAAATCCTTACCCCGTCAAACCAAATTACCAAACTCCACACCAAATCATCCAAGTTACCAAGCTCCATTGCCAAATTACCCAATTGCTCAATCAAGTTACTAAGTTGCATTGTCAAATTACCCAAATACCCATCACAGCTACCAAGCTCCACAATACCAAAATTTCCAAACACCAGCACCTACTCTCCAAAATCCTCTCAGTTACCGCCAAGTACCTCCATCTTCACAAAATAATTACAATCTTTCTTTTTATGACTTTTTCAAGAAACCATCTCGAGTCTGTACTTTTTAGGTTGAAAGTAAAATCAAAATCTTTAAGAGATTGAAACTAGTTGGTCTGATACGAAAAATTGATCCTAAAAATGTTAATGTCGATTCTAGACTTTACACATCACTAAGGATTGTATCAACTTGAAACATAAAATTCAAGACTTTATTGATCAAAGAATTGTCACTACTCAAGTTGTCGCTTCCAATGAAAATGTTGATTCATTGTGGAATCGTGAAAGATTCACCATTAATATGATTGACCCAAATTGTGAAGCACCTCCCCATCAAAATGCCCAAAACTATCGCCAAATGCCTCTGCCTCAACAAGGGCATTACGATCCTCCTTGTCCACGTCTTAACAAGAAACCTGCTCGAAAGTTTAATCCTCTCATTGAAAGCCAAACAAAGTTGTGTGAGCGATTCAGTGCGGAAGGTATTATTCATCCGGTCAGGCCCAAGTCATTCTATACTATCTCAAGATTTTACCGAGCAGATCACATGTATGTGTGTCATTCCAACAATATTGGGCATCATACTAAAGATTGTATCAATTTGAAACACATAATCCAGGACTTGATCGACCAGAAAGTAGTAAGGACTGCAGTACCCTACGTCAACAGTAATCCTCTACAGAACCATGGAGGTGTCAGTATCAATATGATAGAGATGGAGGATTAGTGGTTCATGGTAAAGGCGATAGTTCTGGCTGGTCCTAAAAACCTTGAGAAAGTTGTAGCTTCTTCAAGCATAAGTGAAAAACTCAATTTTAGGATTATGAAACCCCATCAAGCTTTTGTTTTAGTGTCAAGAGAGGATCAAAACAAGAAGGGGATGAACCATGTTCAACTAAAGTCTTTGCCTCATTTGTGTTAGTCCTTTCTGGTAGAGGAATATGCTAATGACGGTGGTCTTGGAGAAAGAATTGGGAATCTTAAGGAAGAAAGTGATGTTTATCTTAAGGGGATAATCGAGACACCAGGCATACAAGACGTGAATCCATTGGAGAAATTTCATAATTGGACTTCCACTCCGCTCTTTATTCCCCATTCATGTTGGTAGACAAAGATGAATCTTATGCTATTTCGAAAATCACGAATAGTGCGAATGAGGCCCGGAACCCACCTTTTATATGATGTTACCTAATTATGTTTTAATTTCTCTCGTTATATTTTGAAAAAGGCAAAATGACTTATGGTCATAGCCAAAGTTCGTATTTCGTTATTTTCATTGAAAGCCTCATCTATCGTGAAAATTTATTTTGCTTGCTTTAATTTTTCTATCTAACAATATTTGTTTTTGGTTTCAGTAAAAATAATTTTTTAAACATGTTAAGATCACATCATGTCACTAGTTGAATTAACAAAATGAGGTAGATGAATATGAGTTTCAAGAGTATGATAAGGAGATCATGATATTCAAATACCTTGTCAAAAGATTTGAAACATTTTGAGACTCAGGGTTAGTCAAATCCAGATGAGGAAGAAACAGTAAATTTAAAAAAGGATGATTGTGTTGAAGAAGTCAGAATCAGATGTAAGCTTGGAAAAATGAACTCAAAAGCTTACTTAGAAAATGCATCGATGCATTTGTTCGATCACATGTCGAGGTTTAATATAAACATTCATCTCAAGTTACCCATCGACTCAGATGCTTCAAGAACTTTTATATTTGAGGATTTAGAGTTTCTTTTATTTCTTTTCCTGTAATTGCATAAATTTTTTATAATCATCTTATGTTATGTAGTTGGAAAATTATGTATTGTCATGAACTATATCTAACACGAATTCTCAAGAATGATATACGTAGGAGGCCTGTGTCGTCCTCGATCACCCATTTATCCCTTATTAATGTTTTGAATTGTATTTGAACTATGTTCGACAAGAATTCTCAAAAATAAGATAAGTAGGCAGCATGTGTCAGCCTCGGTCGTTTCCTTATCGAAATTTCTCATTTTTGTGTTAATCCATGAGAGGGGAACTACGTTTCACCTAATTGTTGTCTCAATGGTATACGTAGGCGCCACTACGGCTAGATCATTTCTCCCGTAAGATTTCTATTTTTGCTTTACAATAGAAACTGGGACAAATTTTCAAGAGAGGCAAAAAAATTCTCGAGAAGAAGATCTTTTCAACAAGTCTAGACTAAAGTAATATCGAAATTTGTAACTGGGAATTTTTGAGTATATCTCAAAAGTACCATAATTACTTCATCGGAAGTTTAAGATACGCCAACACAGTTAACGAGGACATAAATTTTTGAGATAGCCTCAAAAGTTTTATCATGGCTTCAGTAGAGATTTAAGACAAACGGTGAATAGCTCCAGCACGATCAGAAGTTTTGAAATGGCTTCAAGTGATCTCAAACGTTGTTCTAAGGTTAAAAGTCAACTTCAACAATTTTAGAAATTTCAAGAGTCATATCGCCTAACTTCAACAATCTTTAGAATCTTTCCAACAAGTTGTGTGATAAACCTCGATAAATTAACCCCAAATGCGTTCATCAAGCTTGAAGTGACATGATACTTGGCAGTGGCCTTTTTCAATTAGAACTTTTTGAAACCGTTTTTCTTAAATATTTTAACTATATATTTCAAATATTTTGCATAAAATGTTTTGTCTTGTGTATCAAGAAGCAAGAGATTGGAGCAATGAAACTAAGATCGCAAGACAAGGAGCAAGCGTTTGAAGAAGTTAACACATATCAGTTTGTTTTAAAAACTAACAATTGTTCTGTGGATGTAGGTTTATGAGATCCCCTCAAGTTCACCATATTACTCCATTCAACGAATATGGAGAAGTCAAAAGGGCGAGGAGCTCCTCAAAATTGATAAATTTTTTTGTAGATGCATGAATGTCATTAATATTTTTTAAAAGAAAAAGAAAGAGTTCAATATACGAGCGACAACACCTCGTTCAAATTTTCAGCAAAGCATGAGTCACAATTGAGTGAAATGTTCAAATTTGAACAAGTGAAAACATCACTCTCAAACAAGCATCTATAATGACATCAAATTAAATTTTCCAGCATCAAGGACGTTTGATAATATTCACAAATAACGTCAATATCATATGCACATTATCAAATGAGATAGTACCACCATCGAGAAGGACATCATCATCATTTTATCGATGGAATATCAATATGATCCTGCCAATGGATCAACATCATCAAATCAATGGATCATCAATGAAGCATCATCATCCTATCAATAGAGCATCAACATCATCCTACCAATGGACCAACATCATCCTACCAATGTATCATCAACGAAAAATCATCATTCTATCAATGGAGAATCAACATCATCCTCCCAATAGACAAAATCATCCTACCAATGCATCATCAACGAAGCATCACATCCTACCATTGGAGCATCAACATTATCCTACCAACGAATCTCCATCATCCTACCAATGTATCATCATCATTCTATCAATGAAGCATCGTCTTATAAATCATATCAAGTAATCATCCACTTCGTCAAAATAGATAGAGGCTGACGTCATAACATTTATAGGAAATAACATGCGCCAATACAGTAAGACATATTACTTCTCTATTTAAATTACAGTTGTGCTAAAAAGTTTATTTTATTTGTTTGTCGAGAGCATTCAAGACAATGAATTCTCAAATCAATCCACACATGCAGACGACATCAAAAAAATGATGCAGCCCAATGTGGAATTTTTTATTAGCGTGAGCTAAGGATCAAATTATCGAGTCATCCACCTTGTTACATCTAGAATATTATCGAGTCATCCACCTCATTACACTTGGAAAATCATCGAGCTATCCACCTCGTTACAGTTGAATAATCATAGAGCCATCTAGCTCATTGTCGAGATCACCGGAGTTTGCCATGGAGAAAACAAGCAATGACATCTCCAAATCCTCAGCAAATCATGAGTTGTAATGGACATATTGTGTTCAAAAGCGTATCCATTATCTTTTACTCCCAATACTCATTTATTTTCTCATCTAGTTGGAAAAGATGTTTATTTCTATCTATTAAGATATACTTATTTGATATATGAATGATCTTTCTCTATTTTCTTACTCAAACCGCTAGTTAAAGCGGCACTATGTCTACTAATTATTTACTTTGAGTGTGCAGGCATATGCTAAACATACTTATGTGACATCTTTCACGGCAAGAGTAACTGAACAACATCATAAGATATTGCACCACCTTTTCTAATTACATTCTATACTATCAAATTTATTTCAGTCTTTGTGAAGAGCATCCAATAGGATGAATTTCAAGCACTGATGCAGCTGACATCAAATAAGATACAACACAACGGGGAACCTTTTCTTAGCAGCAAACTGGGACATAGTCTAAAGAGGAGTATCTAACTCTTAGGACGTGAGCTAAGGAGTGACTTCCTCGACAACAAAACCACACTATAGAAGGCATGTGGGTTTTCTTTAAGTTTTTTTGTTTTCGTTTCGCATCCAATAAGTTTGGGTTTACCGGAGGCATCTTTCGAATCTGAGTAATGATGCACCAAGAGATTTGGAAGTTATGTTAGTGTAAGATCTTAATTATGGGTGTGAAGCATGCCAGACTCATGACTGAGAGGTTGCAAGCCTGTTTTCCATACTTTACTTACTTGTCACTCCTCCGGAACCAAAGGTTATCTTGCAAAATAGATTTTCTTTTCAATCGATTGAGTCGAACTACAAGTAGTCTGGTTCCCAAAGTTAAGGGATATGTAGGCGGGATCAATGTTTTAAATAGAGTTGTATTCCAAAATTCGTTCTCATATCTTATTCCCAAGCATTCCGGTCTCTTCATAATTCAATATCGAAATAACTTTGGAATTCTTTCAAAATTGTGCGTCATTTAAGCGTATCGAACTACAAGTGGCCTGAGTTCTCATTATGCCTGAGATATGTAGGAAACCCATTTCCGTGGATCGTCCATAATTCCTAAAGTCCGTACCAAATCCTTCTTCCAAAAGATCAATATGTGGTCGGTCAAAATTGGATTAGTCAATTCATTTTCCTCAAATTTCTTGCATCAATCCAAGTAAAATGAGGGACTATTGTTGAAACTCAATTTTGACCCTCCCCAATAGGAATTAATTCACAAGCATCTTAATTTCCAAACGAGTGAGAATAATTAGTTTTATAAAATTCAAACATTTCAAAGTCATTTAAAGTGATCTTAGTGGATTGTTATATTTTATAATTATTAAATATATTTCATAGATTCTTGTAGATACAATTGGTATATTTCATAAATATTTGCAAATCATCTCAAAAAGATTTTATTTTTAATATTCCATTAAAATTAGATTATGTAAAATTATGGTTAACTTTAAAAATCAATTGGTTTATACCTGAGTTAATTATTTTATTTTGTTAAAGATTGGGAAGCTCCAAAATTAATTATATTAATTTATCTTATTTAGATTTTTATCCAAATTTGCAAATTAAAATCAATTTCGTTAAGTTTGTATTCTCAATGGGCCAATTACAATTCAATTTGGATAAATTAGAGATTCACTTAGTTATGTCAAAGACAGGATTTCGGGCCTATTTGACAAAATTTCAGCAGGCCCAATCCTTATTCACTTATTTCAGTATCCCATCCTCCAAACTATTATTCCTTTTGTTCTCCAATAGCTGATCCAATTCTGCCACAACCCCACCCAATCCTATTCTTAAGAGATCCAACAAAGTTAAAAATTCTTGAATGGTAACATCACAGCCGCACTCACGATCTACACGGCGTCTGCATCAATATCTTGAGAAAGACATCGTTTTCCTGCAAAAAGGCAACAACGACAATCTCACGATGTCCTCTACCAACATTCTCCTATACACGACGATTCACGTAACATACACAAGGTCAACACAGTGATTTGAACACTATGAACTCGTTGTCTTCTTCCTCCCACCCCTCTCAATAGCACTGTCGCAGCAGGAGCACGCGTTTTCCTCCTTAGGGCTGTGAGATCGCCCCATGTAGCGCCAAAGGATATAAAATCAATGCCAACAATCCATCCCCCCTTTCCCTCTTCTGGAAATGGGTTTAAACTTCATAAAAAGGTTGCACGCCCTTAATGGTGAAAAGAATTTCGAGTTTGAATTTCTAATGTGCCTCGTTCCTATCCATTTTCATCCAATTTCCCCCTATTTCCGAATGTTAATTTCCCTTCTATATATAGTTGCTTATTATTCACTATGGACTTTGGAGAATAATATTGGAAGAAAAATTTGGAGGAAAATTTGGAAAATTTTAAGCCATTACCAAGGAAAAGATGACAGAGGAAAATGTGAGGGATAGATCTCACATATATAAAAATAATGCTTACGTACAAATATATACGAAATAGATTAGAAAATGGCAACTAGAAATAATTAGAGTCTAGTTTTTGGTTTTCTTTCATGTTCACTTCCTACGAGGTTTGTCAGAGTTCTACTTTGGTGGTGGAAGCACGTAGCTAACTCATTTTCGTTTAGTTCTCTTCCTCGAAAAGGGTGGTTCTATTCGAGTTCTCTAGGACTCATATCTTCTCCCCCTTGTACTTTCGATGGGCCATAAAGTCCCCATATCCTCTTCTTCCTTTTGTGTCAGCCCCTTGGCAAGCTGCGATATCGGTGAACATGTTGAAGATGATAAATATGGGGATCAAGTTAAATTTATAGGTCACAAAAGTTCCAAAGGAGAGTTGTATACATGCAGTATACATTCAATATACATGCCCAAAAGTTTGAGAATACAGGAAACCAAACCCAAAAGATAATTACAGCTTTTGAAGGCGGAAATGGCCCCAAAAAGGCCCAACATACAACTTAAATTTATCTTCCTTTTTAAAACTTAATTGAATTTTAAAAGTTAATTGAAGAAGTAATTTAAGTGAAATCACCGGTCTACCGCGGATTAGCGGATATTCCGAGGGCCTAACACCTTCTTGGAATGTACATTGAACTTCGAACCCTTTAATTTTCAATTGATTTTATATGTTTAAATCTTTTGAATACCATAAGTTTTTTTCTTAATTTTTGTTAAAAATTTAAGTGGCGACTATGTTATTTTAGAAATTCGATTTCTCTTAAATCATAAGTTTAATCAATTTTTTGAAAACTTAGTCATTTTTTTTAGTAAAACACCTAACATGACCTAAATAAGGAGACCATTTCACTCACATAATCACTTGTAGAAGATTAACCCAAACTTATCTTCTCCAATCATATTTACAACATAATCCTTAATCATCAAGGCTGAATCTTTAAGTTGATGACTTCCATAAAGTGTGATTGACCTTCATGAAGCAATATTTTTGAGATCTCCATAATCTTTCTAATTCCATGTGCATGGGAAAAGATTTTGTTTCGTCTTCCAAAATTAAAAGTTCCAGGTGATATAGTATTCTCAATTAATCTAAATTTGTGTGTAAACACATTAAATTCAAAGAAACAATAATTATCATTTCTCATGTGTCATAGCTTTGCATGTCACCAAGTACTAGATTATAATAATCTCTTAATATGTTATTCACCGCATGAGTTTTTCAGTAAGCGTAAAGTTAAAAAGTTTATTTCACTAATTTTCCACTAATTTATATATCCTCTAAGTTGCAAACAAGAATGGATACCTCGATAGTAAGTGCTCCAACACGTGCAAAAAGAAGGAACATTTTTTCATGATGAATAACATCCTTGGGAAAATCAACCACCGGACTTTCTCGATTCAAGACATATGAAAATGATGAAGGGGGAGCTTTTGCATTCGTCCAGATGCTTAAGCACCTCAAATGACATCCCTGCTTGTGTTATTCCTTCATTGGCATTCAACAGTTTATTCACGCGCCTTTCTTTTATGCATATTCTTTTCTTTGATAACTCCCAACTTCCCATGTAATGAATCAAGAACTACTAGATAGAAGTGATGATTCGGGTATTTTCACTCATTTCTGGCTTAATATTTAAATAATTATGTCCTCAATGTTTTTTTTATACTTATAAATGATGTTAAAATGTTAATTTGTATCAAGGAAGGCAAAAGATCAAGACAAGGACATTACGAGGCATAGAGGAGCAAAAAAACTGAAAAAGTTGAAGGAAAGTAAAGTCGGCACTCGCTAAAGACACCGGGCGAGTCACCATCTGAATATTCAGCTCGCCCAAAGATACAAAAGGCTATCCCATGAAAAATACCAATTTAGCGAGCAAACAAGTTGTTCGGCGGAGCGCCGAACAGATAATCGAGGTCGATTTCGATCGCCTAAGGTTGCAGAACAATATTGTAAAAGGCCAATCAAAGAAATCAATGAAAGAGATAATTAGCGCGTCGCCGACCATTTTGGCCAGTCCCGACTTACTTCGCTGAGTGTCCTCGGTCCTGAAATTTTGGGACCATAAATTTAACTTTGAAAAAAAAAGTTGAGAGAGTTTTTGCAAGTTCCCCACATTTTCCACTTCTGTGTTTTTTTCATCTTGGTCATTCCTAAACATTGATTTGACTCTTTTGAGTAGATATTTAAGGTTTGTTTAATTCTTAGCTTCAAATTAGATCATGTGGAGACTCGTGGATTGTTACCCAACTTGATGGAAAACTTTGTTGTGAACGATTTCTTGTTCTTTATTATGTTTGGCTAAAATCTCAATTCTTGATGGTGCGATTATGTAATTGATGCATTAATTAGCTAATGGGTGTTGTTATATACTGATTACATTATTTATTTGAAGTGGGTTCAATTAATGATTCGTGTTTTAATTTAGGAATTGTAGTTGCTAATTCAATTCTAGCTTAGTAAATATGTGTTATTTTTATCTAGGTTTGAAAGATCTCGCTTGATTCGTAATACTCGATTGAGAAATTAATATTGCACCCAAAGCCTAAACTACCACTGACATTCAACGACTTTTAGTAAATGATAATCAACCATTACAAAAATTTGTCATTCTGTTTATCTCACTCCCAAGAAACCTTTTGTACTTGTTCATCTCAGATTTTAATAGTGGTAATTTGGTTACTCTAATTACCCCATCTAACATTAATTGTCAAAACCTTGCGTTTACATTATTATTACCATTTTACTTCTTAATAGATTTTTTTACCGTATTACTCCTTGTGGGATCCACCCCAAATATTAGTTGGGTTTATACTTGTTAGCAGCCGCATACACTTAAGATAAGATGAAGTGTAGTTGAGCTTTATCAATAAGCGACTTACGTAGTGCTTCAAAAATAAATTTGGATAACCCATGCCAGATAAAGAAAAAATTATCCATGATAATATTATTGTAGGTATGTTGATGATTCCATTTTTCTGTACTGGATGTTAGACATGGCCAAAAGTTGTGAGAATGTTGACTTTACCTTATTAATCATCCCCAAATCAACCCCTAATGATAGATCTACCAAAATCAAGGATTTCCCGTTATGGCTAACAACCACTAGCTTAAAATCAACAGACAATTATGACTCTTAATCCTTGAACATATCTCTTGTAAATCCTACAGTTTGATAAAGAAAGAATATTGCAATTCTTTATTTTTTTCAGAAGTTCTATGTTTCCATGATTATTAAACTTGGTATCAAGAGCCTTGTCTTTTTCAATGGATTCACGAGATACCGTGTCAAAAAAATTTGATGGGCATAACTTTTTGGTTTGAAAGTTCCATTTCAAAGATTTTGCTACGACATGGCCTTCTTGGAGTACTAGATGGATCAAAGGATGTACCCACAGAAGAAAAAGAAAAATAAGATTGGGAGTGTGACCATGGAATAATTATCACATGGCTAGTGAATTGATGTTCATATATCGATGGAGCTGATATTGTATGAGAAAACACTAGAAATGTTGAGCAATCAACATATACTCGGTAACAAAAAAACTCTGGCCAGAGAATTCGAATTGGAAAGACTACTTACAAAATCTACACAAGTTGAGAAAAATGTTCACTGTTTTTATTCTTATTACTCACATCGTGTGCAGCGAAAGATCACGTTTTTCCTGCCTCCATCCTTGCAGTTGAATCGAAGGATTTCATGGCTACAAGGAAGAGGACAAGGACACTACAATTTCTAATGAAACTCAGGCTTGAGTTGGAGTATTTGCATACTAGTATTCTTAATAAGGAATATTTACCAACTTTGTGTGTGTCACTTTGTGAAGATCTTTGAGAAGAAACTCGATTAAGTTTAAAAGTTCAAGAGGGGGGTGAATTGCACTTTTTGATTCTCTTTCTTTGATAGTCAACTTATTTTATTCACTTGTCGTTTACTGTTTTAGAGAATGAATAAATGAACTGGATAGTGCAAAACATAAGATTGACATAAGATGTTTTTGTACTTTTTGGAGTCCAATATAGACCCTACGTCCAATCCCCTGGGTTTCAAGAGTGTTCTCTTCTAGATTTTTGAATATTTGAAGTAAATACAAGCTTTGGGTATCACTCCTATGTTTACACCCAATTTCTTTCTTTTTCTTTTTGTTTTTTCTTTTGATACGAAGCCTCACCTATAATATTTCTCTTCTCTTTTTGTTTACACAGTGAAACTGAAGTAATAGAATGCTTGTAAAAAGTAGAGTAGTGAACGTACGAGTGTTTAGAATCATTTACACCTTTTTTCATTAGCGGATGCTTCTTTTATAGCGTGAGCTTTGAGTCTTAAAAATCAAGAGATGCGCACCCACGAGATTTGATCCTTTCAAAAGAAGGTTTTAACACCCTGGACTAAAAAAGAGGTAAAGTTTCAGAATTAGGACTTATAGGCGCCTTTCACGAGGTCCAACCGCAGCCTATGGTTTGACCTACAAACCGTAGTTGGGGTCTTGGCTAAGAAATTGCAAACTTTGTCCAAGTAGGGACCACGGCGGGACCTATGGACCATAGGTCCATCGATGCAGTGGACCGACCTCCATCGAATGGCAAAATTTTTTTGAACATGGACCACCAATTACCATGACGGGCGGTAGGTCAGTCAACATTCCGTCGATCAAGGATCCGTGGTTTGTGAGTGGGCGGTTATTTAGGGTCTTAAGGGTCTTTTCCGATTTTAATTAAATTAATATGGTGTCATTTTACCTAAGTCTACGAGACCTATATGAGGGAAGCTCTGTGGATTAGATATATCCGTATAGGAAAGGATTTCTCACCTAAAATGAATCTAGACTAAAATTCTTAATGAATGATGAGGCTAGAGGTGACTTCCCGTGACCTTCCTATGTAAGGATATGACGTGATTTTCATATTCCTTATAATTGTACAAAAGGTGAGACCCTATGTTCCTGCTATGATGAATGGATATGGAAGCGAATACCCATGCTCCTTATTAAAATGATGTTGAGGCGAGTACCCATAATATAAAAGTAAGGTAAGATGCAAATAGTAATTAGACTTTATAAGCTAGGCATTGAAGAGAATCCCTATGTCCTTAAATGTAAGTATTATTAATGTAATTATGTTATGAAGTTGACTTGTTTGGAGTGTTGCTAGATAGACCTTCAATGATGTAAACTTGACTTAAGGCGGATGACCTAAGTCTTGCCAAAGCTTAAGTCAGGTTACTTAAGGACTATTCCTCTTTTACTATGATACTTATAATGTCTTGATTATGCTTATGACTTATGTCGTATGTTGACTAATTCTTATGATTATGCTTTTTATACTTTCCATGATATTTTGTACTTGATTGTACTAATGCATACTCTTGCCTACATTGTTATTAAATGCAGGGTTTGGAGTTCCTGATTCACACACTTATGTATAGGTTCCTAGAGGATTGTGAAGTAAAGCTTTGGTGAGTCCTAATTGTATCGAGAATTGTATCACCCTATCTCATTATGCATTTATTTTATGTTTGAGACTATTTTATAGTCTGCATTCAAAGATATCTATTCTATTATAGTTAGATATTTGAGAAAATGTCATTTTAGACTTCTGCTTGCTTTTATAAAATACTTTGATTGTATTGAAATGTTTTAAATTCCCACACCTTTTATATTACTTTGTGTAATGATATGCTAAGTGGCTTGTATGAGGTCTCTCGGGGTCTTATACGACTTTTTACATCTAGGGGGTACCCCTGGGACATGATAAACTTTGTATCAGAGCACAAGGTTTAGAATGATTCTAGGATGTCTCAAAAAAAGTCTAGTAGAGTCTTGTTCATAAATATAAAACGCGACACATTTATGAATAGAACGCTATTAGATGTTTAGGAAATTTCACTTCTTCACTTCTCTAAGTCGTTCCATAGAGTTTAACTCTATAAGTCTTTTTCCTAATCCATTCTTGATAGTTTTCAGGATATGAGTACTGGAGGGGCTAATGCTAAGAAGGTTTGAGGAAGACAACGTTGAGCAAGAGGTTCCTCCTCAAGCTCCGATTGAATCATTCAATAAGAACGTGACTATTTCAAAAGTTTAGGTTGGGACTCAAAGTGTTGGCTCAAGCTGCAATGCACAAGCTAACAGAGATGTGGTAGCCCCCATGAACTAATGTGTGGGTACGGTGGCAAGAGTGATAGAGTTCACAAGAAATGAGCCATCCCAGATTTTATGGCTCCAAATTCGAACAAGACCCTGAAGTGTTTATTGAAGAGGTCTATAAGTTTCTTTCTATCATGAGTGTGACTCTAGAAGAGAAGGTGGAACTAGCTGCTTACCAACTCAAAGGGGTTTCTCTGATTTGGTTTAATTAATGAAAAGAGGCAAGACCGATAGAAGCGGGTCCCATAGAATGGGAAATGCTCAAAAGTGCTTTTCTTGATAGATTCTTTCCTCTAGAGACGAGAGAGGCCAAGTTACTTGAATTCATTAACCTTTAGGCAAGGAAATATGAGTGTAAGGGAATACATTGTGAGGTTCACTCAACTATCACAGTAATATCTTTCCGTTGTGGTGGTCGTAGTGCCAAGATGAATAAGTTTGTGGGGGGAGTTTCCGACATGGTAGTCAAAGAGTGCAACACCGATGTCCTTGTTGATTGAATGGATATTTCTCGCCTTATGGTGAATGCACAACAAATTGAGGAACAAAGCTCAAGGTAAGATCTAGAGAGGTAAAGAGACAAAGGGTAGATGATGGTAACTATTTACATACTAGGTGTGGTAGACAAGGTTCTTCAGGGTTCCAACAAAAGTTCTCCGGGGAAGGTTCCTCAAGTGCTCCTCCAAGGACTACTACTGAGAGGGTGTCTAACCCAAAACCTCAAGGCGATGGTAATAGGCCTCTTATTCCTACTTGTGCTAAGTGTGGGACAAATCATGAAGGGAAGTGCCTAACGGTCTATAATGCTTTTTCTGGGTAGGGAAAATGGATCACAAAATAAGGAATTGTCCATCGATTGGTAAGAATGATGGAGATGTTCGTCGTAGGGTTCAACCCTACACTTTATTCGGTCCGAGTGGCTCAGGTGGAAATGCTCCTACGAAAAACCATTTTTATGCTTGTCACGCCCTGAGGCTACTCCTTGGGTGTGGCTAGCACTCGGAGACCATTGCTGGCCCCCAAGAAAACCCTTAGCATGGATTACATAAGTCAGTGGACTACCCTTACATGATTACAATGATCAACTGGACTTACTCAAGTAACTAAATAATATAACTCAAAATGATAAAAGGACTATTCAACTTGGCAAAAAATGGCAACCCAAGTCTTTAACATAGAATGATAACATAAAGACAAATGAACTACTAATTGTCTATGAAGCCTCTAAAAACAACTGAGATAGATGTTGGGACAAACCACTCAACATCCTAATGAACTAGACTAGAAAGCAAATAAAAAGGGTCGTCTGGAATGCAAGGAGACTCACCAATAGACACTGAGTGCTCGAGTTGGATCAACGAAGCGCTGGATGTTTATCCTGGTTACCTGCGACTTCATCATGATACAACACAGAAAACTGACATCAGTACATTAAATGTACGATTATGCGAGTTAGAATACTAAAACAACAACTTAAGCTTGAAAATAGTAAGAAGGAACACTAACCTTGGCTCTGCTCAACTCATGAATGACTTAACTTAGTATAAAGCAATAAGACATATGTCATATATATAAAGCTTTTAAAACAGTGTAAACAAGTTTGTTCGTTAAAGAAATGCAATAACAAACTCAACTTTTCATTTATAATGAGTGATATAGTTTTTGTGGGAGATTCTCTAACCGACAACCCCCACTAGAAGCCTAAATGGTGATACAACGTCTTGCCCAGGCTTCCATTACTGCATTATACTCTGCCGTCACATAGGACTACTTAACTTAGTGGATCCTCTAGCTTAACTTATGTGATCAACTAAAATGTATGACCCATTAATACCCATGACATCAATATGGTTTATGGAGACATGTGTTAATATGAACTCGCATCCCCATCTTGGTGCTCAATACTTCTCCCAAAATATACTTAGCTCATATGCTTTTAGAAACAACTTTCTATCTATGATTTGAGATAATTACTCAAACATAGCTTAAAAGATCTTTTGGAATCGATGTTCTCTTTTCTTGCTCAAAACTCTTTTGGAAATCTCAGTTTCCTCTTATCTTAAATGTAAAACATTTATAAATCTCTAGGAATGCAAAGTCCCCGCTTTTGAGAAATGAACTCAGCTCTTTTATTTTAGCTTAACTTGAACTTTTATCCTTTAAACAAAGTTAAAACCTTTGTACAAGACTATTGAAAACTTTGACGAACCTCACTTGACTTGATTCTTAACTTTGATTTTTAACTCTTTCTTGAATTTACTCTTAATTGATCCGTGAATTGAATTATGGATTAAAGGGTTTTGATATATGTTTGAAAAGATTCCATGATGTTAAGGAATGATTCCGAATATCTAAAATTGAGAAAAGTTAAATACTCACCGTCTTACGAAATCAGATTTTGAGACAGTGGAGTCCGCGTCTTGTCCGCAACGCGGAGTGACTTTTTGTTCATAGAGGAAACAAGTACGCGACGCGGTCTTGTTTGACGCAACAAACCCAACTTTTTCCTTCTTCATTTTTAAACCCCAATTCACCTAAACTCGAATATCTTCCTCAAAATCATTTTAGACCCGTATACCCATTATTATTACTCATGAACATAACTAAAAGTAACTCTAAAACTCAACATTAAAGGTCTTAAAACTCCAAGATTCAACCAAATTCAAGAACACATTTAAATTCGCGAATAAAAGTCAAGAACATCAACTTTCAACCCTTTTTAGGACGAATTTCACTAAATTAAACACGTTTGGCGGGTGGGTAAACGAACCCAACCTATATGATAGACTTACATACCTTTTTAGGGATCACCCCCGAAGAAATACATAAGCAAACGATTGTTCTTGGAAATTTTTGCTTTTTCTCTTCTCTTTTTTCTTGCGTTACTTCTCCAATAGCCATAACGTGAATTCTCAATCTTTCTAAACTGAATCAAGTCTGGTTTTTACTCCAATTAAGTCACTAAAATGAATTAATTTAAATGGGTAAGAAAAAGACCAATTTACCCTTTTAATTCCCGTATTGGATATGTCCTTTATCCAACAGCCCAACTTCAAAAAGGCATAACTCACTCAACCAAACTCAAAAATTTGCAAACTCGGCGGCGTTGGAAAGATTGTTCCAAGGGATTTCAAACCATATCTGGAAGTACACCTAACTCATTCTGAGCTACAAGTTATGGTTGTTTGACATTGACCAAAAACTCACTTTTGCTAACTTAATGAAATTTCCGGAGTTTTAATTCTTTCCAAAAATGACTATTTCCGAATTTAAGCTTCTTCGTATTTATTTCAATTTTGTGAGATGTTACTATATATCCCCCTTGGAATCATTCGTCCTTGTGTGAGATTATTCTCAGTAGACTAAGTGTGGTAACATCTAGTTCAAACACCCAACGAGCAAAAATGCAACAAACAACATGTTGACTTATAATTTAAAGAGTACTAAGAAGAAAATTAGTACCTTGATATGAATTTTCTTCGTATTTGAATAGATGTGGATATTTACTCTTCATATCCTCTTTGGCTTCCCAAGTAGCTTCCTCAACAAATTGATTCGTACAAAGGACTTTGACTGAAGCTGTTTCTTTTGTTCTCAATTTGCGAACTTGGCAATGTAGAATTTGAATAGGAATCTCCTCATAAGATAGACTATCCTTAATCCCAATATTTTAAGTTGGTAAGATCAAAGATGGGTCTCCCATGCACTTCTTCAACATAGAGATGTGAATCATTGGATAAATTGCTACTAACTCTTGTGGTAGCTCCAACTCATAAGTTACATTGCCAATCATTTTGGCTATGCGATAAGGTACAATATACCGGGGACTAAGTTCCCCTTCTTACCAAACGTCATGACGCCCTTCATGAGTGAAACCTTCATATATTACCCAATCATCCACTTTTAACTCTAACGACCTTCTACTAACATTAGTGTAAGATTTTTGATGACTCTTCGCCGTTTTCAACCTCTCTTGAATCACCATCACCTTCTCCATAGCTTGGTCATCTAAATCTTGTCCTATCAACCATGCTTTACCAACATCAAACCATCCAATAGGAGATCTGCATTTTCTCTCATAAAGAGCTTCATATGGAGCCATTTGGATGCTACAATGTTGTTGCAAGCAAATTCAATGAGAGGTAGGTGATCATCCCAATTCCCTTTGATATCAATCACACAAGCCTTCAACATATCTTCTAATGTATGAATGGTACGCTCGGCTTGACCAACTGTCTGAGGATAAAAGGCAGTACTCAATTTAACCTTTGAACACAAAATTTTCTAAAAATATTTCCAGAATTATGTAGTAAATTGTGCACCTCTATCTGAAATAATGGAGACCGGAACTCCATGAAGTCTTATCAGCTTTTGGATATACAACTTTGCATAATCTTCTACTGAATGGGTAGTCTTTACTGGCAGAGAATGGACTGATTTGTCATTCTATCGACAATCACCCATATAGAATCATGCTGCCCTAGGGACCTTGATAAACCTCTGATGAAGTCCACATTAAATATCTCCCTCTTCCATTCTGTAAGTGCTATATTTTTAGACAAACCACCTAGCCTTTGGTGCTCTACTTTCATTTGTTGGCAATTTGGACACTTAGGAACAAACTCTGCGATGACCTTCTTCATGCCATTCTACCAATACACTTCTTTAAAATTGTGATACATCTTGGTGGAACCTAGATGAATGTAATATTTGGAGCTGTGAGCTTCCTCCATGATCCTCTTGGAGTTCATCCACAATTAGTACACAAAATCTACCTTGGTATATAAACACACCATCTCCCCCTTGTTCAAAAGCCAAAACTCTTTTCTTATGAACATTTTCTTTAAGTTCAAGAAAAATAGGATCTTTGTCTTGCTTCTCTTTTACCTCTGACACTAGTGATGACTCATCCCCATTCTCACAACTATTCCTCCTTCTGTGGAATCCATAAGTCTGACACCCACGAATGAAAGTATGTGTACATCTTTGGCTAACTCTCTCTTTTCTTCCTCCACATGGGTAGTACTACCCATAGATAACCTACTTAAAGCATCAACAACCACATTAGCCTTACATGGGTTGTATAGAATACACATGTCATAATCCTTGAGTAATTCTAACCACCTCCTCTGTCTGAGATTGAGCTCTCTCTAGGTGAACACATATTGTAGACTCTTGTGATAAATGAAGATATCAACATGAAAACCATACAAATAATGAAGCCATATATTCTAAGCAAAAACCACAACAGCCAAATCTAAGTCATGGGTTGGATAATTCTTCTGATGACTTTTCAACTATCTAGAGGCATAAGATATAACTTTGGCACTCTACATAAGAATACAACCCAACCCAACTCTGGATGTAACACAATACACAACAAATACTTAGGTACCTTCCGATAGAGTTAAAACTAGGCAGTAAACAATATCACAAGCTTTAGATCATTGAAACTTCAATGCTTTTTGAGTCAACTTCGTCCAAGGAGACGATATAGAAGAAAACCCCTTTAAAAATTTCAAATAGTAGCCAGCTAAACCCAAGAAACTCATAATATACATTGAAGAGGTGGGTCTAGGACAATTCTGCACTGCCTCAACTTTCTGAGTATCAACTCTAATACCATCACTGGAAACTATGTGGCTCAAGAACACCACTAACTCAAGACAAAACTCACACTTAGAGAACTTGGCATAAAACTCCTTATATCTCAAAGTCTGAAGAACTATTGTGAGATGACTAGCATGATATTTTTCATTCCTTGAATAGATTAGTATGTCATCAATGAATACGATAACAAACATGTCTAAATAAGGTTTGAAGACTCTATTAATGAGATCCATGAACGCTGCTGGGGCATTAGTTAAACCAATGGACATGACCAAACACTCATAATGAGCTTATCTTGTTTTGAAAGCTGTCTTTGAAATATAAAATTACCTTACTCTTAATTGATGATTGCCTGATCTAAGGTCAATTTTTTAGAAATGGGAAACACTCGGAAGCTGATAAAAAAAGGATCATCAATTCTCGAAATAGGATACTTATTTTTTTATGGTAACCTTTTTCTACTAACGGTAATAAATACACATCCTAAGGGAACCATCTTTCTTTCTCACAAACAAGACTAGAGCGCCCCAAGGTGGGACATTTGATCAAATAAAGCCCTTGTCTAATTGATCTTTTAACTGCTCTTTCAACTCTTTTAACGCTGCTGGTGCCATTTTGTATGTCGAAATAGAGATAGGAAAAATATCTACAAGAAGATCTAACCCTAAGTAACTCAACCAAACTCAAAATTATGCAAATGGAAAGATTGTTCCAAGAGATTACCAACCATATCTGGAAGTAAACCTAACTCATTTTGAGCTAGAAGTTATGGTTATTTGAAGTTGACCAAAAACTCACTTTTGCTAACTTAACTAAATTTCCCGATTTTTAGTTCTTTCCAAAAGTGACTATTTCCAAATTTAAGCTTCTTCCTAGTTATTTCAATTTTGTGATATGTTACATCGCTCTTCAATCTAGAAGTGATCAAGAGAGGTCCCCAAATGTTGTGACTGGTATGTGAAAAGTCTATGATATAGATGTGCATGCTTTATTTGATCCGGGTGCTACTTTGTCATTTATAAATCATTCTGTATCTATGAGACTTGATATGATTCCCGACATATTGTTTCAACTTTTTTTGTCTATACCCCTGTTGGTAATTGTGTGGTGGCTATGAGGGTGCAGATTAGATGTCCCGTTTGCTTGTCCCATAGGGCTACCTTGGTTGAATTGATAAAACTTGACATGATAGATTTTGATGTCATCTTAGGTGTGGATTAGTTTCATTCTTGTTATGCCTCCATAGATTGTAGGACTAGAATGGTGAAATTTCAGTTTCCAAATAAGCCTCGAGCACATGTTTAGGTTCGGCCTCCTGAGCAACTCTTAGTTCCATTTGCCGGCCCCACGGCTTATTTCATATCTATGTTTGACATCCTTGAGTTGAAGGGTGTAAATTCTATACCCACAGGTCAAATTATTTCTTACATAAAATCTAGAAAAATCATCTCTAAGTCTTGTGTTTACCATATAGTGAGGGTGAGGGATTGGAGTATGAAACTCCTATTCTTGAGTTATTACCTATTATAAAAGTGTTCCCGGAAGTATTCCCTGATAAGTTACCCGGTGTTCCTCGTGAAAGGGAAATAGACTTTTGGATTGACCGTCTCCCCGATACCCAACCTATCTCTATTACTCCTTATAGAATGGCTTCGATGGAACTTAAGGAGTTGAAGTAACATCTAAAGGACTTATTAGATAAGTGTTTCATCCGACTGACTATGTTTCCATGGGTTCCTCCGGTGTTTCTTGTTAAGAAGAAAGATGGTTAACTCCAAATGTGTATTGATTACCGCCAATTGAACAAAGTGACCATCAAGTACAAGTATCATCTTTTGTGAATAGATGAATTATTCGATTAACTCCAAGGGGCAAGATATTTCTCTAAAATTATACTCTGATCGGGTTATCACCAACTGGGGGTGAAAGAGGATGATATTTCAAAAAAACTATTAGAACCTGACATGCTCATTATGAGTTCTTGGTTATGTCTTTTGGTTTGACTAATGCCCCGATGACGTTTATGGACTTGATGAATAGGGTGTTTAGACAATACCTTGATATGTTCGTAATTCTATTTATTGATGATATTTTGATCTACTAGAGAAGAGAGAATGAGCACATTGATCATTCAGGATTGCAAATTCTCAAGGAGCAACGACTTTATTCCAAGTTTAGTAAATTTTAGTTTTGGTTAAGGTCCGTAGATTTCCTTGTCCATATAGTTTCAAGCAAGAGTATTGAGGAAGATCCAAAGAAGACGGATGCAATCAAGAGTTGTCCTAGACTTCTATCACCGAAGATATTAGAAGCTTCTTGGGTTTGGCCGGTTGTTATAGAAGGTTGGATAAGGGATTTTCCTCCATTGCTTCTTCTTTGACTGCTTTGGCTCAAAAGAAGGCCAAGTTTATATGATTCAAAGGTTGTGAGAAAAGATTCCAATAGTTTAAAGATAGACTTACTTCCGCTCCGGTGTTGACCTTATTGAAAGACACAAATGGCTTCGTTGTATATTGTGATGCCTCTAGAGTTTGATTGATGTGTGTTTATGTACATTGATAATGTGATTTCCTGTGCTTCAAGGAAACTAAAGGTTCATGATAAGAGCTATCATACCCACGATCTTGAAGTAGTGGAAGTTATATTTACCTTAAAGATTTAGAGGCATTATTTGTATGGGCTCCATGGTTATGTGCTTACCGATTACAAAAGTTTGCAATATGTTTTTACCCAAAAAGATCTAAATCTTTTCCAACGAAGGTGGTTTTAGTTATTGACATATTATAACATGAGTGTTTTTAATCACCCTAGTATAGAAAAATGTGGTGACGGATGCCCTTTGTTAGTTGTCTACGGGTAGTGTTGCACATGTGTATGATGAGAGAAAAGAGTTGGTTCGAGATGTTCATAGGTTGGCGCGATTGGGAGCTCAACTAGTGGATTCCACCAAGGGTGGTATTATGGTCTATAATGGTTCCGAATCGTCTTTAGTGGCTGATGTCAAAGCAAAGCAATGCCTTGATCTGACCTTAGTAGAATTGAAAAAGGTGGCTCTAATGAAGTCCATAGAGGCTTTCTATCATGGGGGAGTTTGTACCCTAAGGTCCCAAGGTCATTTATATGTTCAGAATATTTATTACATAAGGGAACAAATTTTATCTCAAGCCAATAGTTCCAGATATTCTATTCACTCGGGTGCTGATGTGCCGTGATTTCACAGCATTTCTAATGCATTTCACTTAAGAGGTGTGTTTCTAAAGATTTTTAATAGTGATTTTAACAAGTTTTGTGTCTTGTTTTGCAGGAAAGATGTTCACGAGGCAATAAAAGAAAACAACTGAAAATAGTGAAGAACCAGACCTAAGGAGGCAATCGACGGCCTGTCGTTCGATTGACGGACCATAGGTCGTGAATGTAGATATGCAGCTCAGGATAGTGAAGGAAAATCTGGGAAGTCATACCAAGTCTGGAACCACGAGAGGCAACGACGATCCGCACTTGTGAACTGTCCTTTGGTCCAGAGAAGGTTCCAGTACTTGATTTTGGAAAATTCTATGTATAGAGCTACGAAGGAGCATCGACACAGCACGTAGGTGGATTGAGGAACCATGTTGTTGGTCCGTCGCTTGATTAAGAGAGGGTGTCATCCGGAGAGTAGAAATAATTCTAAGTCTAGACACCACCAACTCCATCTCCAAACATAATACGCACAACAAGCAATGAATTATAATTTTGAGAAGAAGTACTGAGTGCTGTACATAGTGTAGTCACTGTTACTATACTTAAAAGACCATTCTTGTTTGTTAACACCGATAATTAAAATTAGGTAAGCTCAAATATAAAATAACAAAATAAAATTGTACATTTCCAATAATTTCTTGCCTTCTTCCATAACAGCCTGTAATAAATCACCAAAAAATATTCTATTCCCTTTTAGAAGGTGTATTCAGAAGGGTTGCATATATGACAATGTTGCGAACAATTAAGAAAGTGATACGAATGTTTTTAGTCACTTCTTATCGTGATTAGACTAAAAGCATTTTTACTGGAAGATGGAACTAGCAAGGCAAGATTTACACCATCAACCCACATTCAAAAGAAATCACTTTGCTAGTTAATACAAAAACTTCGGAGCTACTTTGGTTCATCACAACATACATTAATTATTTCCAAGTGTGAGATATGTTTACGTTATGGAGCACCATACAGGAGAACCCATGCATGTGTGGAAGGAAAAAGTTGGAAGTATTATAGTTAAGAAACCAACTGCACCTTATAGTTCTCTTAGCAGCAAAACTGTAGTACTTGAAAGTATCAACGCGATCTTTTTTATGGGGATTGAGGCTTAGTAATAGTCATTATAGTGAAGGTGCTTGCATTGTAATTAAAATCATTGCCAACTTAATCCAATAGAGTGTGGATTCAAATATAATATTGAGTACCAAACCTATCAGAATTTATTTTAATTATTCCGAAACAAAACTACGTAATTACAAACTAGTGGAGGAATATGCAATGCAGATGTCTAAGCTAAAATAGAATGATGTCTCATTGCAACTGGTATATGACAATATGCAGTGGAGATGTCCAACCTTCGAAGAAAATCAATAATATAGCACGAGATAGAAGGCACAACATACGTCATAAGTCACAAAAGAACATTAAAAACTGTAGAGCAGAGTTCTATTGGTCATGGAATTTCTTCAAGAATTGAAATGAAGAAATAACTGGGAGTAGGTATTTAAATAGAAAAAATAATATAACTTCAACACAGTGGCAGAGAGATTTGCAACTGAAACATCAATCATAAGAATTCATCATACACGAATAATAAAATATTCGATTCCGCAAGTCTAGAGCATATCTATCATAATGCAACTTAAGATCTAATTCAGTGAGATTTCACATGAGGGAACTAAGACTAACTTACTTAGTGTGAAGGTAGGAATTTGTCATAAGTTTCATAAAATATCTCATTTATAGCCCCAAGAATGTCTACGCTAGACTTTAGCTCATTTTGGGGGTCGTTACAAAAGAAACCTCAATTACCAACCAAAAAATTCGTTGGTAAATTGATCAAATCGGTTGGCAAATTGAGTAACCAATCAAATGCCAACTTATATTAATCCGTTGCTAAAAAGCTCGTCAGTAAATATTACCAACTGATTTTAATTTATTGGTAAACCTACCAACCAAAAATCAGTTGGTAAACACCCAAAGATGTTGTTACAAAATTTTGAAATGTCCCTGAAATTTCCGTTGGTAAATTTACCAACTAATTTTTTGTTAGCATATCGTTAGTACCTTTACTAACGAATTGAAAAGGAGTTAGCATTTATTTCTTCATTTTTTGATTCATACATTGGTAATTGGTTGGTAATTTTAGTAACAAAAATTTTGTGTTGGTAATTTGCCAATAAATTTTAAATACTTTTTATTTATTTTTTTTGGTTTTCCATCCGGTGTTCGGTACCCACATTAGAGCCCGCTAAATCTTGATTCACATCGGGAAATCCCACATTGGGTGGTAAGCACTCCCTAACAAAGATGATTATGTACCCAACGGGAATTGAACCTGAGACATCTTGGTTAAAGATGCAGGAGTACTTACCACTACACCACAACCCTTGTTTGTAATAAATTTTATATACTTTAGTATGAATATTTATTTTTCTAATAAATTTACTAATTGATTGTTAGTTTATTGGTAATATATCAGTCAAGTTCAATGTTATCTTAGTAATTGATTGAGAATATGTTCAAAATATTATTAACTGAATGATTATTCAATGGTAAAATATTTATTAATTTATTGCATTTAAAAATCTAAGAACAAGAATATAAATCCAAAATATTAATCAATTTTATAAATCATATTTGAATGAAACAATGCAAAATCTATGATAACAAGTTAAATTAATCTCAATATGACACATATCATTATATCAAAAAAATTTAATTTAAGCATGTTTACCAAAAACATTGACCAAGTCTAAATTTTGGTTAAAACGCCTAACAACACAAACTGAAAATGGATGTCTCAAAACCTGAAACAACCATCTTGTTAGATATAAAATGATCTTTCATAGCTAATCAAACTGACAGAATTTCCATCAGAGTATGTTTACAAAAAATACTAAGCAAAATCAAATTTTGCCAAAAGTTAAAAGTTAAATCGCCTGATGGTACAAACTGAATATGAAAAACTTAAAATCCAAACCAGCCATCCTATAAAGCAAAAAATAAACTTCCATAGCTAACCGAGCTGATGAAATTCAAATTTGAGCATGTTTCCCCAAAAAAATTGACCTAATTAAAATTTTAGCCAAAAGTTAAAGGTTAAAATACTTAATGACACAAACTGAAAAGAAGTCTCAAATCCCGAATCGGCCATCCTATTAGATCAAAACAGAACTTATATGGCTAACTGCGGTGAAAATTTTTTAATTCGAGCACGATTACCAAAAATATTGACTAAAGTGAAATTTTGGCCAAAACTTTAAAGCTAAAATGTCTAACGACATAAACTAAAAATGGAAGCCTCAAAATCCAAACCCTCTATCTTATTAAATCAAAAATGACTTTTCGCATCAACTGTTTTTATGTGGGTATATTATCAAATATATCGCCCAAAGTTAAATTTTTGCCAAAATTTATATGTTAAAACACCTAACGATACACAGTAAAAATGAAAGCCTCAAAACTCAAACCAACCATCCTACTAGATAAAAAATGACCTTTGGAGTTAATTATGCTAACGAAATTCTCATCTGAGCATGTTCACAAAAATATTGACGAAGTCAAATTTTGAGCTAAATATAAAATTTAAAACATCTAACGGCACAAATAAAAATGAAAGCCTCAAAACATGAACCAACCTTCCCGTTAGATAAAAGCGACATTTTGAAGCTAATGACACTGACGGAGTTCTAATCTGAGCACGTTTACCAAAAATATTGAACAAAGTCAAGTTTTGGTTAAAATTTAAAAGTTAAAACGCGTAATGCCAGAAATAAAATATGAAAGCCTCAACACTAGACGCTGATTTACCAAAAAATTTAACTTCAATTGGTTATTTACCAACTATTAAAATATAAGTTAGTAAGTAATAATTTACCGATAAATTTTATGAGAGTTGGTAATAATTACTATTCAACTAAACATTCATATGTAATATTATCAACTAATAATTAATATGTTGGTAAAATTTTACCAATGGATTAGTGATCAGTTGATATATTACCAATTATTTTAATGATGTTAATAATTGACTAACTACAATCTTTATTCGTCGGCAAAATTTTCAACTAATTTAATAGTGGTTGGCAAGTTTACCAACAAATTACATTTCGTTACTAATTTACAAACACATTTATATTTGGTTGGTAAATTTAGCAACACAATCTTGTCGTTGGTAAATGTTTGGTTAGTAATTCATTGGTAATATGTTAATAAATTATATAAATAATTTTATGTCATATTTACTAACCGAGATATACTTCGTTGGTAATATTACCAACAAAAGGTGTGCGTTAGTAATATTTTTGTTGATAATCCATTGATAGAAGGTTGCTATATTTGGCGCAAGTTTTTCCGCCGTATTTGCCAACTAAAATACTTCGTTAGTAAGATTAATGTTGGTAATCTGTTAGAATTTTGTTGTTAAGTTTTAAAATATTATTCAGTTAGAAATATATTGGTAATTTGTTAGTAGAATACTAACCAAGTTAAGTTGTTAGTATAATTTGTTGGCAATTTGAGGTTTTTTTGTAGTGGTTGACTTCAGCTTCTCTAAAAATAAAGACAATATATTTTCCTTTTTGAAAAGACAATATATTTTCCTTTTTGAACCAGACATGTGTTACAGATGAAAAATTACGCTATACATATAAGAGTAAACATTTGTTCTTTTATGTACATACTTTGGAACCTTTTAATAATTATCGCGACTCTGACACTTGAAGCAAATTAAGATTAGAGGGAGGGCCAGCATTATATATAGATTGGTGCAGGTGATATGAGAAGGACAAAGTAAATCAAAAAAGGCAGAGGAGATTGAGAATGTGTCATCACTACTGTAGTACACAAAATGTAAAGAGAGGTCTTTGGTCTCCTGAAGAAGATGAAAAACTCATTAAAACATCAATACCCATGGCCATTCCCGCTGCTATTCTGTTCCTAAACTAGCTGCAGGCTAAGGTGGATAAATTACGTAAGGCCAGATGTAAAAGGGGTTGTTTAGTGAACAAGAAGAATGTATTATAATTGATTTACACCTAATCTTGGGAAATAGAAGGGCAGAAACAGCGAAATATTTACCTGGTAGAACTGATAATCAAGTAAAGAATATTTTGTTTCGTGCATAAAAAAAAACTTATTTCTCAAGGCTTTGATCCAATCACCCATATAATCTCCTTTCTACTAAGAAAAAAGCCAACAATAATTACACCACATCATCAATTTTCACTATTGAAACTAAGTTATCGCCATAATCAAAGGAAGAGTTAGTTTCATTGGACATGATCAAAGAAAGTCCTGCAACACTGTCAACTTTTCCTATATACACTAATATGCCTCAGTATCAAATAAGTATTAGTCGGCTATATGGATCTGTTCTGATTTTAAGTATCGTGTTCCCACAACTACGAATATTTTTGGAAACTCAAAGTTTGCCAGTACCATTGATTACAAAAACCATAGTAATATTATTAATGATAATTGTAAGTGGTGTGTTAATATATCTACAACTCCACATCATGAATTTGGTCTGTTAACAAAAACAAATTCGACTTTGTTATCTGATAGAAGACATTTCCTAAGAAATTTACGAGCTTTCAAATAAACATTTCAATCTCTAATGTCCATACAATCTCAAAATGAAATCAACTGACTCATACTTAGACACAAATAAACTAGAAGAAAACAAATGAAGCACAAACATTTCAAAAGACAATCTACAATACCATTCGAGAACACCTATACTTACAAAACCTAGAACGTTTACTAGTTCAATTTCGCTAGTTCCCGGACGTCATGGTCGTCCCTTGACGTTTAGGTTCTAATACTTACAAAAGAAGTTAACTACTGTTATTTAGGTCTATAATTATCAGTATTCATTATGTGAGACTCTAGTTTAGGTCATAGAATTTCTGGGGTGTTACAATATCTCCCTTTAGGAACATTTATCCCCGAATGACACCTTAAACCATTTTATTGGGGAAAAGGAAAAGATTCAAGACTAGCAGCCCGACAACAAGCAATATCATAATGAGTCACAACTCATAGGAGGAATTCTCAAATCCTTTCAACACATAACAAAGCATTCACACATAGGGATTTTAATTCACAATTCATAACACAAAAGAGCTCATCATCTCATATCACATAAGGAGGAACTACCTTCTCCACTTTAACATGAACTCAATATGAGCATTTGAAAAGAGTTGACATGCTGATTTCTTATCAAGACAACACTACACATGTTCTACACAATTCTCATGAAAGCCATATAACACACTACATATTAAGTACAAGGTAACCATGAGAAACATATTTAATGAAAACTTCATTTAGGCATTAATTTTTACAAGAATAAGCACATACTAGTTAGACGTGATAAGTTCCACATTATTCATAATATTCATTTTTGGAAACTACTAACCTCAACCTTGGCTAGTAGTAAGAGGAAAAAGATGAGGGTAGCGGACTTCATGTCGTCCTCGGCCTCCCATGTTGCACCCTCAACTAAATGGTTCCTCCATAGAACTTTTACGGAGGCAACCTCTTTATTCCTCAATTTCTTAACCTGAAGATCCAAGATCTCAATTGGAACCTCTTCGTACGAAAAATTCTCATTTACCCCTAAACCTTCTAGAAGGAGTATCAATACCAGATCACCTATACACTCCTTGAGCATAGACACATGGAACACCGGATAAATCAAAGCCAATTCAATTTGTAACTTCAACTCTATGCCACTTTTCCAACTATCTTCAAAATTTCATAAGGGCCTACATAAGGGGACTAAGTTTCCCTTTCTTCCCAAACCTCATCACCCCTTTCGTGGGTGAAATTTTTAGATAGACCCAATCCTCTACTTCAAATTCAAGGTTTCTCTTTCTATTGTCGGCATAAGATTTTTGCCGACTGTAAGCAATTTTCAACCTTTCTCTAATGAGTCGAACCTTCTCTGTGGCCTCATATACTATGTCAGGACCAAGAAGATAAAAATCACCAACTTCAATCCATCAAACCGGGGATCGACACCTCCTACCATAGATAGCTTCAAATGGTGCCATGGGGATACTCGAATGGTAGCTATTGTTGTAGGAGTAATCTCTAAAAGGTATGGTATCATCCCTATTTCCTTTGAAATTTATCACACAAGCCCTCAACATGTCTTATTGGGTTTGAATAGTGTGCTCCGCTTGTCCATCCTTTTGGGGGTGGAAAGCGGTGCTAAGATTTACTTGAGTTCCAAGCCTATTTTGAAAAGATTTCCAAAAATGGAAAGTGAATTGGGCACCTCTATCCGAAATGATTAATAAGGGGGCCCTATGTAACTTCACGATCTCCCTAACATACAATCTAGCATACTCCTCTGCCAAATAAGAAACTTTTATGGGATGAAAGTGGGCTGACTTAGTCAACCTATCCACTATGACCAAATGAAGTCGTGTTGCCTACACGTTCGAGGCAAACCTACCACAAAGTCCATGTTGATGTTTTACCACTTCATAGTGGGAATGTCAATATCTTGAGTTAGACCTCCCGGTCATTGATGCGCTGCTTTGACCTGTTGGAAATTTGAGCACCTAGCCACAAAGTTAACTATCCCTCTTTTTCTTTCCATTCTACCAATAAATCTCACGCAAATGATGATACATTTTGGTGGCTCCCAGATAAATGGAATATCGGGAGCCATGAGCCTCTTTCATGATTCTCTCCCTTAAACCATCCACATCTGGTACACATAACCTTCCTTGGTACCTAAGTACCCCATCCTCCCCTTGGAAGAAAGATTCATTATTCTTTCTAAGGACCGATTCCTTCAATTTCATCAATATGGGATCAAGATGTTTCATAGACTTCACATACACCACTAAAGACGACTCACAGTTACAACGAACCATAAAACCACCTTTTGAAGATTCTTCTAGTAGGACAGCAAACCAGGCCAACCTGTGAACCTCCTTCACTAGCTCTTTCTTATCATCAACCACATGAGTCACACTACCGATGGACACCCAACTAAAAGCATCCGTAACCATATTAGCTTTTCTGGGGTGGTAAAGTACACTTATTTAGCAATCTTTTAGAATCTCTAACAATCTTATTTGGCGTAGATTCAAGTATTTTTGATTAAATACATATTCTAGACTTTTCGGTGAACACATCAATATGTACCCCATAGAGGTAATGTGTCCAAATTTTCAAGGCAAATACTATGGCCTCAAGTTCAAGGTCATGAGTTGGGTAATTCTTCTCATGTGCCTTGAGTTTCCTAGAGGCATACGCTATCACGTTTCCATGTTACATAAGGACACATCCTAGAACTACCCGGGAGGCATCACAATTAACCACAAACCCTTCGGTATGCTTCGGTAAGGTTAACACCGAAGCGGAGGTGAGTCTATCTTTCAATAATTGGAAGATCTCTTCACATGATTCCGTCCATTCAAACTTGGAATTCTTTTGGGTTAAAGCCGTTAATAGAGATGTGATGGACGAAAATCCCTCAACAAACCTCCTATAGTAATCGACCAACCTTAGAAAACGTTAGATGTCGGTAGGATTCAAAGGTCTATGCCAACTTTTGAGCACTTTCTACTTCCTCGGATCGACCTCTACCCCTTCACTAGAGACAATGTGACCAAGAAAAGCAACTGATCTCAACAAAATTCACATTTACTAAACTTAGCAAAAAGTTTGTTATCTTTGAGAACTTGCAAAACTATCCTCAAATGGCTCATATGATCATCCTCACTCCTATAGTATATCAAGATATTGTCAATGAAGACAATGACAAGTAAATCAAGATAATTTCTAAAAACTCAATTCATAAGGTCCATGAAAGCCGCCAGGGCATTTGTTAGTCAAAAAGACAGAACAAGGAATTTAAAGTGACCATATATTGTTCAGAAAGCCATTTTTTGGAATATCAACACCTCTCACCCTATGTTGATGGTAACCCAACCTCAAGTCAAGTTTATAAAAGTAGCTTGCTCCTTGGAGTTTATCAAACAAATCATCAATCCTGGGGAGTGGGTACTTACTCTTTTTTGTTACCTTGTTCAATGGACGGTAGTCGATACACATTCTCAAAGACCCATCCTTCTTCTTCACAAACAATACCGGTGCACCCCATGGCAATATGCTTTGTTGAATAAAACCCTTATCTTGAAAGTCCTTGAGTTGAGCCTTTAGTTCTTTCAACTCGACCGGGGACATTCGATAAGAAGGGATTGAAATAGGTTGTGCATCCGAAAATAAGTCTATGCCGATGTCAATTTCCCATTCGGGAGGAATTCTGGGCAAGTCATCGGGAAAGACATCAAGAAATTCCTTCACTACGGGTACCTACTCTAAGGGAGGGATCTTAGATTCAAGATCCTTGACCCTCACTATATGATAGAGACAACCTTTCGCACTCAACTTGCAAACTTTTAGACATGAAATGATCTTACCTCTTGGATTTGAGTTTCCTCTCTTCTACTCAAAAATGTGTTGATTTGGAAATTGAAATTTGACTACTCTTGTCCTACAATCAATAGAGACAAAGCAAGCATGCAACCAATCCATCCCCAATATGACATCAAAATATAACATGTCAAGTTCTATCAAGTCAACTAATGTAACTCTATTGGGCAAGGTAATAGGACAATCCTTATAGACTCTTTTAGCCACCACAGAATCACGCACCGGGGTACAAACCAAAAAGGGTTCATCTAAGATATCGGAAAGTATGTCAAATTTCATGGCTACAAAAGGGGTCAGAAAAGACAATGGGCACTGAGATCCAACAATGCATAAACATTAATGGAAATAATTGTAATATACCAGGAACCACATCCGGAGAGCTCTCTTGATCTTTTCAGGATTGGAGAGCATAAAAGTGATTCTTCTTAGGGGCATCTAGATTTGGGGCACTTGATTGTTCTTGAACATTTTCCCTTCCTTGATCTTTCATCATAGGGATATCTCTCTTCCTATTACAATTATTTCCACAACCATTGCAATTACCTTAGCAAACTAGGCACTTGCCATCATGTCTTCTATCACACTTTGTACAAAGAGGATTCTCCACATAAGAACCACTAATTTTCCCCTCTTGAGTCTTGGGAGTAGATACCTTACTCTTGTTAAAACTTGGAGCACTGGGATGGCCTTGGTTGGGAAACCTTTTCTTAAACCTTGATTTGTCTTGAACATCAAATCTAGCCTTGGAAGAATTTCAATCTTTGGCTCTTGTCTTCCTCAACTCCCTACCAACTTTCTTAAGCTTTTGCTCCTAAATTTGTTCGGCATGAACCATAAGACGTGAGATGTCCATGGCAGGAATCAACATAGACGACCTATATTCATTAACCACAAGATCGGATATCCCCATGAAAAATTTGTTCATCTTAGCCCTTGAATCCGCCATCATAGTAGGAGCATACATTGATTGTTGAGTGAACTTGGGGCTATACTCCTTCACACTCATACCTCCTTGGCGAAGGTTGATGAATTCTTACATTTTCCTCTCCCTTAGTTCCAAAGGAAAGAACCTATTAAGGAAATCCGTCTTGAAAACCCCCAAGTAATCCGACCTTCACTAACCGGCCTCTCATCCTTCTATTGGTCATACCAAACTTGAGCCACATCTTTGAGTTGAAAGGTGGCTAGTTCTGCCTTTTCATTATAAGACACACCCATAACATTAAGAACTTTGAACACTTCATCAATGAAGCCTTGTGGGTCTTCCACCACCGTGGAACCAAAGAAAGTTGGGGGATTCATTCTTGTGAAATCCCTAATCCTTGAAGCGATAGTGCTAGCATTGGGGTTCACTTGTACCCTAGTATCCCTTGCAACTTGAGTGGATAACACTTGAGTCAAGCTATGAATGGTCGACCTTATCTCAATATTAGACATAGCCCCTTCTTCAATAGGAACTTGAGGGTTTTGAGGAGCTTGAGGGGGAACAACCTCATTCTCGTTCTCCTCTTGGGCCCTTCGAGCTTTGTTCCTTCTTGTATTCATTTACTATAAGCACAAGAAAGAGATTAGAAGAAAGGACACATAGAGTTAAGAATCTCGAGACACGACATATGAATTCCAAGAAGATAAGACTTTCTTAAACATCACATAGCCTCTCATTCATAAGTGTGGCGCACTTCACAATCATGACCAAGACTCTACTTGACATGGTTTAGTGAGACATCAATCCTAAGATTACTCAACATCATGCTCAGATACCAAGTTTGTAATGACCCAAAGTACCCCCTAGGCGTTACCGACGTCTTCGTCCTCGAAAAGGACTTGGACTATCCCTTGGAATTCGTCATAACATATCATAGGTCAAAAATGCAGAAAAATTTAAAACTTTTACGTAGTGAAGTATGCTTAGAATTCCCACATATCATATATGGAGTTTTCATAGACTCCTCTCTTATTGAAGTATACATAAACTTCTTGTTTAGGCAATAAAACCAATCCATATGAAATAGTCTAATACTTTATCTCACATACAATAGCAATCTCAAATGATAAAGGAAGGAAGGAATGTCTTTAGACATAAACAACATCATAGCTAGAGTAGAAGAATGACAACATCCTCGGACATGAGGACTCACTAACAACTTGAGAGAAAAGTCCAAGTCTTCTTGCAAAGCGGCATAGAATCTCTTTAATGACCTAAACCTACAATGTTTGGGAAAAAGGAAAGAAATATGGGTTGGTACAAACCAAATTACTAAGTATGGTTCCTATGCATAAAATCATCAATGCATGAGAAAAAAAACACAACTTAGTCAAAATCATGCTTAGTATCAAACAACCTTAACATGTACATATAAAGAACATCATAAGTCAACCCAAAATAATATTAACCCAACACATAAGCAACCCAAAACAATACTTCTGCAATTCCAAGAATAGAACCCCATTATCCAATGCTAAGTATCACCTTAAGTCACTTACTTCATACATATGACATAATCTCTTATTTCATCATAACATGCTTGATTCATATAATCATATATTGCTTGACATATATATAAGATAAAATAAACTTAATCCTACAAGAACACTACTAACACCATCGCTTAGGATCCCACATGTGCAATGTGTAAGAGAAGTCCCATACCCTCCCTCACACTATGTTGCAACCTTAAGAAAATCCCTAATAAGGAAAGAAGTGCAACAACTTACATGAAAGCATGTGAGCTACATGGAATCTGTTGTTCTACTCCCACACCGAAAAGAGAGGGTTAACAGTTGCCTAAGGTGTTACCATTCTATCTAGGTAGATCCACTAAGCTAGAGTCCTATGTGGGCACAGAGTTAAGTGTAACAACCCTAAAAATGGATAAGATAAGAAATGCTTAATGTGTCAAGAATGCCTATGATTAGACCAGGGTTCACACGGATTGATGCGCGTAGAACCAGACCTCGGAACCCTTGTTACAGCCAAGCCAACTAACTTGGGGAGTTATTTGATCTTGGAAAGGTTGGGTCCAACCATGTAGGGCTCTCGAATACGAAGATTTACTCGAATGAGTCTTTACCGGACTTAAAAAGAGGAAATCTTAAGTTTGGAGGGTCTAGGGGTAAAATGGTCTTTTACCAAGCTAAGGGTAATATCGTAATTACCCTAATTATATATTTAATTATTTAATTAATAAGGTGGAGGGGTATTTTGGGGAGAGAGTGCCAAAAATGGGCTCTAAGAGTAAAGTCTTGCTCCACCCGGGTTCAAACCTAGGTGAAAGCAATGAATTAAATTGTTTTTATTTAAGTGGGTAAATTAATGTAATTAATTAATATTATTTAATTAATGGCTGATTAAAAAAAATAAAAAGGGGAAATCAGATTTTTAGTTATTAATTATTAATTATTAACTTAAATTGACTAAGTCTTGCCAACTATCCTAGTTTTAAGGGGCACTATCTCACACAAACTCTCTCACACGCCTAAACCTCTCTGTCTCTCTCGTCCATTTTGTTTTCTTGGCTGAAAAAACATAAAACAAAACATTAGAAAATGATCAAAAGTTCTCTACACTCAAGGAACTTACAAAAAAAAATATACAAAGAAGCAAGCGAACTTAAGAAACGAAAATTTTACATCATCTTCTCGACGGGATCGTGTTGAAGGTTTAGTGGAGGATTTGGGCAGCACTTTGAATGTGTGGAAAGCTACAACAAGGTATGGGTTTTCTCTCTTGGAATCCTTTCTCCAAAAGAAATTTCTTTCTACAAAATTCAACGTATGAAACTAGGGTTGTCCCCTTTATTGTTGAACTCCTTGTCCCTAGTCTCCTTCCGATTTCAATCTAAATTAGGTTAGAAATTATGTTGTTGGTATGGTTGCTGGTAGCTAAGTGTGAAATATGATGTTCTTTGTGATTTTGTGTTTGGAAATAGCAAGCATATTCAATGATGTCAACCGAAAATGATGTGGTGCAATGTGTAAAATGTTTGTTGTTATTCTCCGTTTTGAAGTCTTAAAATGGCTTGTTTGATGATTGGAATTATTGTGCATAAGGTGTGTAAATTGTTACGTTTAAATGAAGTGTAAGGTGGCTGATCTTAAGTGGAAAAATCTAAGCTAAAACAACAATGAATATACACCTAAAAATGTGTTAAACAAATTGTGAAAATACCACAAAACGAACATATGAATGTTGTTAAATAAAGGCTAGAAAATTTAATAAAATTTCCAGCACTTGGTGATGGAGTTTTCGGCCAGGATACTTGAAGTTTGAGAAGTTTAAAAATAAATTTAAAACATGTGAGGTCAGTGGGGATTGAACCCAAGACCTCACTACATGAAAGCTGAAAAAAATGAGAGGTGTGGGATTCGAACCCACAACCTCTCGGCCAAACAAGAGTGTAAAAGGGAAATTTTAAATTAATAAAAATAATGGGAGGAGTGGGATTCGAACCCACCACCTCTTGGCTGAAGGAGGAGACAAAGAGAGAAACTAAAAAAAAATAAAATAATAATAATGATGAGAGGAGTGGGATTCGAACCCACCTCCTCTCGGCCAACATGGGAAACACTTAGGAAAAAGAGAAATAAATGAATGTTGCTATGGGGGTTCCATCCCGGATCCCCTAATGCTTAAAACGCCTAAGGTGAAGTGAGGGGAGGTAAAAAAGAAAGGAAAATAATGTTAGTGAGGGGATTCAAAATCGGGTTGGCCAAGCCGAAATGTAAATCCAAAATTAGGTGAAAGAAAATTAATTATGTGTTGTCCAAGGGATTCGAAGTCGGGTTCCCTTGCCCAATTCCGTATTGACATATAAGTCATACGTAAGTAAACACTTAATGAATGCTGCCTATAAAGATCAAAAATCAATATCTTGGCATAACTACAAGATGCATAAGTCTTGTACCACATTATCTTGGGTAAACATGAATCACTTGAACGAACTATGAATGAAGCCTCATGGCTTGTATGTATAGACCCATAAGTCTAGCATACGTTTAAAAATAAGTGAACCTAAGATGTATGTAATGAAATGATATAACCCTAGAAGGGTTAGGTAAGAGTGTAAAACACACTAAATGGCCAAGTGTATTGGCATACGATGAAATGAATATCATGCAATGAAATGATGAAACCCTAGAAGGTTTAAGTAAGAGTGTGAAATACACAAATGGCCAAGTGCATTGGCATATGATGAAATGAACATTCACGTACAAAGGGGTGAGTAATTATGAAGAGCAAATGTGCTAATGATAATGAATGTGGTGACAACATGATATGAGGCTAATGTAATAGATGAGAACAATCTCAAATGAGCCTAAGTAAATGTTACCAAAACGTACTCACCTGTGAGAGTGTAAAGTTAATGAAGAGACCAGTCTCTGTGAACACTCTAATGAAAGTATTGAGATTAACACACTTAATACAAATGATGAGATCAGAAATCATCTATTGAGCTATGATGTCCTCATACTAGAATCCAGCTTCCATGACGTATGAGTTGAATGTAATGGAACTTTATACTGAGCACCAATAGACTAGCTATGAGTGGTGATGCCTTCTTTCGGGAAGGGCAGAGGTTCATGTAACTCTCATGAGATGAGACTGTCTTGCATGCCGGGTATGGGTCTCCTTATATCTCCTAGTCTTCGAACCTATACCGCCAATATAGGGATCTGGCGGGGTTCAATTCCCATGTACGCTAGCATGTTTTGGGTCACTTTGGCCAGTGATTCCACCTCTTTTCGGTGTGGGGTTTCATGACACTGGATTTCATGATGCTCACATGATCTATGTCGGTTAAAGTTAAAGTTCCCAATGAATGAATAAGGTCACCCTCAAATGATGCACATAATGAAATGAACGATACCAAAGGTGTTATGTTAGGATAATGAAGAGGTGAGCTAGACTCAAGTAATGACACTAGGTTATTCTTGATCATTGCACAGCAAACCCGATGAAAGTCTTAAACTACATCCTAGGTATAGCTGGTGTTCACACTAGCTTATGATTAAATGAAATGAAGTACGTATGAATGAATGAAGCAGACTCTGTGTTTGCTAATGAAGACTCCCTAATTGAACTCCCATATGTTGAGCCCTCATTTTGGGAAGTCTTAATGTCAATTCCATGATTCCAAGGTCTCATGGCATATGAATGAATGTTATAAAAGATGTTATGTACTATATGCTATGTGATATGTGTTATGTGTAAGATGTTATGTGCTGTGTGCAATATGATAAGTATGATGATGCATGTTACTCTCATAGCATGACTTTCCTAATCCAAATTTGGAAAGCTCACTGACTTTCCTAATACAAAATTGGAAAGCTCACTGACTTTCCTAATCCAAATTTGGAAAGTTCGCTAACTTTCCTAATCCCAATCTGGCAAGTCCACTGACTTGACTTTCCATAATCATGTTGTTAGTAAAGAGCTATTCTTCCTCATGCATGTCCTTGGTGTGTGCTTGCATATACCCATACTTAGTACAAGTGTGTACTAATCCCATACAACTCTATATTTTTAGGTGCAGGCACAGGTGGACGCTATAGCTTACAGGTTGATGTTGTAGCTATCCGGACGTAGAGCTTTCATCTGGACTTGGTAGGCCCTCATGCTTTCGAGGATGTCTACCGTTATTATCTAGCTTAGATGTAGGCTTTAGCTAGTGGAGCATGTTCCACTAGTGTTTCTTTCCATTTTTATTTCAGACATTGTACTGGTGCTATTTTGGCATTTATACATTTATTACAGTTTTACACTATTTCTTTCATTTGATTATCTCTATATTAGATGGTTAATTTGTGAACGCCCATACTGTTAAGTTTAAAATGTTTAGCATGAAATAAGAAAACAAAAAGTTCAAATTTTCCGCTAAAATTAACCTAGATGAAGTAAGAATGACGTATGTAGGCTTGTCTGTAACCTCTGAGAGGTCAACGACGCAGGTCTCGTCTGTGGTATAGATTTCGGTCGTGACAAAGTTGGTATCATAGCATTAGGTTAAATTTCGAGGATAATAAGTTCACATCAACCACATTGAGTAGTTTCTAAGTCATGGTAGTGAAGTGCACCACTATCCTGGATTAGAGACTGCAAGATGCGTAGGAAAATTTCCCTTTTTCTGATCTTATCGTGCCTTTACTAATGTCTAATTTCTTGGTGTTATGAGCGTGTCTAACATCAACTCTTGTTGTTTTCAGAGAATGAATACCAGGAGAAACATTGGTCAGAGGAGAGGAGGAGCAGCTACTAGGAACAATCAGGTTCCACCCCAGGCTCCAGCTGAAGGAGTGGCTATGCCAGTTAACCCAGCTGGGTTGATTGATGTGGAGGTGCGGGCATCTCTCGCCCAGATGGCACAGGCCATCACTATGCAGGTCCAGGCCATGACTGACCAGGTCAACCGAGAGAATGTTTAGAGGGATAACCACCGGTTCATAGCATGGCTGAAAGGCTGAGAGATTTCACGAGGATGAATCCTCCTATTTTCACAGGGTATAGGACTTCAGAGGACCCCCAGGAGTTTGTGGACGAGGTGCATATGATTCTGGTGGCTATGGGGCCCACAGATACTGAGAAGTCTGAGCTGGCTTCCTATCAGCTCAAGGATGTTGCACAGACTTGGTGCAAGATGTGGCAGGATAGCCGAGCGTTGGGCGGAGTTCAGGTCACTTGGGAGCTGTTTAAGACAGCCTTCCTGGAGAGATTCTTTCCCAGGGATATGAGGGAGGCAAGGGTTGAGGAGTTTATCAACCTTAAGCAGGGATCTATGACAGTCAGGGAGTATTCCCTGAAGTTTTTTAAACTATCCAGGTATGCTATTTTCCTAAGTATCTAACAGCAAGGATGAGATGAGTACTGAAGTTTGTTAAATTATCCAGGTATGCTACTTCCCTTGTATCTAACAGCAGGGATGAGATGAGCAGGTTCCTCACAGGAATCAATGGAGATCTGGAGGAGGAGTGTCAGTCTGCGATGCTCCATGATAATATGGACCTCTCCAGGTTGATGGTGCATGTCCAGCAGGTAGAGGACAGCCGCAAAAAGAGGGGCATTCATGATGCTAGGAGGCCTAAGCCTCAAGATCAGGTAGGTCCCAGCCATGGAGGCCACAGAAACAATTTTGGCGTCCGTGAGCAGCCCAGGTTCAAGAAGGGGCAGCAGAGTTCTGGGAACTCTAATTATCAGAGGAGTACAACACCTAGAGGAGGCAGACCCGAGCCCAAGAAGGGCAATGGAGGTGAGATGCAGCGTCCCAAAAAGAACTGTGCTAAGTGTGGCCGTGCTCACAGTGGAGAGTGCAGACAGGGCACTAATGCCTGCTTCGGTTGCGGTAAGAGTGGACACATGGTTAGAGACTGCCCACATAACAGAGGTCAGGCTGGAGGTAATGCTCAGCCTAGGCCTAATCCACAGGGTGCAGCAGCAGCCGAGACTCCTAAGAGGAACAGATTCTATGCCCTGAAGGGCAGGGAGGAGCAGGAGAAGTCCGCTGATGTGGTCACAGGTATGCTGCAAGTATTCTCAACTTCTGTTTATGCTTTACTTGATCCAGGGTCTACGCTTTACTTTGTAACTCCTTCGCTTCCTCTCACTTTTGACATATTGCCTGAAGTTCTGCATTATCCTATAGTGGTTAGTACACCTTTAGGAGAAAATGTAAGAACTTATAGACTATACAAGGATTGCCCAATAGTGTTAAGTGGTAAGACTATGTGTGCGGACTTGGTTGAGTTACCCATGCATGATTTTGATGTTATTCTTGGCATGGACTGGCTTCACAGTTGCTATGCTTGTTTGGATTGTCGTAGTAGAGTGGTGAGTTTCGTTTCCCTGATGAAGAGGAGCTAGTTTGGGAGGGGTACAACTCGAGTCGTCCTAATCCCTTGATTTTGAACCTTAAGTCCAATAAAATAATGTGTAAGGGGCTATTGTGTCATCTTGTGAGTGTTAATGATTTAGATCATGATATTCTTTCCATAGACTCAGTGCCTGTAGTGAATGAGTTCCTAGATGTATTTCCTGATGATTTGCCTGGAGTCCCTCCCCCTCGAGAGATTGATTTTGGTATCGACTTAGAACCCGATACTAAACTAATTTCAATTCCTCCCTACAGAATGGCTCCAGATGAACTCAAGGAGTTGAAGCTGCAGTTAAAAGATCTCACTGATAAGGGTTTCATTCATCCGAGCATATCCCCTTGGGGCGCTCCAGTGTTGTTTGTGAAAAAGATGGATGGAACCCTTAGAATGTGTATCGATTATCGGCAGCTCAACAAAGTCACTATAAAGAATAAGTATCCACTCCCCAGAATAGATGATTTGTTCGATAAGCTCCAAGGGTCTAGTTTCTTCTCTAAGATTGGTCTTCGTTCAAGGTATCATCAGCTTAGGGTTAGGGATGGAGATATCCCAAAGACATCCTTTCATACCCGTTATGGTCATTATGAGTTCTTAGTCATGTCATTTGGTCTCACTAATGCACCAGCTGCATTTATGGACCTCATGAATCGAGTCTTCCGTGAATATCTTGATTCTTTCGTCATAGTATTCATTGATGACATCCTCATCTACTCTAGGACCAAGGAAGAGCATGAATAACATTTGAGACTAACCTTGCAGGTACTTAGACAACATCAGTTGTATGCCAAATTCAGCAAGTGTGAATTCTGGCTTAGATCAGTGACCTTCCTGTGTCATGTTGTGTCCGATCAGGGCGTGGAGGTGGATCCCAGGAAGACTGAGGATGTGAAGAACTGGCCAAAGCCTCTTACTCCCACTGACATCCATAGCTTTCTGGGATTGGCTGGTTACTACCGCAGGTTTGTGGAGGTCTTTTCTTCCATTGCTGCCCCACTGACTACTTTGACTAAGAAGAAAGCCAAGTTTGAATGGACGGAGACTTCTGAGAAGAGTTTCCAGGAGATCAAGGACAGACTCACTTCAGCCCCGGTGCTTACTTTGCCTAAGTGTGGTGAGAATTACACTGTTTATTATGATGCATCTAGGGTTGGTTTGGGTATTGTTCTTATGCAGGTTGCTAAGGTGATAGCCTATGCGTCCAGACAGCTCAAGGTTCATGAGAAGAGTTATCCCACTCATGACCTGGAGTTAGCAGCTGTGGTGTTTGCACTGAAGATGTGGAGGCACTACTTGTATGGAGTGCATGTGGATGTGTTCACAGACCACAAGAGTCTCCAGTACGTGTTCACATAGAGGGAGTTGAATCTACGTCAGCGGAGATTGTTGGAGATGTTGAAGGATTATGACATGAATGTTCACTACCATCCATGTAAGGCTAATGTTGTAGCTGATGCTTTGAGCAGGATGAGCATGGGAAGTACAGCCCACTTTGAGGATAAGAAGAAGGAGTTGGTGAAAGATGTACACAGACTGGCCAGACTGGGTGTGCGATTGGTTGACTCTACTAGTGGGGGTGTTTCAGTTCATCCTAGTTCTGAATCATCCTTGGTAGTTGAAGTCAAGCAGGGTCAGCATCTCGATCCTGTGTTGTTGGAGCTGACGGAATCAGTGTTGATAAAGATGAATGAGTCTTTCGCTTTGGGAGGTGATGGCATACTTAGGTATCAGGACATGCTGTATGTACCAAATATGGATGATTTGCGGACCAGGATTGATGCAGAGGCCCATGGTTCCAGATATTCCATACATCCAGGTTCCACCAAGATGTATCATGGTCTTAAGCAGATTTATTAGTGGGATGGCATGAAGAAGGACATTGCAGAATATGTGGCCAAGTGTCCTAATTGTCAGCAGGTCAAGGCAGAACATCTTAAGCCTGGCGGTCTTACTCAGATTATTGAGGTTCCGACTTGGAATTGGGAGGCCATTAATATGGACTTCGTGGTTGGTCTTCCGAGGACTAGGAGACAGCATGACTCCTTATCGGTTATTGTGGATAGGATGACTAAGTCTGCCCACTTTATCCCTGTGAAGTCTACTTACAGAGCCGAGGATTATGGGAGACTCTACATTGATGAGATTATGAGATGGCATGGGATTCCTTTGTCTATCATTTCAGAGAGAGAAGCTCAGTTTACTTCATATTTCTGGAGATCTTTCCAGAAGAGCTTGGGCACGCATGTAAAGCTTATAACTGCCTTTCATCCTTAAACTGATGGGCAGGCAGAGCACACCATTCAGACATTGGAGGACATGTTGAGAGCGTGTGTGATTGACTTCAGGGTAGCTGGGATGACCATCTGCCTTTGATAGAGTTCTCATATAATAATAGCTACCACTCCAGCATTGGGATGACACCGTTTGAGGCACTGTATGGTAGGAGGTGTAGATCTCCAGTTGGGTGGTTCGAGGTTGGAGAGTCATCCATTTTGGGTCCAGATATCATTCATGAGGCCTTAGAGAAGGTCAGAGTTATTAGGGACAGGTTGGCTACTGCTTACAGTCAGCAGAAGTCATATGCAGATAACAGAAAACGGCCCTTAGAGTTTGATGTTGGTGACCAGGTCTATCTGAATATATCACCTATGAAGGGGGTGATGAGGTTTGGCAGGAAAGGGAAGTTGAGTCCGAGGTATGTTGGGCCATAAGAGATCCTACAGCGTTTGGGTGAGGTGGCCTATGAGTTGGCATTGCCTGCGGAGCTAAATTCTGTCCATCCGGTCTTTCATGTATCCATGTTAAAGAAGTGCCTAGGTGATCCAGGTAGAATCGTTAAAGAAGTGCCTAGGTGATCCAGCATCGATTCTACCTGTGGAAGGTTTGGGGGTCGATGAAGACTTGTCCTATGAGGAGGTACCTGTTGAGATCTTAGACAGACAGATCAAGCGGCTGAGGAACAAGGATATTGCCAAAGTGAAGGTATTGTGGAGAAATCACCTTGTTGAGGGTGCTACGTGGGAGGCTGAGGCCGACATGAGATCCCGCTACCCTCATCTTTTCAGCTCTTGAGGTTAGACTTCCTACTCTTAAGTCTAAGTTTCCTTATCTCTCCATTTTTGTTGCTATTGCTTGACTGTGCATAGTGATTGTGTTATGATCTGACTGGCATTACGCTAGATAGTAGTAGTGTCATCCGGGGACGAATGTTCCTAAGGGGGGGATAATGTAACAACCCTAAAAATGGATAAGATAAGAAATGCTTAATGTGTCAAGAATGCCTATGATTAGACCAGGGTTCACACGGATTGATGCGCGTAGAACCAGACCTCAGAACCCTTGCTACAGTTAAGCCAACTAACTTGGGGATTTAGTTGAACTTTGAAAGGTTGGGTCCAACCATGTAGGGCTCTCGAATACGAAGATTTACTCGAATGAGTCTTTACCGGACTTAAAAAGAGGAAATCTTAAGTTTGGAGGGTCTAGGGGTAAAATGGTCTTTTACCAGGCTAAGGGTTATATCGTAATTACCCTAAATATATATTTAATTATTTAATTAATAATGTGGAGGGGTATTTTGGGGAGAGAGTGCCGAAAATGGGCTCTAAGAGTAAAGTCTTGCTCCACCCGGGTTCGAACCTAGGTGAAAGTAATGAATTAAATTATTTTTATTTAAGTTGGTAAATTGATGTAATTAATTAATATTATTTAATTAATGGCTGATTAAAAAAATAAAAAGGGGAAATCAGGATTTTAGTTATTAATTATTAATTATTAACTTAAATTGACCAAGTCTTGCCAACTATCCTAGTTTTAAGGGGCACTATTTCACACAAACTCTCTCACATGCCTAAACCTCTCTCTCTCTCGTCCATTTTGTTTTCTTGGCTGAAAAAATAGAAAACAAAACATTCGAAAATGATCAAAAGTTCTCTACACTCAAGGAACTTACAAAAAAAAATACAAACAAGCAAGCTAACTTAAGAAACAAAAAAATTACATCATTTTCTCGACGGGATCGTGTTGAAGGTTTAGTGGAGGATTTGGGCAGCACTTTGAAGGTGTGGAAAGCTACAACAAGTTATGGGTTTTCTCTCTTGGAATCCTTTCTCCAAGATAAATTTCTTTCTACAAAATTCAACGTATGAAACTAGGGCTGTCCCCTTTATTGTTGAACTCCTTGTCCCTAGTCTCCTTCCGATTTCAATCTAAATTAGGTTAGAAATCATGTTGTTGGTATGGTTGCTGGTAGCTAAGTGTGAAATATGATGTTCTTTGTGATTTTGTGTTTGGAAATATCAAGCATATTCAATGATGTCAACCGAAAATGATGTGGTGCAATGTGTAAAATGTTTGTTGTTATTCTCCGTTTTGAAGTCTTAAAATGGCTTGTTTGATGATTGGAATTATTGTGCATAAGGTGTGTAAATTGTGATGTTTAAATGAAGTGTAAGGTGTCTGATCTTAAGTGAAAAAATCTAAGCTAAAACAAGAATGAATCTACCCCTAAAAATGCGTTAAACAAATTGTGAAAATACCACAAAATGAACGTATGAATGTTGTTAAATAAAGGCTAGAAAATTTAATAAAATTTCCAGCACTTGGTGATGGAGTTTTCGGCCAGGATACTTGAAGTTTGAGAAGTTTAAAAATAAATTTAAAACATGTGAGGTCAGTGGGGGTTTAACCCAAGACCTCACTACATGAAAGCTGGAAAAAAAAAGAGAGGTGTGGGATTCGAACCCACAACCTCTCGGCCAAACAAGAGAGTAAAAGGGAAATTTTAAATTAATAAAAATAATTGGAGGAGTGGGATTCGAACCCACCTCCTCTTGGCTGAAGGAGGAGACAAAGAGAGAAACTAAATAAAATAAAATAATAATAATGATGAGAGGAGTGGGATTCGAACCCACCTCCTCTCGGCCAACATGGGAAACACTTAGGAAAAAGAGAAATAAATGAATGTTGCTATGGGGGTTCGATCCCGGATCCCCTAATGCTTAAAACGCCTAAGGTGAAGTGAGGGGAGGGAAAAAAGAAAGGAAAAATAATGTTAGTGAGGGGATTCAAGATCGGGTTCCCCAAGCCAAAATGTAAATCCAAAATTAGGTGAAAGAAAATTAATGAAGTGTTGTCCAAGGGATTCGAAGTCTGGTTTCCTTGCCTAATTCCGTATTGACATATAAGTCATACGTAAGTAAATACTTAATGAATGTTGCCTCTAAAGATCAAAAATCAATATCTTGGCATAGCTACAAGATGCATAAGTCTTGTACCACATAATCTTGGGTAAACATGAATCACTTGAACGAACTATGAATGAAGCCTCATGGCTTGTATGTATAGACCCATAAGTCTAGTATACGTTTTAAAATAAGTGAACCTAAGATGTATGTAATGAAATGATATAACCCTAGAAGGGTTAGGTAAGAATGTAAAACACACTAATTGGCCAAGTGTATTGACATACGATGAAATGAATCTCATGCAATGAAATGATGAAACCCTAGAAGGGTTAAGTAAGAGTGTGAAACACACAAATGGCCAAGTGCATTGGCATATGATGAAATGAACATTCACGTACAAAGGGGTGAGTAATTATGAAGAGCAAATGTGTTAATGTTAATGAATGTGGTGACAACATGGTATGAGGCTAATGTAAAAGATGAGAACAATCTCAAATGAGCCTAAGTAAATGTTACCAAAACGTACTCACCTATGAAAGTGTAAAGTTAATGAAGAGACCAGTCTCTATGAACACTCTAATGAAAGTATTGAGATTAACACACTTAATACAAATGATGAGATGATAAATCATCTATTGAGCTATGATGTCCTCATACTAGAAGCCAGCTTCCATGACGTATGAGTTGAATGTAATGGAACTTTATATTGAGCACCGATAGACTAGCTATGAGTGGTGATGCCTTCTTTCAGGAAGGGCGGAGGTTCACGTAACTCTCATGAGATGAGACTGTCCGGCATGCCGGGTATAGGTCTCCTTATATCTCCTAGTCTTCGAACCTATACTGCCAATATAGGGATCTGGCGGGGTTCAATTCCCATGTACGCTAGCATGTTTTGGGTCACTTTGGCCGGTGATTCCACCTCTTTTCGGTGTGGGGTTTCATGACATTGGATTTTCATGATGCTCACATGATCTATGTCGGTTAAAGTTAAAGTTCCCAATGAATGAATGAGTCCAACCTCAAATGATGCACATAATGAAATGAAAGATACCAAAGGTGTTAGGATAGGATAATCAAGAGGTGAGCTAGACTCAAGTAATGACACTAGGTTATTCTTGATCATTGCACAACAAACGTGATGAAAGTCTTAAACTACATCCTAGGTATAACTGGTGTTCACACTAGCTTATGAATGAATGAAATGAAGTACGTATGAATGAATGAAGCAGACTCTGTGTTTGCTAATGAAAACTCCCTAGTTGAGGTCCCATATGTTAAGCCCTCATTTTGGAATGTCTTAATGTCAAGTCTATGATTCCAAGGTCTCATGGCATATGAATGAATGTTATAAAAGATGTTATGTGCTATATTCTATGTGATATGTGTTATGTGTAAGATGTTATGTGCTGTGTGCAATATGATAAGTATGATGATGCATGTTACTCTCATAGCATGACTTTCCTAATCCAAATTTGGAAAGCTCACTGACTTTCCTAATCCAAATTTGGAATGCTCACTGACTTTCCTAAATTTGGAAAGTTCACTAACTTTTCTAATCCTAATTTGGCAAGTCCACTGACTTGACTTTCCATAATAATGTTGTTAGGAAAGAGCTATTCTTCCTCATGCATGTCCTTGGTGTGTGGTTGCATATACCCATACTTAGTACAAGTGTGTACTAATCCCATAAAACTCTATATATTTAGGTGCAGGCACAGGTGGACGCTAGAGCTTACAGGTTGACATTGCAGCTATCCTTACGTGGAGCTTTTATCCGGACTTGGTAGGCCCTCATGCTTTCGAGGATGTCTACCGTTACTATCTAGCTTAGATGTAGGCTTTAGCTAGTGGAGCATGTTCCACTAGTGTTTTTTTCCGTTTTTATTTCAGACATTGTACTGGTGCCATTTTGGCATTTATACATTTATTACAGTATTGCACTATTTCTTTCATTTGATTATCTCTATATTAGATTGTTGAATTGTGAACGCCCATGATGTTAAGTTTAAAATTTTTAGCATGAAATAAGAAAACAAAAAGTTCAAATTTTCCGCTAAAATTAACCTACATGAAGTAAGAATGACGTACGTAGGCTTGTCTGCGACCTCTGAGAGTTCAACGACGCCGGTCTCGTCTGGGGTCTAGATTCCAGTCATGACATTAAGGGTCTAGGAGATTGTTACTTGAAACCTTAACTTACTAGGCGTGGAGGTTTCCATCTCATGAGACAACAATATCTTGGGAATCCAGACTTGCTAAACGTGAGGAAACCCATGTGGGAATTTGGACTTACTAAACGTGAGACCTCCATCTCATTTACACGCCCTTTCAGTGCAAAGCATTTATTCCCTTAAGTAATCATCTTATTCATCATACAAGTTCACATTAGTCTCTTCTAGACCGCTATGTAAACATCTTAACATATTAGCTCATAGGTCATCATAAGTGAGAACAATTCTTTCACTTTACAAATCCCATACAAGTGAGTAAACCTTTCACTTAACACTTTATTATAATCATGAGAAACTACTTTCAATCATATAATAATTGTATTATAATATGCATACATACTTCATAGCAAATTCAAGTGTCATAGGGTTAAGGATGAGGAATACATAACATCAACATAACAACCACACATTAGACATAGGAGAATAAATATCTAAGTAACTGATACATCATAATTGAAACCAAGAAGAACCAATGACCATACCTCCTTTCCCTTTTCAAGAACCTTCATACTTCTATTACCATGAATACATAATCAATACATAAACAAGGTAATTCAATAGGCAATTACATAATTAACATCAATGTAGTCAATCCACATGTTCATCATCTTCACATGGGTCTATGGGAATATTTTGTAAATAACAAGAATTAACCATTAATATATACTTAAACAACATTAATTGACCAGATTTCATCACAATTGATTCTCAATTTCGTTTTTCAAGGAAGACCCATGTGTAGAGAAAAACCCTAGTTTGGGGATGTTTAGAAATCTCTTTGAAATGACCTATTGGGGAAAAGAATCCCAAGAGTTAAAGAAAACATATTTTAACCAAGACTTTATCCACCAATTTTAGTAGAAAACTTGGGAATTTGGTCTCCTTCTTCAATCTTCAAAGCTTCTTTAATGGGGTTGAGTAGAGAGAGAAAGAAGAGAGAAGTGAGAGCTTTTGAGCTTTGATTTGAGTGGTAAATTGTGAGGAAAATTTGAATTAAAATCAATATATAACCCTCCCCTAAAATACCCAAAAGACCCTCACTTAAATTGACCTTTTAGTGAAGTAAAACTTCAATTCTAAATTTTAGATTTTCGCCGGGAAACAAGTTTGCATCACGGGGCCGTTCTCGCAAGATTTTCACCGGGAAAGAGTAATTTAAGGATTTGTTTGGAGAGTGTTTCATACGATCGAGTATCATTTCATGGGGTGTTCCAGTTTTATTTGTTCGTAAGGAAGATGGTTCACTTCACCTGTTTACTGACTACCACCCATTGACTAAGGTTACTATTAAGAATTAGGATCATCTTCCAAGGATAGTTGATTTATTTGATCAACTTCAATGATCAAGTTACTTTTCTAAGATCGACCTCGGGTCGGGTTATCACCAATTGAGGGTGAAGGAAAATGACATTATGAAGATACCTTTTCAAACTTGGTATAGTCATTATTAGTTTTTTGTTCTGTCATTTGGTTTGACGGTTCTATACACCCATGTTACGCCTAGGGTATACTTTGGATCGTGACACTTGGTTTCTTCAAGACCAAGCCTACTTTCTTCATTAATTTTTAAGACTTCAATAACAAGGTAAGTAATGAGCTCATAAATAGGTTCCATCACCCATTGAGTCCCAAAGTCTTCTCAAATTCTCCCATTGAACTTCCCTAAGTTGGTTATGTTTTCATTCAATTCCTCATGGATTTTATTAGTATTGATTTATATTGTTTGATTTTTATAATACTATGATTAATTATATTCAATCAATTCCATGTGAACCCATGCCTTGATCGTGATTTTGACTAAGAACCCTAATTTGCATGAACTTGAAGTAAAGTTGTGGATAATGTTTTCATCAACTTATGCATGATTTACAAAAAATGAATGTCTTATCATTTAGGCTGCTTTATGATTGGAATCAATTAGGTTGTGAAAGGTTTTCTCACATTAAAGGATCACGGTTTTGTGAAAGGTTTTCTCACTCATGCATGATTCAAGATTTTAGGAGATATTCTATGATATTTTTGGCTTGAACTAGAATCTTAATTGTGATTTTCCATGGATGATGCTATGTTTATGATTATGACTGATTCTCTTTGGATTTTCCTTTACATTGAGATGATTTTAACATAGACTCTCTCCCATTAGTGGGTCGGGTCTCTAATAGCTATCTCCTTTTCCCTAAATACTTGCGCCTTAAATTTTATTAAGTGACGTAGCTAGTGGATCAACCTAATGTACAAGTTAAGGTACTTGCCTTTGCAATTAGTGACATGTCTTATTAGTGTGGAAGAAAGACATTGGATTCCATGTTATAGCTCACATGGTCAATGTTGATTAATATTAAATATCCTACAAAATGACCTAAGTGATTCTTAAGGGTTCTATGAAGCTTTCTTTTGATTTAAAGATACATTAACCATGTTCATAATTATGATTCTTCGTTAGTGATTGTTACTATGTTTATCTTGGTCATGCCTTCAATATTTTTGATTACGCCCTTTTATGATCATATTCATGTTTTATGCATATCCATCATAATTACTGCATTCCATGTACTAATGCATACTTGTGCCTACATTGTTTCACAATATTAGGGCTTGATGACTCCTCTCCATCCATTGATGGCTAGTTTATCACCTAAGAGATTTAAGACATGGTGAGTCCTCAGACTATGAGGACCATGTAACCTATATTACTTTCTTATATCCTTTATGTTTTCTGATATTTTACGTTGTGTACAATTTACACCCCACCACTTTATTGGTATATTGTACAAAGGCTTTCAATACTTTGTTATGCATCCACATTGAAATGTTAAACTATTTCTTCAATATGACACTCTTTACTTCTATCGATTATTTTGTGTTGAATATATGTTAAGTGGCTTCTGTAAGGCCTATCAGGGTCTTATATGCCAAGTCACGTCTAGGATATACTTTGGGTTGTGACATGTACAATTTTCTACGGTCTATAGATGAGCTTTCATTAAAGTCCATTAGTTAAAAAAGCAAGACCCAACATGTGGCCCTTTATAATAAAACCATCTATGGTAAAATTATTTCCCTTTCCCTCTTCTGAAATCCATTTTCTACCATTCCACTTAATTAATTTACCACCCCTTCATCACCCATCAAGCCATATTACAATCCCTTATTCCTATTATAATATCTTTCTTCTCATTTTCTAGTTTTGGTTTTTCTACACAAATTTCCAAATCTTCATTATTTCAATAAGAGAAATAGGTGTCGCGGGTCTATCACATAAAGAAAGTCAAGTTTCATAGTTGTGTAACACTTACACAACTTTGATTTAACTCATAAAGGTATGGTTTTGATCCTTCATTTCCTATGTTTGTTGAATTTTCATTGTGCACTTGACCTAGGGTTGTATTACTTATTTTATCAAGAGAATACATATGAATGTTTAGAGATAGAATGGGTTGTTAACTGAAATCAATTATGAAATTAGGTTTGAAATAGGGATAGTGGCCAGGCATTTTGTGACCAAAGAGGGTCGCCTAGAGACGATAAAAAATTCTATGATCCATAGTTGCCCCTTGTAGAAAGCCTAAAATGATCATTGTTGTCCATCTTGCACCTATGTTTTTATGGATTCTATCAAGGAGTCATAGGATATTTTACAGTTCATAAATAGGAATCATATAAACACCGCCATATGTAAAGATTTAAATTGAAGACTAAAAGGCTTATCTACCAGTTGTAGAAATTTCTATAGGTCGTAGATTAGTCTCATAGTCCTAAAGGCACAAACCTGTAGCCTAAGTTAAGAACTTTGAGTTGACTTACGACCAGTAGAAATTTTGACGAACCATATTGTTAAACTTTATCTCCAACCTGAAAAGCTTAATACTTGACTTCCTATCCTGCTCTTAGCTCCTAACTGCATAGGTACTCAACCATAGGATAAAAAAACAATGTATTTCCTACAACTTTTGTTTTGGTTTTGTTAGTTTTATTTTCAACTTTCATGAGTTTTAGCGTATTTATGGTTCTAATGAGTCTTCACGGGTCTTATGCCGCCAAAGGGTACTTTAGGGAGAGGTGAAAAGTTCATCGTACCTTCTTCGTGTGGTGGGATTTATTAGTTCCGGGATGAGACCACACATGATGACCAAAATGGTTTGTAATACAAATTAGACGTGAAATATGACTCACCTAGAGTACCTCAGACCACAAGAAAAATTGTCCCCACAATCATGAAGATGATTCTAGACCCAATGTACATAGTCGTACCTCCATGAATTTCATTTTCTGAGTCAGAAGAGGGAGCGGAAGTTTTTATCCAGGAGGCTACTTTACAATCAGAGTTGGCTTCTAGCTTGTAGTCTAAGTCATGTTTCGGATCACAATCTAGTTCGGAGTCTAATTTGGGGCATCCAGTCTATAGAGGTACATGATCTACCAGCTACTAGACTTTCTCAACTGATATGCATTGGTGGGGAGACGAATGGGGTGTGTGTCGAGGGCATATTTTATATATATTTTGATGCGATCCTGCAAAATGATCAATCAATCATTGAAGACCCAAGAGTACTTACCGAGAGTCTTCAGACTATCACAACCATTCATGAGTTATTAAAGAGGCACATGTGTGAGTGGATGACTGACTCACAAGGATTATATATTGTTATCATGGTTTGAGAATGTTATGCCTCATATTCAACCAGAGTGAAGAACGTTTTAGCAATCTAGGACAAAAAGTTTGATCAGCCCCCCACTTTTCACCACTATGGTATGGGACATTCTTGTAGACCTATTTATGAACACCTTTGTCTTTGTTTTATTTATGGATCGTAAGTTAGTCTGGAACAGATCATCTATGTAGGATTCAACAAAAAACAGGACTTTCTATGATAGGTAGCTTGCTATATAGATGATTACGGGGTTTGTCCTAAGTATATTTGTGATTCATAGCCTCTATCAAGAAGGCTTCCCTAATTCACTAACCTTCGCCAAAGGATTAGGAGTGTAATTGAGTATGCCTTGAAGTTCACAAAATTGTCCAAATATGCTCCTACTATGATTGCCAATCCTAGAGAAAAGATGAGAAAGTTTGTTGCGGGAGTGTTTAAAATGGTTTTTAAGGAATGTCTTACATACATGATAATTAAAGAAATAGAAATTTCTCATTTAATGATTAATTATCAACAAATATTAAAGAGTAAAATCTTAAATAAAGGTCAAGGGATGCGAAGAGTGTAAAGACCGATTATGGTAACTTCTCAAATTCAAGGTTCGATCGGCCTGGTCGTTCTAAGTTATGAAAAAGGTTTTCCTGTCAAGGTTCCTCAAAATCTTTGGCCCCTAAGTTCAACAAATATAGGTGTCTAAACCTAAGCCTTAGGGAGGAAATAATGGTGGAAATAGGTCTTTAGTTCCCGCATGCAAAAAGTGGGGAAAGAGTTATTCTGAAAAGTTCTTGATTTGTATAAATAATTTCTTTTGTTGTGGTTAAAGTTGTCACATCTTAAGAGATTAACCTTATAAATTTACAAGGGAAATGATAGTAGGTAATATCTACCTATAGGTTTAAGTTTTGGTGCTCCAAAGTAAAACCACATTTATGCACTTGAAACTTGACATGATCAATAGTGTTCTCCCAATGTTGTTATGCTTATGTTGAAAGTCTTTCATCTTAATGTTATGAATTTCTTAATCCTAGTGATACGTTGTATTTTGTGATGCCATATGTGTCAATGAGGTTTGATGTTTCTTTAGATGTATTGTTAGACCTTTTTTCTGTCTCTACTCCTAAAGTTGGGTCATGACAAGTTGGTAAGAGCCCAGGTTCACCGGTCTCACTTGTACTAAGATAAATACCTAGTAGATTCATACAAAGCGATGCAGACACATCTTTTTCCCATCTTTGAGAGACACAACGTGTCTTTAAGAATTTCACTCTTTTGTAATGCTTTCGTGCAACATGTCTGATGTTTGTAGCGAATCTTCCTACAGCCCAAAATCTAAAGAAATCGATGGGGATGTGACTAGCTCAATCACTACCAGGAGAAGCTATGGATTTAGAGCTTACAGAAGCTATTACTCAGCTTTTGATGATGCTTGGGGCTATGTAGAAAGCCTGAGCACCAGCTCTAGTATCAACACTGCAACAATACTTGGTCAGTAGGATAAACCTATAGTAGAGTCACCTCTTGTCTAGGTACCACCTTGGGGTGCCAACCCATGATTGCGGTCGGATCTATGCAACTAAAGGAGCACAAAATTCTTAGAGTGTTCTTGAGGGTTTCACTTCTCAGGTAATTTAGGGTTGTGAGTGAGGATGCTCATGAATTTTTGACTATTTCGTGTAATCAACTTCATACATTGGGTCTCGTGGAGTTGAGAGGAGACGACTTCAGAGCGTATCATCTTGTTGGGCCAACCAGATAGTGGTGACATACATTTATTGAGAATAGACAAGATGGGTCTCCTCGAATCACTTCGATAGAGTTTCATAAGGTCTTTTTGGCCATGTTCCTTTTTCTCATTATTAGAGATCACATGAAGGATAATGTTGAAAGTGAAAGGGGGGTGAATTGCTTCTTTTTTTTCTTTGATTTTACGTTTGTAGTCGACTGAACATGTCTCTTTAGTCGACTATAGATAGCATAGGAGAATAATTAAAAAGGAAGTAAAGTAAACTTTACAAAAGATGTTTTTATACTGGTTCGGATCCAATGTGGATATTACGTCCAATCCCCTTGGGTTGAAGGGGGTTATCTTCAAGCTTCTGAACTTTTGGTGTGAGTCAAGGATGAGTGTAAACTATCATCTACACTCATTGTTTGTTTCACTCTTGTTTTGATACAAAGACTTACCAACAATATTTTTCTCTCCTACTTTTTTATTTACAATGTATAACTAGGTAATACAATGCATGATAAAAGTAGAGAAGGGAATTTGAGATGATTCAGACTTGTTGTACGATTGCTCCTGTTAGCCGAGCCTCCATTTAACGTGTCTGAAGTATTGAATATTTTTATGTGAAGATATAGAAACCCAATATATTTTATCCTTGGAAAATAAAGTGAGTGATACTAATTTTCAAAGAATAAAGCTCAAGAATGATTTCCAGTCTCGATTCGTGTTTAGCTTCCTTGACTATCTGTATAACTGTTGTATCTTCCTTATTTGACTGTAGATTTTAGCCGTTGTGTCCTTCAATTTCCTTGATTGAGATTAATCGTGATATCTTTAGCTTTCTTTGAATTTTGATTTGAATATAGTCGTTGTGCTCTTGATGTGGAGATATAAAGCTTCTATTATTTGTACTTTTTGAGACTTTTGGATTTTGCTGATATTTTCCCAAATCCTTGATTTATTCGTCTCAATAAGGATCCTTTGATTGGTAGTCTTCTCTATATTTTTGTGGATTCAAGATTGATTCTTTTCCTTTTGGTGATATGTTTACCCTGGAATTTACCTTGCAAAGGATTAGGGTTTTTATCATTGAAATCTTATTCTAACAATCTATGTTTTTGGTGATGACAACATATAGTAAAGATACTTCCCTATTGTAGTTGACTTGTACGGCTTGAGAGTTGATTTGCTCCCGTTGAATGTAGGAGATAGTTGACTTGTGGAGCTGAGTGGTTTAATATACTCCCCCAGAAGATATGCATGAGTTTTTCTTTGCTACAAATACAATTCATACATCCACTGATCCAAACAACAATAATAGAACGAATAGAGAATCACAGTTATTGAAAAAGTAGCATGAATGTAACTCTCCGAAAAGTGCTAGACCTAATCTAGAGCCTCACAAGTTCATCCAATGTTGGAAATACTGTTTTAAGACCTAACTTAATTTTTTAAGTCATCTAAGAAGTTTTAGAATCAAAATGTCAAGAAACGTCTAAGACGTCCGGAAGCTAGTCTAAATGGAACTAGTTGACATCCCTATGTTTGGTGAAGGATTGGGAGGGTCAAATGAAGTCTAAAACTAGTAAAAATACATTAAATTGGTAAAATATATTTCAAAGCGTCCAAACGTCCAGTAACGACTCCCCAAGGACCGCCCGAAGGGTCCTTGAGGAGGACCCTAAAGTGGGCAGGCAGGCTGCCAAAGCAGCCTGGAAACTGGAAGCTGCTGCACATCGCGCAACCAGCATGTGGGTAAAAAAATTGTTCCTCGCAACGCGGAGCCTCCAAGAATCTTACTTCCTCAAACCGGATTTCAAAAATAAAATCTGAAATTAGCTCCGCAACGCGCACCCACTTCCCATATTTGTTAAAATTGTATTTTAAGCATTTTGACTTCACAAAAAGACCCAATTAAGTGAGGGGTATTTTGGGTAATTATGGAGTGATTATATATAGCTTAAGATTCAGTTTTAGGTCATTTTTCACTCACCTAAACCAAAATCACAAAACAAAACCCAAAAGCTCTCACCTCTCTCTACTCTCTCTCACCCAAAATCCTCCATTGAAGAAGAAAGAAAGCTTGAAGAAGAAGACCAATTTCTCTATGATTTCACTTCAAGTTTGTGGATTAATCATCATTAAGTTATGTGTTTTCACTCTTGGGATTCCTTCCCCCAAGAGGTCCTTTCAAAGTTGATTTCTAATCACCCAACTCCTATGGGTTTTTCCTCATCTAATGGTTTTTCTTCTAAACTTGAAATTGATTATTGATTATAACTAATTGTGATCACCCGTGGCTAATTAAGTTTATATTGTTGAGTGATTGATGTTAATTAAGGAAATTTTGTATGGATTATGTTCCTTTCCCCAATTTCCCCAAATCTTGGATATTGTTTACAAATTGATGGGAATTGATTAATGTATTGATTTTTAGACTTGTTTTTATCTATTCTAAATCACCTATGGACTGACTAGGGTAATGTATTGTTGGTATTGGATCTATTTCTTGATGAATTCATGATGAACCCTTTTCCCCATAACTCTTGGCTATGAATTGAAGTTAATTGGGATACTGATGATGCAATTGATCTAGTTATTGTATTAATTTTTATTGAATGATGTTACTACACCATTGATGGTAAGACCATGATGATGGGTGTTGAATGATATTGGGTAAGTCTTTGTTATCCTAAAGCTTTACTTCAAGTATGATAGCTTGTACTTGGTGATGAAGTTAAATTGAAGTATATCTTATAATTGGATTAAGTAGGTGTGGTATGATGATGCAATTGAAATGTCTTGATTAAGTGATTGTGAGAGTATTCTTAAGATGTAATTATATAAGGTTGATTATGAATACCTAAGTGCCTTACTATGATACAATGATGTTAATGTACTAATCTCACATATGAGGTTTGTATTAAAAGGATGTTTGTAAGACCCCCAAAATCAGTTAGGGTGTCTAGAACCTAACATGTTTTTCTTAAGGTTATAAGGTCCAAAAATGACTTATAATATGGTTTAGAGTCAGTGTATAAAGTTTGAGGTGAATTGGAAGTCAAACGTCAAGGGTCGACCAAAACGTTCGACGACTAGTCACCTATGTGTCTCATGTGTCTATGCATGCTTAAAATTGTATGAAATGAGATTATGAAGTCTTAAAATGAGTTATAATGATTTTTAATGGTAGTATATGGTGTTTCGTGAAGTTTGGAGGCCAAACGTCCAAGAACGTCCAAGACCTTCGAAAGATAGTCTAGAGACATGAATATGTGTGTCTTCATGGGGCCTTGCATATTTGGACAATTTGCAGGTGTTTGTTTTGGGTGAAACTTATGTGGAAGGTACAAAACTTTTTAAGGGTTGTATTTACATTAGAAACGTCCGGGTAAGACTTCTAAAGGGCCCCGCAAGAGGGTCCACAAGAAGGACCCAAGGCTGGTCAAGACACTGCCTTGGCAGTGTCAATCGACGGACCAAACGACAGCAAGTTGGTTGACCAACGGCCCGTGGGTGAAGTCTCGTCGATTTTTAATTAGTTTGGGCAGGTATCAATCAAAAAATTGGCCAAGGAACAATCGACGGATGGCAAGGAACGGCCCGTCGATGGGCCAATGCCCTGTCATTGGGTCCGTCGATGCAGGCTGGTCCATCACTGACTGTGCACTGTTTCATTAAAGGGGTGAATAGGAAATTCACCCCACGTGCTAACCTGTCCCCACATGTTTTGTTTGGTTATTTTTGGGTGTATTTAAGTGATAAAAAACATGATCCACCCATTCCCAAACCAACTCACACAAATTGAACCTTTTCCTCCAAAAATATTCTCCCTAGAAACCACCATTGTTGGTGAAGGTCAAGAAAAGCTTAGAGCTTGTATTTACATGGATGAATCATCATGTTTTAAAGGTTTTCATTAATAAAAAGGTATGGTGATCCTTCATTCTACTTATCCTTCCATTTATAGAGTTAATATCAAAGTTTCAAAAGAGATTTTACAATCAAACTTCTCCTTCTTCAATCTAGCCATGGGTTCTTTCTAAAAACGTTTTGAATGATTAAATCATGATGAATTGAAGTTAATATGTTGTTTTTAACGTGATTGTGAATCAAATTTCATGATGAACCCATGTACCTTCCAAAACTTGATTTAGTCCTTGCATGGGCTTTGTGATCTTGACTTGTTATCGATTGAATTATGATTCTATTACGTTGAAGTGGTTACATCTACTGTTAACGTTTAATTGAGTATGAAGGATCCATGTGGATAAATGTATGAAGATTTGAACATGTTTATCTTTGATTTCTATGATTCACTCTAACATTGGCCTTTTAATGAATAAAAGTGAATTTCGATTATGTTGTGGTTCTTGTAGCTACTGCCTTAGGATAATCAGTTGGTTGAATTGTGAATATAATATGATATTATCAAATTAAAGAAAGCTTGGTACTAATTGATCTATGTGCTTCTAAGCTATTAAGGGGTAACTTATGATACACTGTAACGTTGCCTTTTTAATGATTTAATGTTAAAATCGATTAGGTGAAGATTCTTATAGCTACTGCTTTAGGTTGATGTTATGAATGAAGTATGGGTATAAACCGTTAATGATCAAATTAAAGGAACCTTGACAAGGATTAATCTACATGTTTTAACCTTTAAGTTGCTAATGCTATGAACATAATGTGATATCAATTTAGAATAGATAAAGCATTATTTAGTCTTGATTTTTATGGCTATAGCTACTGCCCTAGGTTGGTATTATTTGTATATTATGAATGTTAATCATGATAAACAAAGTAAAGTATATTAATGAGTGATCTATGACTCTCTACTTTCTAGTATATATGTGATGCCTTGTATTATGTTATAATATAATTTTGTAGCAAATTGTACATGGTTTCTTTGATGATTAAAGTACATATAGCTACTGCCATATACATATTAATTGTTTATAAAAAGGTGTATTGATCAATGCTGATCAAAGGGTGAGAAATTGGTAAGAATGCTTATCTCCTTTACTTTTCTTATAGTATTGTAGTTGATAAAGCCTTGTATTGCATTGTGCGGTATGGTCCACTTATGGTGGCAGTGTTTACTTTATTGTCATTATGTATGTGTTGACTATGGCCTTGAAGGAAATTGATGAATGTATGATTTAGAGATTATTATGATCACCTTATGTGTAACTTGTGCCTAGTCTTCTATTATACTTGTGAATCTAGGTTATGTTACTATTGTTATGAGCATGTAATGGATTTTCTAAGATCCTGTGTAGGTGTTGCCATTAATTTAGTGTTAAGGATTGATGACCCCTACCCATGTACCCCTATGTGAATGTGTAAATAGCTAATGTTAGTAGTCTTTATTATAATGTGTAGATTGTCTTGCCTCCTATGCTATTGTGTATTGTGTGGTCAATGCTTGAATGTGTATTGTGGTCCTAAGGGGGTGGCTGCCTCAATATGTTGTTGATAGTCATTATGTGATCATATTGACCAATGTACACACACCCCACTCTACATGCATGCTTACTAGTAGTATAGGTCATGGTGTCTAAATGGAAGGTTGTTCTCATATTCACTAGTGTCTATTACTATGCATGTAAAATATATGAATGTGAAGTATGACATGTCTTTCCCTACTAGGATGACTATATAGGTGTATTAGTGTGGGCAAGGGTATGGGACCATGTCTATGCATTGTACATGTGTACCTTGATAGGATAGTTCCTAGGTTTGGTTTCTATGTATATGAAAATGAATGTATGGGCATGTTATGAATTAGATTTACATGATATGATGAAGTATTAATGTGCATAGAGTCTTAATGGGTTTATATGAAAAGTATTGATCATATTGTTATGCCTATAGACTTATAGACTTATGTATTGATATATGAGCATGTGTGACATTATGTTTTATGTGAAAGATTTGTTCACATCTATGTACACACACATGTATGATGATCTAGTAAGTAGAGGGGCCTTGAGAGGGGTTCCCAAGATTACTTTTAAACTAGATAAGTGCTTGAGTATGCTATAAGCATATGAGGAATAAATATCCTAAGCCTATGTTTTATAAATAAATGTAATAAAGGTTTTTCAATAAAGGGGATTTAGCTTAGCACCGAGTGGACTTGACAATGGGAGGTGTTATATAAAGAGGAAAGATTCACCCTATAGTTCCACATGTGATGTTGACTCTCCTTTGAGGGATACTCCTCCAATGGATTCCCATGAGAGGAGGACCAATTACCAAATGGTACGAAGAGCGAATACCTATGTCTTAGTTCCATAAACTATGCTTGCCACATAGGATCTAACAAGTGATATCACCTAATATGCTAGGATATATGTTAATGTTCTACCTTGGCTAGGTAGGAACACCTTCCCTTTGTAGTATTTGTCTACTTGTTATGAAGATGTGCATGATATGAGTCTATATGTATGATGTTGATATTATTGACTACATAGTAAAGGTCTTGTATTGACATGAATGAAGTTATATTCACTTACTTGTTGATGTATGAATTGGATGGTAAGGCTTGTGGTCTTATGATAGGTTTACTAAGTATTTGTGAGGTTATGGGGCTTCACATATACATTGCACTAGTAGATTTAGAATAGGATTATGAGTAAGGTCTTCTAATGCATTGATGTGAAGTGGAGTTGGTATATGTGCAAGTTAAAGGTAGTTTACTGTAATGTCCTAAGGTTTTGACTTAAATGTGTTTTTGGTGTATTATGCTTATATGAGGATATGTGTTGGGTTATGTAGGTTTTATGTATGCTTTCGTTGTGATCTTAAGGTGATACATTGCACCAAGTATAACTAGAGGGTTACTTGGGAAGTTAATGAACAAAAGGAAATAAAGCTCAAAGTTAAGGAGAGAGAGCTCATTGTCATGTGACTCAAAAATGTCATAAATTCTATATGTGATCTTATGCAATGTTTGGCGTTTGAATATGTTTATATGAAGTATGTGAATGATATAAATGTTATTGAATTAAGGTTTTATGATGATTTACTCAAAATGGCATGAAGTATGATTTCAAGGAAAATGTCCCTTTAAAATGCATGTTTTTGCATGGTTGCAATATTTAGTGCATTCTAGTACTAATCCCATTATTGTATACTTTTTACAAAAAGTGTAGGTTATGGATGCTTAAAGGATGTTTCGAATGGTGAAGAGCTTGATAGATGATTCCCAAGCTCAATGAAAGGAATCCTTAAGTTCAAGGATCTCCTACTTATGTCTTTATTGTAAAGTCTTTATATATTTTATAGTTATGTAATGTGTATTATGGGCCGTGTCCCTAATGTACTCTAATGTTGTTGAGTCTAAGATGACCAAGAGACTTAAGGTCAAAATATGTATTATAACCTACGTTTTATCTATATATGAAGTAAAGTTTCTAGAATATGATGTGCTATGAAAAGTTTTAAATTTTACTAAATTTACTATGTCAATGCGATGAATGATAACTATGGGCTTGTATAAGACCTCTGAGAGGTCAAGTACTCCATGTTACTTCTAGGAGGTGCTCCCCGGACGTGACAAATAGGGTATGAGAGCATGAGGTTTATAAAGTGGTTTTAGGTTCTAAAAGTCTCTTATTTACACGTCTAGTAGAGTCTCGTAGCATTGGTGGTGAGTCGCGGCACATCAAATGGTACGGGAGGCTATAGGACGATAGAGTTTCCCTTCTTCATCATTGTCATATCGTGCCATAGAACTTAACTCTATAAGATCTCTCTCTTATGTTTTCTTGTCCAGTGGTCTTTAGATGTGATTATTTGGATGAGATGGTATCGCTATACTTGAGGGAGAAAAGGTGAGTTTAAATGCTTATCTTGGTTTTTAGGATGAATGAGTATGTGTGAAGGTGAATTTTGGCATGTTTTGATGATGTGACACCAATTATGGCTATACATATGAAATTTATGTGAAATAGCATGTTATATTGAGAAATGTATGTCATGATATAGTTAAAGCATGTTAGAAGTTATTATGGTTAAAATGAGTTCTTTTCGAATGATGTGTTCCTAAAGTTTTACTTGATGGTAGCCTAATACTATGATTTGAACTTGAAATGATTGGTGACTACCTATGGAAGCATGCTACCCTAAGAATATGTGCTTAAAAGTGTTCAATATTTCCCTTTGTATATATGTGGTCCTTGATAAGTTGCCTAGTATGGATTGGAGTTCTTTGTATAAACTTGATCCTAGGTGTGATGATAGTATGCTTGTCTTAGTAAAGCTTGGTATCTCATATTATCATGCTTTTCCCATCGATTGCCTAAATGTTGCATTTTTGGAATTTGGAAGCATGATCACTTTAATGTTAGGCAGCTTGCCGTAAGATTTTTGAGAAATTAACTAAATTGTTCTTTAATTGGAAGTTGTTGAAATGTGTATAGAATTGATACATATGAGCATGATAAAGAATGTAAAAAGGATATTTGCTATTTGGGATGAAGAATGAGAGTCTTATGGCATGATGAGTCGTAGAGTTGTTTCTAACTTATTATTGTGTTGTGAATCCCTTGATATTGTGGAATTTATGTTTTTCCTAGAATTGAGGGTATTATTCTTATATTTGTAGGGTGATGATGTGGGTTTGATTGACCTAGAAGTTACCTTACTTTAATGTAGAAAGAAAAGAAAGAGTCCTTATGGCTAAGTCCCCTTGTTGTCTTCCCCTAATGATGTATGAACTTAGTGTCTATTGTATTGTATGAAAACCTTGTGTGGTTGAATGAGATGACCTAACTTGATAATTGGGGGTAAATTGCCTAGGTGTTAAATCTTAGAATACCTTGGTGTTACTATGTTGACTTACTGTAAAAATCCTTCTAAATGGTAATCACTAGTAATTGTTGAAATATGAATGTTGTTAAGTTAAGAATCCTCTTTAGGTTGGGTTAAGTTGCTCTTAATTGGGTTTACCCTAAGTGGGGGATGGTGATGAAATGGTAAGGTTGTAGAAATTTTCTACCTTGTCCTTCTATTTTTACTTGAACTTGAAAATAATGAATTCTTAGTAAGCTTGTTCATGAATATAGTCTTGCATAAAGTATGAGTTGCATGAACTTTATATGTTTGGTATGTATTGATTGACATTACCTTAAGGATATTTTTAAGATTCCAAGGTACATGAATGGAAATTTTGATAAAATTCATGGTTTTCTCATGTTGAATTGCATCTTAATATGCTAATTGTGAATTTCACTTCATGAGATAAGGTAAGAAACTTGGTTTTAGTCACTTGTGAGGTATAATGTTTAGCCCTATAATGAAGAGTTGAGCCTCTTTAAAATGAAACATGTGGAGTCTCTTGAAAACTATGTGAGTTGTGTGGTTGGGAAAGCATGATTGTAGGTTCACTCTTGAAAAGTGAAAGTGTGTTTATCTTAGTATTCATGTATGTGCCTATGATTTGTGCTAATTTTCCCAAATGATGCTTACTGTGAAGATGAGTACTATGTTATAAATTGACATTGTGTGAAATGTCTTCCTAATTGTTGTGATGCACTTGGTGTGACTTACCATTTAGACTTCACTAGGGAAGAAACATGAGCATGTCTTGGTTTAAAAGTTGAGGATCTCTCATTTAAAAGGAAATCCACCTTGTACTTTGCTAACTCTTGATACATGTAAGAGTGTTGAGGAAAGGGATATTCCTTCATGGACATAACTAAGCATGGTATGGTTGAGTACGACCTTCATGTCACTAGGTCTAACTAATAAAGATCTTTGTTAATTCAATTAACTCAAGACTATGTGCATTGGAGTATATGTTGTAATTTGCCTATGTGTGACCTTGCAAGATGATCTCTTAATAAATAGAAGTGTAATGACCATATTGTGATTTGGAGAAGTATGTACCTCCTATAAGCATGATAATAGCCTTTGTGTTTGATGCATTAAAGAGTGAATGAATGAATGTTTTGCTTGCTTGTGTGCATGCAGTGCTATAATGATTTGAAGTTGTGTTTCCTTGTAAGTTTGGTGAATTAACTTATATGTGATGATGTTATGAATATGGTGAACTTCTCTATGATTCATTGAAGTCCTTGTTGTGATTAAAGTGTTCTAAGTGTAATTTGAGGACGAATGTTCCCAAGTGGGGGATATTGTAAGACCCCCAAAATGATTTAGAGTGTCTAGAACCTAAAATGTTTGTATTAAGGTTATAAGGTCCTAAGTGACATATAATATGGTTTAGAGGCAATGTATAAGGTTTGAAGTGAATTGGAAGTCAAACGTCAAGGGTCGACCACAACGTTCGACGACTAGTCACCTATGTGTCTCATGAAATGAGATTATGAAGTATTAAAATGAGTTATAATGATTTTGAATGGTAGTATATGGAGTTTAGTTAAGTTTGGAGGCCAAACGTCCAAGAACGTCCAAGACGTTTTAAAGATAGCCTAGAGACATGCATGTGTGTGTCTTGATGGGGCCTTGAATGTTTGGACGAGTTGCAGGTGTTTGTTTAAGTGAAACTTATGTGGAAGGTCTAAAACTTTTAAAGGGTTGTATTTACTTTGGAAACGTCCAGGTACGACTTCTAAAGGGCCCCACAAAAGGGCCCACAAGAAGGACCCAAGGCTGGTCGAGACACTGCCTTGGCAGTGTCAATCGACGGACAAAATGACGGCCAGTTGGTTGACCAACGGCCCGTGGGTGAGGTCTCGTTGATTGGTACTTGGCTTGGGCAGGTTTCAATCCTAAAATCGGACAAGGACCAATCGACGGATGGCAAGGAAAGGCCCGTCGATGGGCCAACGCCCCGTTGTTGGGTCCGTCGATGCAGGCTGGTGTATCACTGCATGTGCATTGTTTCATTAAAGGGGTGAATGGGAAATTCACCCCACGTGCTAACCTGACCCCACTTGTTTTATTTGGTGATTTTTGGGTGTATTTAAGTGATCAAAAACGTGATCAAACCATTCCCAAACCAACTCACACAAATTGAACCTTTCCCTCTTAAAATATTCTCCCTAGACACCACCATTGTTGGTGAAGCTCAAGAACAGCTTGGAGTTTGGATTTCCATTGATGAATCATCAAGTTTTACAGGTTTTCATGGATAAAAAGGTATGGTGATCCTTCATCTCTAGTTATCCTTCCATCTAGCGAGTTAATATCAAAATTTCAAAAGAGATTTTATGATCAAACTTTTCCTTCTCAATCTAGCCACGGGTTCTTTCTAAAAACGTTTTGAATGATTAAATCATGATGAATTAAAGTTAATATATTGGTTTTAACGTGATTTTGAATCCAATTGCATGATGAACCCATGTCCCTTCCCAAATTTGATTTAGTCCGTGCATGGGCTTTGTGATCTTGACTTGTTATCGACTGAATTGTGATTCTATTTGGTTGAAGTGGTTATATCTACTGTTATCTACGTGGATTAATGTTGAATTGAGGTTGAATGATCCACGTGGATCAATGTATGAAGATTTGAACATGTTTAGCTTAGATTTCTATAATTCACTGTAACATTGGCCTTTTAATGAATAAAAGTGAATTTTGATTATGTTGTGGTTCTTGTAGCTACTGCCTTACGATGATCAGTTGGTTGAATTATTAATACAAATATGGTATGATCAAATTTAAGAAAGTTTGGTACTAATTGATCTATGTGCTTCTAAGCTATTAAGGGGTAACTTATGATTCACTGTAACGTTGCCTATTTAATGATTTAATGTTTAAATCGATTAGGTGAAGATTCTTATAGCTACTGTTTTAGGTTGATGTTATGAATGAATTATGGGTATAAACCCTTAATGATCAAATTAAAGGAACCTTGATAAGGATTATCTACATGTTTTAACCTTTAAGTTGCTAATGCTATGAACATAATGTGATATCGATTTAGGGTAGATAAAGCATGATTTAGTCTTGATTTATATGGCTTTACCTACTACCCTAGGTTGGTATTATTGGTATATTATGAATGTTAATCATGATAAACAAAGTAAAGTATATTAAAAAGTGATATGTGACTCTCTACTTTCTAGTATATATGTGATGTCTTGTGTTATGTTATAGTATGATTTTGTAGATAATTGTACATGGTTTCTTTGATGATTAAAGTACATATAGCTACTTCCATATGCATATTAATTGTTGATAAAAAGGTGTATTGATCAATGATGATCAAAGGGTGAGAAATTGGTAAGAATGCTTATCTCCTCTACTTTTCTTATAGTATTGTAGTTGATAAAGCCTTGTATGGCATTGTGTGGTATGGTCCACTTATGGTGGCGTTGTTTACTTTATTGTCATTATGTATGTGTTGATTGTGGCCTTGAAGGCAATTTATGAATATATGATTGAGTGATTATGTTGATCACCTTATGTGTAACTTGTGCCTAGTCTTCTATTATAGTTGTGAACCTAGGTTATGTTAGAATTGTTATGAGCTTGTATTGGATTTGATAAGATCATGTGTAGGCTCTGCCATTAATGAAGTGTTAAGAATTGATGACCCCTACCCATGTACCCCTATGTGAATGTGTAAATAGCTAATGTTAGGAGTCTTGATTATAATGTGAAGATTGTCTTTCCTCTATGCTATTGTGTATTGTGTGGTCTATGCTTAAATGTGTATTGTGGTCCTAAGGGGGTGGTTGCCTCAATATTTTGTTGATAGTCATTCTGTGATCATATTGACCAAAATACACACACCCTCACTCTACATGCATGCTTACAAGTAGTATAGGTCATGGTGTCTAAATGGAAGGTTGTTCTCATATTCACTAGTGTCTATTACTATGCATGTAAAATATATGAATGTGAAGTATGACATGTATTTCCCTACTAGGATGACTTGATAGGTGTATTAGTGTGGGCAAGGGTATGGGACCTTGTCTATGCATTGCACATGTGTACCTTGATAGGATAGTTCCTAGGTTTGGTTTCTATGTATATGAAAATGAATGTATGGGCATGTTATGAATTAAATTTACATGATATGATGAAGTATGAATGTGGATAGAGTCTTAATGGGTTTATATGAAAAGTATTGCTCATATTGTTATGCTTATAGACTTATGTAATGATATATGAACAAGTGTGACATTATGTTTTATGTGAAAGGTTTGTTCACATCTATAAACACACACACATGTATGATGATCTAATGAGTAGAGGGGCCTTGAGAGGGGTTTCCAAGATTACTTTAAAACTATATAAGTGCTTTAGTATGCTATAAGCTTATGAGGAATAAATATGCTAAGTCTATATTTTATAAATAAATGTAATAAAGTCTTTTCAATAAAGGGGACTTAGCTTAACCGAGTGAAATTAACAATGGGAGGTGATGGATTTCCATAAATAGGAAAGATTTACCTAATAGTTCCACATGTTATGTTGACTCCCCTTTGAGGGATACACATCCAATGGATTCCCATGAGAGGAGGCCCAATTACCAAATGGTACGAAGAGGGAATACCTATCTCTTAGTTCCATAAACTATGCTTGCCACATAGGATCTAGCAAGTGATATCACCTAATATGCTAGGATATATGTTAATGTTCTACCTTGTCTAAGTAGGAACACCTTCCCTTGGTGTAAGTCTCTACAACACTTAGTGTCGGTTAAGGTTGTAGTTGCCCCTAAATTAAAATGGACAATGGAAGTAAATGACTAGGATCCTAACTATGATGACTTAAGGGAGGTTACTTAGGATAGGTGGAATTAATGAACCCATCTAGACATTGCACAATTATCTCCTTAGGAAGTCCTAGAGAGGTGACCGAATGTATATGATTATGATTATGTCTTTATGCAAAACTTTGTAGTATTGATCTACTTGTTATGAAGATGTGCATGGCATGAGTCTATATGTATGAACTTGATATTATTGACTACATGGGAAAGGTCTTGTATTGACATGAATGAAGTTATATTCACTTACTTGTTGATGTATGAATTGGATGGTAAGACTTGTGGTCTTATGATAGGTTTACTAAGTATGTGTGAGGTTATGGGGCTTCATATGTGTGAGGTTATGGGGCTTCACATATACATTGCACTAGTAATTTAGAGTAGGATTATGAGTAAGGTCTTCTAATGCATTGATGTGAAGTGGAGTTGGTATATGTGCAAGTTAAAGGTAGTTTACAGTAATGTCCTATGGTTTTGACTTAAATGTGTTTTTGATATATTATGCTTATATGAGGATATGTGTTGGTTTATGATTGTTGTATGTATACTTTATTTGTGATCTTAAGGTGATACATTGCACCAAGTATCACTAGAGGGTTACTTGGGAAGTTAATGAATAAAAGGAAATAAAGCTCACTGTTAAGGGAAAGAGAGCTCACTGTAATGTGACTCAAAAATGTCATAAATTCAATGTGTGATCTTATGTAATGTTTGGCGTTTGAATATGTTCATATGAAGTATGTGAATGACATAAATGTTATTGAATTAAGGTTTTATGATTATTTACTCAAAGTGGCATGAAGTATGATTTCAAGGAAAATGTCCCTTTTAAATGTATGTTTTTGCATGTATGCAATACTTAGTGCATTCTTGTACTAATCCCATTCTTCTCTACTTTTTACAAAAAATGTAGGTTATGGATGCTTAAAGGATGCTTTGAATGGTGAAGAGCTTTATAGATTATTCCCAAGCTCAATGAAAGGAATCCTTAAGTTCAAGGATCTCCTACTTATGTCTTTATTGTAAAGTCTTTAAATATTGTATAGTTATATAATATGTCTTATGGTCCGTGTCCCTAATGTACTTTAATGTTGTTGAGTCTAAGATGGCAAAGAGACTTAAGGTCTAAATATATATTATGACTTACGTTTTATCTATATGAAGTAAAGTTTCTAGCATATGATGTGCTATCAAAAGTTTTAAATTTATCTAAATTTACTATGTCAATGCGATGAATGATAACTATGGGCTTGTATAAGACCTCCTAGAGGTCAAGTACGCCACGTTACTTCTAGGGGGTGCTCCCCGAACGTGACAAACGTGGTATCAGAGCATGAGGTTTATAAAGTGGATTTAGGTTCTAAAAGTCTCATATTGACACGTCTAGTAGAGTCTCGTAGCATTGGTGGTGAGTCGCGACACATCAAATTGTACGGGAGGCTATAGGATGACAGAGTTTCCCTTCTTCATCATTCTCACATCGTGCCATTGAACTTAACACTATAAGATCTCTCTCTTATGTTTTCTTGTCCGGTGGTCTTTTAGATGTGATTTCTTGGATGGGATGGTATCGCTATGCTTGAGGGAGAAAAGGTGAGTTTAAATGCTTATCTTGATTTTATGGATGAATATGTGTGAAGGTGAATTTTGGCATGTTTTGATGATGTGACGCCAATTATGGCTATACATATGAAATTTATGTGAAATAGCATGTTATATTGAGAAATGTATGTCATGATATAGTTAAAGCATGTTAAAAGTTATTATGGTTAAAATGAGTTCTTTTGGAATGATGTGTTCCTATAAGGTTTTACTTTATGGTAGCCTAATACTATGATTTGAACTTGAAAGGCTTGGTGACTACCTATGGAAGCATGCTACCCTAAGAATATGTGCTTAAAAGTGTTCAATATTTCCCTTTGTATATATGTGGTCCTTGATAAGTTGCCTAGTATGGATTAGAGTTCTTTGTATAAACTTGATCCTAGGTGTGATGATAGTATGCTTGTCTTAGTAAAGCTTGGTATCTCATATGGAATTTGGAAGCATGATCACTGTAATGTTAGGCAGCTTACTGTAAGATTTTTGAGAAATCAACTAAATTGTTCTTTGATTGGAAGTTGTTGAAATGTATATAGAATTGATGCACACGAGCATGATAAAGAATGTAAAAAGGAGATTTGCTATTTGGGATGAAGAATGAGAGTCTTATGGCATGATGAGTCGTAGAGTTGTTTCTAACTTATTATTGTGTTGTGAGTCCCTTGATGTTGTGGAATTTATGTTTTTCCTAGAATTGAGGGTATTATTATTATATTTGTAGGGTGATGATGTGGGTTTGATTGACCTAGAAGTTACCTTACTTTAATGTAGAAAGAAAAGAAAGAGTCCGTATGGCTAAGTCCCGTTTTTGTGTTCCCCTAATGATGTATGACTTTAGTGTCTATTGTATTGTATGAAAACCTTGTGTGGTTGAATGAGATGACCTAACTTTATAATTGGGGGTAAATTGCGTAGGTGTTAAAGCTTAGAATACCTTGGTGTTAAATGTTGACTTACTGTAAAAATCCTTCTAAATGGTAATCACTTGTAATTGTTGAAATATGAATGTTGTTAAGTTAAGAATCCTCTTTAGGTTGGGTTAAGTTGCTCTTAATTGGTTTTACCCTAAGTAGGGGGATGGTGATGAAATGGTAAGGTTGTAGATATTTTCTACCTTTTCCTTCTATTTTTACTTGAACTTGAAAATAATGAATTCTTAGTAAGCTTGTTCATGAATATAGTCTTGCATAAAGTATGAGTTGCATGAACTTATATGTTTGGTATGTTTTGATTGACATTACCTTAAGGATATTTTTAAGATTCCAAGGTACATGAATGGAAAATTTGATAAAATTCATGGTTTTCTCATGTTGAATTGCATCTTAATATGCTAATTGTGAATTTTACTTCATGAGATAAGGTAAGAAACTTGGTTTTAGTCACTTGTGAGGTATAATGTTTAGCCTTATAATGAAGAGTTGAGCCTCTTTAAAATGAAACATGTGGAGTCTCTTGAAAACTATGTGAGTTGTATGGTTGGGAAAGCATGATTGTAGACTCGCTCTTGAAAAGTTAAAGTGTGTTTAGCTTAGTATTCATGTATGTGCCTATGATTTGTACTAATTTTCCCAAATGATGCTTACTGTGAAGATGAGTACTATGTTATAAATTGACATTGTGTGAAATGTCTTCCTAATTGTTGTGATGCCCTTGGTGTGACTTACCATTTAGACTTTACTAGGGAAGAAACATGAGCATGTCTTGGTTTAAAAGTTGAGGATCTCTCATTTTAAAAGGAAATCGATCTTGTAATTTGATAAGGTGTGAATTCATGATACATGTAAGTGTGTTGAGGAAAGGGACATTCCTCCACGGACACAACTAAGCATGGTATGGTTGAGTACGACCTTCATGGAACTAGGTCTAACTAATAAAGATCTTTGTTGATTCAATTAACTCAAGACAGTGTGCATTGGAGTATGAGTGCTTAAATAGCTCTTGAGTGTATGTTGTAATCTTCCTATGTGTGACCGTGCAAGATGATCTCTTAATTAATTGAAGTTTAATGACCATGTTGTGATTTGGAGAAGTATGTACCTCCTATAAGCATGATAATAGCCTTTGTGTTTGATGCATTAAAGAGTGAGTGAATGAATGTTTTGCTTGCTTGTGTGCATTGAGTGCTATAATGATTGAAGTTGTGTTTCCTTGTAAGTTTGGTGCATTAACTTCTATGTGATTATTTTATGAATATGGTGAACTGCTCTATGATGCATTGAAGTCCTTGTTGTGATTAAAGTGTTCTAAGTGTCATTCGAGGATGAATGTTTCCAAGTGGGGGATATTGTAAGAACTCCAAAATGAGTTAGGGTGTCTAGAACCTAACATGTTTGTCTTAAGGTTATAAGGTCCTAAAATGAATTATAATATGGTTTAGAGGAAATGTATAAAGCTTGAAGTGAATTGGAAGTCAAACGTCAAGGGTCGACCATAACGTTCGACGACTAGTCACCTATGTGTCTCATGTATCTATGCATGCTTAAAATTGTATGAAATGAGCTTATGAAGTCTTAAAATGAGTTATAATGACTTTTAATGGTAGTATATGGAGTTTCGTGAAGTTTGGAGACCAAACGTCCAAGAACGTCTAAGAGGATCGAAAGATAGCCTAGAGACATGCATGTGTGTGTCTTGATGGGGCCTTGCATGTTTGGACGAGTTGCAGGTGTTTGTTTTGGGTGAAACTTATGTAGAATATCTAAAACTTGCTAAGGGTTTTATTTACGTTGGAAACGTCCAGGTACGACTTCTAAAGGGCCCCGCAAAACGGTCCACAAGAAGGACCCAAGGCTGGTCGAGACACTGCCTTGGCAGTGTCAATCGACGGACCAAACGACGGCTAGTTGGTTGACCAACGGCCCGTGGGTGAGGTTTAGTCGATTGGTACTTAGATTGGGCAGGTCTCAATCCAAAAATTGGACAAGGACCAATCGACGGATGGCAAGGAACGGCCCGTCGATGGGCCAACGCCCCGTCGTTGGGTCCGTCGATGCAGGATGGTGCATCACTGCATGTGCACTGTTTCATTAAAGGGGTGAATGGGAAATTCACCCCACGTGATAACCTGACCCCGCATGTTTTATTTGGTCATTTTTGGGTGTATTTAAGTGATCAAAAACGTGATCAACCCATTTTCAAACCTACTCACACAAATTGAACCTTTTCCTCCAAAAATATTCTCCCTACAAACCACCATTGTTGGTGAATCTCAAGAACATCTTGGAGCTTGGATTTCCATGGATGAATCATCAAGTTTTAAAGGTTTTCATGAATAAAAAGGTATGGTGATTCTTAATCTCTAGTTATCCTTCCATTTTGAGAGTTAATATTAAAGTTTCAAAAGAGATTTTATTATCAAACTTCTCCTTCTTCAATCTAGCCATGAGTCTTTCTAAAAACGTTTTGAATGATTAAATCATGATGAATTAAAGTTAATATATAGGTTTTAACGTGATTTTGAATCCAATTGCATGATGAACCCATGTCCCTTCCGAAACTTGATTTAGTCCTTGCATGGGCTTTGTGATCTTGAATTGTTATCGATTGAATTGTGATTCTATTACGTTGAAGTGGTTATATCCACTGTTATTTACGTGGATTAATTTTGAATTGAGGACGAAAGATACATGTGGATCAATGTATGAAGATTTGAACATGTTTAGCTTAGATTTCTATGATTCACTGTAACGTTGGCCTTTTAAGAATAAAAGTGAATTTCGATTATGTTATGGTTCTTGTAGCTACTGCTTTAGGATGATCAGTTAGTTGAATTGGGAATACAAATATTGTATGATCAAATTAAAGAAATCTTGGTACTAATTGATCTATGTGCTTCTAAGCTATTAAGGTGTAACTTATGATTCACTGTAACGTTGCCTTTTTAATGATTTAATGTTGAAATCGATTAGGTGAAGATTCTTGTAGCTACTGTTTTAGGTTGATGTTATGAATGAATTATAAATATAAACCCTTAATGATCAAATTAAAGGAACCTTGATAAGGATTAATCTACATGTTTTAACCTTTAAGTTGCTAATGCTATGAACATAATGTGATATCGATTTTGGGTAGATGAAACATGATTTAGTCTTGATTTTTATGGCTATATCTACTGCCCTAGATTGGTATTATTGGTATATTATGAATGTTAATCATGATAAACAAAGTAAAGAATATTAATGAGTGATCTATGACTCTCTACTTTCTACTATATATGTGATGCCTTGTATTATGTTTTAGTATGATTTTGTAGCGAATTGTACATAGTTTGGTTGATGATTCAAGTACATATAGATACTGCCATATACATATTAATTGTTGATAAAAAGGTGTTTTGATCTATGATGATCAAAGGGTGAGAAATTGGTAAGAATGCTTATCTCCTCTACTTTTCTTATAGTATTGTAGTTGATAAAGCCTTCTATGACATTTTGTAGTATGATACACTTAAGGTGGCAGTGTTTACTTTATTGTTATTATGTATGTTTTGACTATGGCCTTGAAGGAAATTGATGAATATATTATTGAGTGATTATGATGATCACCTTATGTGTAACTTGTGCCTAGTCTTCTATTATAGTTGTGAATCTAGGTTATGTTACTATTATTATGAGCATGTAATTGATTTTCTAAGATCATGTGTAGGTGTTGCCATTAATGAAGTGTTAAATTTTGATGACCCCTACCCATGTACCCCTATGTGAATGTGTAAATAGTTAATGTTAGAAGTCTTGATTATAATGTGTAGATTGTCTTGCATCCTATGCTATTGTGTATTGTGTGGTCTATGATTGAATGTTTAATGTGGTCCTAAGGGGGTGGCTGCCTCAATATGTTGTTGATAGTCATTATGTGATCATATTGACCAATGTACACAAACCCTCACTCTACATGCATGCTTACAAGTAGTATAGGTCATGGTGTCTAAATGGAAGGTTGTTCTCATATTCACTAGTGTCTATTACTATGCATGTAAAATATGTGAATGTAAAGTATGACATGTATTTCGATACTAGGATGACTTGATAGGTGTATTAGTGTGGGCAAGGGTATGGGACCTTGTCTATCATTGCACATGTGTACCTTGATAGGATAGTTCCTAGGTTTGGTTTCTATGTATATGAAAATGAATATATGGGCATGTTATGAATTAGATTTACATGATATGATGAAGTATGAATGTGCATAGAGTCTTAATGGGTTTATATGAAAAGTATTGCTCATATTATTATGCCTATAGACTTTTGTATTGATATATGAACGTGTTTGACATTATGTTTTATGTGAAAGGTTTGTTCACATCTATGTACACACACACACATTTATGATGATCTAGTAAGTATAGGGGCCTTGAGAGGGGTGCCAAAGATTACTTTAAAACTAGATAAGTTCTTGAGTAAGCTATAAGCGTATGAGGAATAAATATCCTAAGCCTATGTTTTATAAATAAATGTAATAAAGGATTTTCAATAAAGGGGTCTTAGCTTAGCACCGAGTGAAATTGACAATGGTTGGTGATGGCTTTCCATAAAGATGAAAGATTCACCCTATAGTTCCACATGTGATGTTGACTCCCTTTTGAGGGATACTCATCCAATGGATTCCCATGAGAGGAGGCCCAATTACCAAATGGTACGAAGAGGGAATACCTATCTCTTATTTCCATAAATTATGATTGCCACATAGGTTCTAGCAAGTGATATCACCAAATATTCTAGGATATATGTTAATGTTCTACCTTGTCTAGGTAGGAACACCTTCCCTTGGTGTAAGTCTCTACAACACTTAGCGTCGGTTATGGCTATAGTTTCCCCTAAAGTAAATTGGACAATGGAAGTAAATGACTAGGATCCTAACTAGGAGGACTTAAGGGAGGTTACTTAGGATAGGTGGAAGTAATGAACCCATCTATACAATGCACAATTAGCTCCTTAGGTAGTCCTAGAGAGGTGACCTAACGTATATGATTATGATTACGTTTTATGCATAACATTGTAGTATTGATCTACTTGTTATGAAGATGTGCATGGTATAAGTCTTTATGTATGATGTTGATATTATTGACTACATGGTAAAGGTCTTGATTGACATGAATGAAATTATATTCACTTACTTGTTGATGTATGAATTGGATGGTAAGACTTGAGGTCTTATGATAGGTTTACTAACTATGTGTGAGGTTATGGGGCTTCACATATACATTGCACTAGTAGATTTAGAGTAGGATTATGAGTAAGGTCTTCTAATGCATTGATGTGAAGTGGAGTTGGTATATGTGCAAGTTAAAGGTAGCTTACTGTAATGTCCTACGGTTTTGACTTAAATGTGTTTTTGATGTATTATGCTTATATGAGGATATGTGTTGGTTTATGTAGGTTGTATGTATGCTTTGTTTGTGATCTTAAGGTGATACATTGCACCAAGTATCACTAGAGGGTTACTTGGGAAGTTAATGAATAAAAGGAAATAAAGCTCACTGTTAAGGGAAAGAGAGCTCACTGTAATGTGACTCAAAAATGTCATAAATTCTATATGTGATCTTATGTAATCTTTGGCGTTAGAATATGTTTATATGAAGTATGTGAATGATATAAAAGTTATTGAATTAAGGTTTATGATGATTTACACAAAATGGCATGAAGTATGATTTCAAGGAAAATGTCCCTTTTAAATGTATGTTTTTGCATGGTTGCAATACTTAGTGAATTCTTGTACTAATCCCATTCTTCTCTACTTTTTACAAAAAGTGTAGGTTATGGATGCTTAAAGGATGTTTTGAATGGTGAAGAGCTTGATAGATGATTCGCAAGCTCAATGAAAGGAATCCTTAAGTTCAAGGATCTCTACTTATGTCTTTATTGTAAAGTCTTTAAATATTGTATAGTTATGTAATGTGTCTTATGGGCCGTATCCCTAATGTACTCTAATGTTGTTGAGTCTAAGATGGCAAAGAGACTTAAGGTCTAAATATGTACTATGACTTACGTTTTATCTATATATGATGTAAAGTTACTAGCATATGATGTGCTATGAAAAGTATTAAATTTTCTGCTAAATTTACTATGTCAATGCAATGAATTATAACTATGGGCCTGTATAAGACCTCCGAGAGGTCAAGTACGCCATGTTACTTCTAGAGGGTGCTCCCCGGACGTGACAATGTTCTCATGCAATTCCTATGAAGCTAATGACTTTGACTATACAAGGAGCTATTATCCTATGACTTTACTAAGTTATGATTGTTAAAGAAAGACATTTCAAAAAGGGTCTCTAGCTTAGCACCGAGTGAAATAGTAGTGTGGAGTGTCCCTTCCCAAGTAGGGATGGTAGGTTCACTATTGTACTCATGAGATTGGAGACTATAATGCCAATGACATAAAGAGGGTCCCAAGTAATATCTCCTAGTTCTTGAGCTATGTATCCCCCAAAGGAATACTAGCTAGTGGATCCACCTAGAATACTATGTTCATGTTTTGGTACTACCTTGGGAACTAGTCCACCTTTTTTTGGTGTAGGGTTTCATGACACCGGATTCCATATTAGCTCATTTGGTCTATGTAGGTTAAGGAAAGATGGTCCCAAAGGTAAAATGAAGTAATAAAGTGAACTCTAACTAAGATGAGTTAAGTGGTTTGACTTAGTCTAGGTAGGGGTATGTGACTCTACCTATACATTGCACTAGTTAGCCTTGAGGGAAGTCATAGAAGGATGTTCTTATGTTCTTATTCTCTTATAAAGTGAGTGATATTCATATGTTGACTTTACATTTTGATGATACTATACAAGGTTTGTTTCATGTATGAACATGCTATTGGTCTATATTGCTAAACATGATGATGACTACTCTTGATGCTATATAATGTAATGTTAGGCATTGCTTATGATCCCTTATTTGGTTTACTTGGTTGAGTAAGGTTATGGGGCTTTACTTGGTCATTGCACTTTTATTTGATGTGGGGTTATGAGTAAGAGTCTTGTATATGTTGTAAGGTTATGAACTCTTATACATGCTTTGTTTTATAACATGATGTCGGAGTTGCTTTGGCTATGGTTCTAGTATGCTATTACATATGTTGACTTGATTATACTTGATGATGTCGGTCTTGTGATAGATATGATCTTGTCTTAATTTATATGTGGAAATTAGTTTATATGGCTTCTTGACTATGAATTTAAGGGTTTTAAATGACTTGTCATGTCTTCTAAAGTAAATGTCCCTTTTTTCATGCATTCTTTCAAATGTTTTATGTGCACATGCATATACTTAGTACAAGTGATGTACTAACCCATGTTTCTTTGTTTACTACAAAATGTAGGTTCCGGACATTGAGCTTATAGAAGGCATTTGAAGATCACTTAGATTATCAGTCTCGAAGTTTGGTAGGTCCTCACATTCCGAGGACGATGCCACTATCTACCAAATGGATGTTGCTTAGCCTTAAAGACAATTTAGTTCATTCTCTTTCTTTGATGACTTTGTATATGCCTATACGAGGCCTTTATTATAATGAAGTATGGGCTACGCCCAATGCTGTACTCATTTTAGATGGTTTAATATGAGACGCATCCTAGACTTCTTATGAATCTATATTGCTATATTATGTATGTTAAATAAAAGTAGAAGCCTATGTAGTGCTTCCTATGCGAGGAGTCTATGTAAACTCCCTATGTATATATATTATGTGTAAGCGAGAGGTCTAAGTACACCTCAATATAGAATTCATTAAAAAGTTTTAAATTTTCCATAAATTTAACCTATGAAATGTAATGACGAATGCTAAGAGGTTAGTCTTAGTCCTCTTCGAGGTCGACGACACCGATTACTTCTGGGGGTGTTCCCCTGATGTGACAAACATGATATCAGAACATAAGGTTGAATATCTTTAGGATTGATGCCTCATTAAACCACGTCTATGTAGGTTCTTATTCATAATTGTGAAGCGCGTAACACTTATGAGTGAGAAGCTATATGATGCTTAGGCAATTCTCACTTTCTTGGAAATCCAATGTCGTGCCTCTAGAGTCTACTTTATGTGTGCTTTCACCTAAATATTGTATTGTGGTTATAGGTATGATTACTCGAAAGGCAGACGCACGAAGACTTGATGAAGAGATTCCTAATGTGGGAGTTCCTTCCCATGGCAATCAAGATCCTTCTCTTGAAGAAGTTGTTAATGATGATCAAGCTCCAGACAATCCTCCGGCCTTGTCGGATGGGGACATAAGGGCAGCCTTTCTCCAAATGTCCCAATCCATTACTACTCAAGAACAAGTTGTCACCACTCAAGCTCAAGCCATGACGGCCCAAGCTAACCGGGAGGTGGTACCTCGAGGAAACCAATATGTTTGCACCATGGCCTCCCGCTTGAGGGATTTCACAAAGATGAATCCCCCTACTTTCTATGGGTCCAAAGTGGAGGAAGACCCCCAAGATTTCATTGATGAAGTATACAAAATCCTCTATGCCATTGGGTTGACTACTAGATAAAAGGCCGAGTTAGCCACCTACAAACTCAAGGACGTGGCCTAAACTTGGTACATCCAATGGACAGATAATAGGCCTTTGAGGGGTGGTCCGGTGACATGGGAGATTTTCAAGAAGGCTTTTCTTTTTAGGTTCTTTCCAAGGGAAAAGAGGGAATATAAGGTGGAAGAATTCATCAACCTTCGCCAAGGAGGTATGACTGTGCTTGATTAATCTTTGAAATTTACTAAGTTGTCAAAATATGATCCTTCTTTGGTTTTCGACCCTAGGGATGAGATGAGCCGCTTTGTGACGGGAGTGTCCGATGACTTGAAAGAAGATTGTCGTTCAGCTATGCTACATGATAATATGAATATTTATCATCTCGTGGTTCATGCTCAACAAGTGAAGGAGGCAAGGGTTAAGAAGAAAAGTAGAGATGCTAATAGGGCAAGGTCATATGATAGTGATTCTTCAAAGGATAGGCTTGATACAAGACAAACAAAGGTTCAAAAAGAGGTTCTCCAATCAAGTTCCTTCCAAATTTCCCAAAGCTCGTGATGATAGGGTGTCTAACCCTAGGTCTCAAAAGGGAAGAGGTACTAGTTCACCATCCAAGAAGCCAACTTGTGGAAAGTGTGGCAAGGATCATTATGGTGATTGCCTTGTTGGGATGGACAATTTCTTTGGGTGTGGCAAGAGTGGACACAAGGTTAAGGATTGCCCTAATTTGAAGGGGAAAGACAAAGGAAGTGGGCAAGCACAAACTAGTGGTTCTAATACAGATGCTCCAAAGAAAAATTGCTTTTATGCTCTTCGCTCTAGGGGTGAACAAGAGAGTTCTCCCGATGTGGTGACCGGTATGTTATAAGTCTTCTATATTGATGTTTATGTTTTACTTGACTCGGGCGCTACATTATCTTTTGTTACTCCCTTGATAGATAGTAAGTTTGATATTTTGCCCGATGTCCTAAATGAACAATTTATGGTAACTACCCCGGTAGGTGATTTTTTGGTTGCAAAGAGGATATATAGAAATTGTCCTATATAGTTGCCCAATAGAGTTACGCATGTTGAATTAGTAGAAATTGATATGGTTGATTTTGATGTCATTTTGGGAATGGATTGGTTGCATGATTGTTTTGCTTCCATTGATTGTAGAAGAAGTATTGTCAAGTTCAATTTTCCAAATAAACTTGTCTTAGAGTGGAAGGGGGAAAATTATATTCCTAGAGGTCGTATCATTTCTTGTCTAAAAGCTTGTAAAATGATCTCTAAAGGGTGTTTATACCACACTGTGTGTGTAAAAGATTTAGACTCCACAGTTCCTCCCATTGAGCCGGTCCTTTTAGTGAGGGAATTTCTAGAGGTCTTCCCTAATGAACTTTCTGGAATCCCTCTCGAACGGGAAATTGATTTTTGTATTGACTTACTACCAAATACCAACCCAATTTCAATTCCTTCTTATGGGATGGCTCAAGCCAAATTGACACAATTAAAGGCTCAAATCAAAGACTTACTATATAAAGTCTTCATTAGACCTAGTATTTCTCCATGGGGTGCTCCGGTATTGTTTGTGTAGAAGAAGGATGGGTCCTTAGAATGTGCATTGATTATCGCCAACTCAATAAAGTCAATACTAAGAACAAATATCCTCTCCCTCAGATTGACGACTTGTTTGATCAACTCCAAGGGGAAAGCTACTTTTCTAAGATTGACTTGAGATCGAGGTATAACAAAATTAGGGCGAGAGGTGAGGATATACCAAAAATGGTATTTTGAACTAGATATGGTCACTATGAGTTTTTAGTAATGTCATTTGGTCTCACTAATGCCCCGGATGTGTTTACGGACCTCATGAATAGGGTGTTTCAAAGTTACCTAGATTCATTTGCCATTGTCTTCGTTACGACATCTTGGTATATTAGAAAAATCAGGGTGAACACATCATTCATTTGAGAGTAGTGTTGCAAGTGCTTAAGGAAAACCGATTATTTTCTAAGTATAGCAAATGCGAGTTTTGGTCGAGGTCGGTGGCATTTCATGGTCATATCATCTCTAGTAAGGGAGTTGAGATCCAAGGAAAACCTAGTCGGTAAAGAATTGGCCTAGAACATTGACTCCAACCGACATTAGAAGCTTTTTTGGGTCTACCGGGATATTATAAGAGGTTTCTGGATGATTTTGCGTCCATTTCTTCTCCCTTGACTACCTTGACCTAAAAGAGTGTGAAATTTGAGTGGTGGGAGGCATGTGAAAGAAACTTCAAAATCTTGAAAGATAGGCTTACCTTTTCTCTGGTGTTGACTTTACCGGAGGGTACCAAGGGCTTTGTGTTATATTGTGATGCATCCCAAGTGGGCTTAGGGTGTGTCCTTATGAAACATGGGAAAGTAGTAGCTTATGCTTCTAGACAACTTAATGTTCATGAGAAGAACTACCCAGATCATGATCTTGAGTTAGCGACCGTGGTGTTTGCCTTTAAAATATGGAGGCATTACTTGTATTGTGTTCACGTTGATATGCATACCGACCACAAGAGTCTTCAATATGTGTTTACTCAAAAGAAGTTAAATCTACGACAAAGAAGGTGGTTGTAATTATTGAAGGATTACGACATGAGTGTTCTCTACCATCCCGGCAAGGCGAATATGGTTGCACATGCTCTAAGTCGTATAAATATGGGTAGTGCATCTCATATAGATGAAGCCAAGAATGACCTAGTGAAAGATGTTCATAGGTTGGCCCATTTGGGTGTTAGATTGGAAGATTCTGCAAATGGTGGTTTTATGGTCCATCATAACTCCAAATCATCTTTGGTGGTTGAGGTGAAGTCTAAGCAACACCTTGATCAACCATCGATGGATTTGAAGGAGTCGGTTCTTGGTATGCTTAGTGAGTCATTCTCCTTAGGGGGGGTGTCTTGAGGTATCAAGGAAGTTTATGTGTGCCCAATGTGGATTACATGAGAAACCAAATTCTTGAGTAAGCTCATGGTTCCCGTTATTCCATTCATCTGGGTTGTACAAAGATGTATCATGCCCTTAGAGAAGTGTTTTGGTGGGAAGGCTTAAAAGGGGACATAGCGGAATTTGTTGCAATATGTCCAAATTGACAACAAGTGAAAGCCGAGAACCAAAAGCCAAGTGGTTTACTTCAAGAAATACAAGTTCCCACTTGGAAGTGGAAAGACATAAATATGGATTTCGTGGTAGGTTTGCCTTTATTACAAAAGCAACATGATTCTATATGGGTGGTTGTGGATAGGTTGACCAAATCCTCTTGTTTTATTCTCGTCAAATCCACACACTCGACGGAAGATTATGCAAGGATCTTCATTGATGAGATTGTGTGTCGCCATGGTATTCCGTTATCCATCATATCAGATAGGGGTGCACAATTCACATCTCGGTTTTGGAGGTCGTTCCAAAAAGGTTAGGTACCAAGGTAAAGCTAAGCACCACTTTTCATCCCCAAACGGATGGTCAAGCGGAGCACACTATTCAAACCCTAGAGGATATGCTTAGAGATTGCATAATTGATTTCAAGGGAAATTGGTATAGACATTTGCCTTTGGTTGAGTTTTCGTATAATAATAGTTACCATTCATCTATATCTATGGCTCCTTTTAAAGCCTTGTATGGTAGGAGATGTAGATCTCTAATTAATGGTTTGAAGTGGTCGAATCTTAACCCTTGGGTCCCGAATTTATTTATAAGACTTTTGAGAAGTTCATATGATAAGGAAACGGTTGAAAACAACCTATAGCCGGCAAAAGTCTTATGTCGAACATAGGAGAAGGGATTTAGAATTTTAAGAGGGGGATAAAGTGTATCTAAAATTTTCACCCATGAAGGGAGTGGTGAGATTTGGCAAGAAAGGGAAGTTGAGTCCTCGTTATATGGGCCCTTATGAAATTTTGCAAAGTGTTGGAAAGGTTGCATACGAGTTGATATTGCCTAGTAAGCTATCTTCGGTTCATCCGATTTTCCATGTATCCATGCTTAAGAAGTGCATTGGTGACCCTGAGTCCATTCTTCCTATTGAAGGTCTAGGAGTGGATGAGAACCTCTCCTATGAAGAGGTTCCGGTTGAAATCCTTGATAGACAAGTGAAGAAGTTGAGGAACAAGGAGGTGGCTTCCGTAAGGTGTTATGGAAGAATCACCTAGTTGAGGGAGCAACATGGGAGGCCGAGGCTGACATGAAGTCCCGTTATCCTCATCTCTTTTCTAATTAAGGTTAGAAAGTCCTATTAATAATGAAAGTAATGAATAAATTGAATTTGGCTTCTTTTGAAAATATGTGCATATTTTGATAAAGGTGGTGTGTAACAACCCTAAAAATGAATTAGATAAATGCTTAAGCTGTCAAGAATGCTTGCGATTAGACCAAGGTTCACACGGATTGATACGCGTAGAACCAGACCTCAGAACCCTTACTACGGCCAAGCCAACTAACTTGGGGAGTTAATTGATCTTCGAAAGGTTGGAACCAACCATGTAGGGCTCTCAAAAACGAAGATTTAATCGAAGGAGTCTTTACCGGACTTAAAAAAGAAGAAATCTTGAGTTTTGAGGGTCCAGGGGTAAAATGGTCTTTTCCAGGCCAAGTGTAATATTGTAATTACCCTAAGGAATTAATTAATTAATTAATTAATTTGATTAAAGAATCAATTCGGGTTGGGTCGACCCGAAGTGACCCGTTTTCGCGAAAGGGTGTCACTCGGGTTCGAGCCCCACTGGAAGCGACGAATTGATGATATAATTATCAATTAAAATATGATTTTTGTAAGGGCAAAATGGTTCTTTCACGTATAATTAAATAAATCAGATTTGTGTTTGTTAAGAAGAGTCCTAAATTGACTAAGTCATCCTCTAATCCTAAACAACTTCACACGTTTCACTCTCTCACGTCTATCACCTCTTCATGCTCAAAAACTCTCTTGTTCTCTCTGCCAAATTAATGTGAAGAACAGAGAATATAACAAAAGTTCTTCACACTTGAAGAACTCACAAAAAAATCTGAGAAAGCAAGCAAACCAAAAACGTTAAGGCAAAGAGAAGATTCCGTCGAGTTGGTGGTGAAACTGGAGGAGGCTTGGACTGATTTTTGGAGAGGGTTTTGGGAAGCAACTTCTACGTTTGAACATCAATTAAGGTATGGGTTTCTTTCCTCTTGGTCCCTTTCCCAAGAGACCCCTTAAGATTCAAGATATTCATTCCGAAAACTAGGATTGTTCCCCGTTGCATGTCCCTGTCACTAGCTCCCATTGAATTTTAGGTTGGGTATGTTTGCTGGTACAAAGTAGGGATGAAATGGGTTTTCGTGATGTTTATGTTTAAGTATGCATGTTTGAAATTTTGTGAATATTGATTATGTTGATCGAAATCATGTGAAAAAGTGATGTGTGTGTGCAACGTGTGGCAGTGAAGTTCGTCACTGTTTGGAGATGTGTAAAGGCATGTTAATCCTTGTATTTTATGTGCTAAAGTTGTACACAATGTGATGTTCATATGGGGTGTGAGGTTACTGATTTTGAGTGAAAACACTTGACTAATGTAACCCCTAAACTACACCTAACTATACACTAAATGCTTGGTGAAATACCCTAAGAAACTAACATGAAAAGGTTGATGAAAGGAAGTTAAAAATCATGAATAAAATTCCAGCTTGGTGTACCTTAATTTCGGTCAAAAAGAAGGTTGGAATCTGGAAATTTAATACATTTTTAAAGGGGTGAGGCCACCAGGATTCGAACCTGTGACCTCACCCGTTTGGCTACTGTAAATCGCGAGAAAAAGATGAAAAATGGAGCTGGGGGAAATCGAACTCGGGCTGCTGGTGGGGAAAGGAGAGGGAAATAAATTAAACAAATGAATGGGAGGCGTGGGATTCGAACCCACGACCTCAAGATAGCGAGTGAAGGAAGAGAAAATAAAGAAAAGAAAATGTGAGGCGTGGGAATCGAACCCACGACCTCAAGGTTGGAAAGGAGAATGTCAAAATTAAATAAGAAAACAAAGTGAGGCTGTGGGGGCTCGATCCCACAACCTCACTGCCAAAACGCCTAGCCTAGTGAATTTAATTAAAAAAATAAAATAGGAGGCTGTGGGGGTTCGAACCCACCACGTCACAGCCTCTAGCAAAATTAAAAGAAATAATAAGGAGGCTGTGGGGGTTCGAACCCACAACCTCCCAATTCCCCAGCGAAATAAATAACAAAAATAAAAGAGGCTATGGGGGTTTGATCCCACAACCTCTTGGTTTAGGCGAAATGGGACAAGGAGACTTGAAGGAAAAATAAAAAGGGGTTGTGGGGGTTCGAACCCACAACCCTTCGACCAATTTAAGAAGAAAACTAAGTAGAAAACTAATGATACAATGTTAATGTTGGGGTTCAATCTAGAGTCCCAATGTCATGGAGATTAAAAATAAAATCAATGAAAAATGTAAATGTTATCCAAGTGATTCGAACTTGGGTTTCCTTGCCCAAACTTCCGTATTGATACATAAGTCATACGTGAACAAAATATCCAATAATAATGCCACCTACTTAGATCGAAATCAAGATCTTGGCATATATACAAGATACATAAGTCTTGTACTACATAATCTTAGGAATGTATGAATCACTTAACAAATTATAAATGAAGCCTCATGGCTTGTGTGTATAGACTCATAAGTCTAACATACGTTCAAAAGTAAGTGAACCTAAGATGTATGTACTGAATGATGAAATGAACAATGAAATGATGAAACCCTAGAAGGGTTAAGTAAGAGTATGAAAAACACAAATGGCCAAGTACATTGGCATATGATGAAATGAACATTCACGTAAAATGGGGTGAGTAATTATGAAGAGTAAATGTGCTAATGTTAATGAATGTGGTGACAACATGATATGAGGCTAATGTAAAAGATGAGAACAATCTCAAATGAGCCTAAGTAAATGTTACCAAAACGTACTCACCTATGAGAGTGTAAAGTTAATGAAGAGACCAGTCTCTATGAACACTCTAATGAAAGTATTGAGATTAACACACTTAATACTAATGATGAGATGAGAAATCATCTATTGAGCTATGATGTCCTCATACTAGAAGCCAGCTTCCATGACGTATGAGTTGAATGTAATGGAACTTTATACTGAGCACCGATAGACTAGTTATGAGCGGTGATGCCTTCTTTAGGGAAGGGCGGAGGTTCACGTAACTCTCATGAGATGAGACTGTCCGGCTTGCTGGGTATGGGTCTCCTTATATCTCGTGGTCTTCGAACCTATACTACCAATATAGGGATCTGGCGGGGTTAAATTCCCATGTACGCTAGCATGTTTTTGGGTCACCTTGGCCGGTGATTCCACCTCTTTTCGGTGTGGGGAAGACACTGGATTTCATGATGCTCACATGATCTATGTCGGTTAAAGTTAAAGTTCCCAATGAATGAATGAGGCCAGCCTCAAATGAAGCACATAATGAAATGAATGATACCAAAGGTGTTAGAATAGGATGATCAAGAGGTGAGCTAGACTCAGGTAATGACACTAGGTTATTCTTGATCATTGCACAGCAAACCCTATGAAAGTCATAAACTACACCCTAGGTATAACTGGTGTTCACACTGGACTATGAACGAAATGAAATGAAGTACGTATGAATGAATGAAGCAGACTCTGTGTTTGCTAATGAAGACTCCCTAGTTGAGGTCCCATATGTTGAGCCCTCATTTTGGAAAGTCTTAATGTCAAGTGCATGATTCCAAGGTCTCATGGCATATGAATGAATGATATGAAAGAAGCTATGTGCTATATGTTATGTGCTATGATATGTGCTATGTGTAAGATGTTATGTGATGTGTTCAATATGATATTTATGATGATGCATGTTACTCTCATGGCATGACTTTCCTAATCCAAATTTGGTAAGCTCATTGACTTTCCTAATCCAAATTTGGAAAGCTCACTGACTTTCCTAATCCAAATTTGGAAGGTTCACTAACTTTCCTAATCTCAACTTGGCAAGTCCACTGACTTGACTTTCCATAATCATGTTATTAGGAAAGAGCTATCTTTTCTCATGCATGTCCTTGGTGTGTGCTTGCATATACCCATACTTAGTACAAGTGTGTACTAACCCTATACAACTCTACAATTTTAGGTGCAGGCACAGGTGGACGCTAGAGCTACAGGTTGACGCTGAAGCTATCCGGACGTCGAGCACTCAGCCGGACTTGGTAGGCCCTCATGCTTTCGAGGATGCTGCCGTTTATATTCTAGCTTAGTTTTAGAGTTGAGCTAGTGGAGCATGTTCCACTAGCGTTTCTTTCCTGTTTTATTCAGACATTGTATTGGTGCCATTTTGGCAAGTACATCTTTATTACTATGTTAGACTATTTCTTTCATTTGATAAATCTTGATATTAGATGGTTGATGGTGAACAATTATGTATTAATGAGAATGTCTAATAAGTAAGTTAAGAAACAAAAAATTTCAAATTTTCCGCTAAAATTAACCTAGATGAAGTAAGAATGACGTATGTAGGCTTGTCTGCGACCTCTGAGAGGTCAACGACGCCGATCTCGTCTGGGGTCTAGATTCCAGTCGTGACATGGTTTCCAAATGAGTTTTCATGAAATAAGCTTTTTGTGTTAACTTGAACTTATGTGAAATATATGCTTTTGCCTTCTTGAGAATTTTGGTCCTTTGATGTTGTCTTGAGAAGAATAGCATGGTAACGCTTTGGTGTCATTTTGAGCTTATGATTGATGTTGAGAAGGTATTTCCTCAATATGTGTTATGAATGTTGAGCTTTTATGTGAAGTGACTTGTGATTTGAATTGCTATGTGTAATGTCATGATTATGTTTTGAATATAGTTGTGAAGTACTTATATGAGTTGTGACTCATGATGATTATATACATGTTGTTGGTTGTGCTACTAGTATTGAGTCTACCCCTTTTTCCTTCCAAAATATTTTAATGTCATTCGGGGAGGAATGTTCATAAGGTGGGGATAATGTAACACTGCGAAATGTACTAGACATAATCTAGAGCCTTACAAGTTTATACAATGTTAGAAATACTGTTTAAAACCTAAATTAATGTTTATAAGTCATCTAAGAAGTTTTAGAATCAAAATGTTAAGAAACGTCTAAGACGTCCGCAAGCTAGTCTAAATGGAACTAGTTGACGTCCCTATGTTTTGTGAAGGATTGGGAGGGTCAAATGAAGTCTAAAACTAGTAAAAACACTTTAAATAGGTAAAATATAGTATAGAGGGTCCAAACGTCTAGTAACGACTCCCCAAGAACCGCCCGAAGGGTCCTTGAGGAGGACCCTAAAGTTGGCAGGCAGGCTGCCAAAGTAGCCTGGAAATTGGAAGTTGTTGCCCGTCTCACAGCTAGCACGTGGGAAAAAAAATTGTGCATCTCAAAACGGAGCCTCCACGAGGCTAACTGCCTCAAACCGAATTTCAAAATTAAAATCTAAAATTAGCCCCGTGACTCGCACCCACTTCCCAGATTCGTTAAAATCGTATTTTAAGCATTTTTACTTCACAAAAAGACCCAATTAAATGAGGGATCTTTCGGGTAATTTAGGGGGTGATTATATATATCCGAAGGGTCATTTTTAAGTCATTTTCACTCACCTAAACCAAATTCCCAAAACAAAACCCAAAAGTTCTCACCTGTCTCTACTCTTTGTCTCCCAAAATCCACCATTGAAGAAGCAAGAAAGCTTGTAGAAGAAGACCAATTTCTCTAGGATTTCACTTCATTTTCGTGGATTAATCTTCATTATGGTATGTGTTTTTCACTCTTGGGATTCCTTTCCCCAAGAGGTCATTTCAAAGTTGATTTCTAAATCACCCAATTCCAATGGGTTTTTCCTCTTCTAATAGGTTTTCTTCTAAACTTCAAATTGATTGTTGATTATGACTAATTGTGATTACCCATGGCTAATTAAGTTTAGATTGTTGAGTAATTGATCTTAATTAAGGAAATTTCATATGGTTAATGTTATGGATCTATTTCTTGATGAATTCATGATGAACCCTTTTCCCCCTAACCCTAGGTTATGAATTGAAGTTAATTGGGATAGTGATGATGCAATTGATCTAGTTATTGTATTAATTGCTATTGAATGATGTTACTACACCTATTATTGGCTGAAATTGGTTGATTGATGGTAAGAAAATGATGATGGCTTTTGAAGGAGATTGGGTAAGTCTTTGTTATCCTAAACTTTCACTTCAAGTATGATGGCTTGTACTTGGTGATGAAGTTCAATTGAAGTATATCTTATAATTGGATTAAGTAGGTGTGGTATGATGATGCAATTGAAATATCTTGATTATGTGATTGTGAGATTATGCTTAAGATGTAATGATATAAGGTTGGTTATGAATACCTATGTGTCTTACTATGATATGATGATGTTAATGTGCTAATCTCACATATGAGGGTTGTATTGAAAGGATGTTCTCATGCAATTCCTATTGAGCTAATGACTATGACTATACAAGGAGATATTCTCCTATGACATAAACTAAGTTATGATTGTTAAAGAAAGACATTTCAAAAAGGGACTCTAGCTTAGTACCGAATGAACTAGTAGTGAGGAGTGTCCCTTCCCAAGTAGGGAAGGTAGGATCACTATTGTACTCATGAGATTGGAGACTATAATGTCAAAGGGATAAATATGGTCCCAAGTAATATCTCTTAGTTCTTGAACTATGTTGACCCCATAGAAATACTAGCTAGTGGATCCACCTAGAATGCTATGTCCATATGTTGGTACTACCTTGGCAAGTAGTCCGCCTTCTTTTGGTGTAGGGTTTCATGACACCGGATTCCATATTAGCTCATGTGGTCTATGTCGGTTAAGGCAAGATTTTCCCAAAGGTAAAATGAAGTAATAAAGTGAACTCTAACTAAGATGACTTATGAGGTTTGACTTAGTCTAGGTAGGGGTATGAGACTCTTCATATACATTGCACTAGTTAGCCTTGAGGGAAGTCTTAGAAGGATGTTTTTATGTTCTTATGCTCTTATAAAGTGAGTTATATGCATATGTTGATTTTACATGTTGATGATACTATATGAGGTTGGTTTCATGTATGAACATGCTATTGGTCTATATTGGTAAACATGATGATGAATACTCTTGATGCTATATTATGTGATGATAGGCATTGCTTATGATCCCTTATTTGGTTTACTTGGTTGAGTAAGGTTATGGGGCTTTACTTGGTCATTGCACTTGTTGATTTGATGTGGGGTTATGAGTAAGAGTCTTGTATATGTTGTAAGGTTATGAACTCTTATACATGCTTTGTTATTAAAACATGATGTTGGGGTTTGTTTGGCTATGGTTCTAGTATGCTATTACTTATGTTGACTTGATTATACTTGATGATGTCGGTCTTACGATAGATATGATCTTGTCTTAATGAATATGTGGTTATTAGTTTATATGGGTTCTTGAATATGCATTGAAGGCTTTTAAATGACTTGGCATGTATTATAAAGTAAATGTCCCTTTTTTCATGCATGCTTTCAAATGTTTTATGTGCCCATGCCTATACTTAGTACAAGTGATGTACTAACCCATGTTTCTATGTTTACTACAAAATGTACGTTTCGACCTTTGAGCTTATAGAAGGCATTTGAAGATCACTTGGATTATCATTCTCCAAGTTCGGTATGTCCTCACCTTCCGAGGACGATGCCACTATCTACCAAATGGATGTTGCTTAGCCATAAAGACAATTTAGTTCATTCTCTTTCTTTGATGGATTTGTATATGCCTATACGAGACCTTTATTGTAATGAAGTATAGGATACACCCAATGTTGTACTCATTTTAGATGGTTTAATATGAGACGTATCCTAGACTTTTTATGAATCTATATTGCTATATTATGTAAGTGAAATAAAAATAGAAGCCTATGTAGTTCTTGGTATGCGAGGAGTTTATATAAACTTCCTATGTATATATATTATGTGTAAGCGAGAGGTCTAAGTAAACCTCAATGTAGAATTCATTGAAAAGTTTTAAATTTCCGCAAATTTAACCTATGAAATGTAATGATGAATGCTAAGAGGTTAGTCTTAGTCCTGTTCGAGGACGACGACACCGGTTACTTCTAGGGGGTGCTCCCCGGATGTGACAATGAGGCAAATATAACCTAGTAAACTAATAATAAGATCAAACTGATAATAAGATTAAATAGATAATATAGATAATACATTCTCCCATTTGGCTTCAGCAAAAAGGAAAGAATAAAGAGTTTTAACAAACATCATACAGACTTTAAGATAAGCCAAACGCTCAACACAAGAGCAGTCCAAAATAAGCACTGCATAATAATTAACGAGGACACAGAAAATAGATAAGAGTGTTTACAATAGCAGTCGACATTTCTTCAAATCTGGAGGAAAGAGAAGTAGAGATGGCCTTGCAGCCATCTTGAACCTTGCTAGAAATTTTGATGGCCTTCTTCATGATTTGATCCAACCTGAGACGAATAAGAGCAACATCAACACCAGTTTCCTTAGTGACGTCCTTTACACTGTCTATTTTAAAACGAGGAGACAACAAGAGATCATTCAGAGAGTCCACTTGCTCACTTATTGCAGTCCTCTTGTCCATGAGATCACAAACCTGAGCAAAAAAGACTCATATGGATTCTATCTTGGTGTGCACTTCAGTAAGGCTGTAAAGAGGAGCATTTAGCTAGGTTGACAAAGAGGTGGAGGAGGAAGGTTTAGATTTCATGGGAGAAGAAACCAAATCGTCCGCATCAGATTTGAGAACACAAGAAGAGTTAGAGTGAGTAAAACCATGCTATGAAAAACACGAGAATTATACCTCTGTTTATAAAGAACAGGGGACAGCTTTCCAAGACACATAAAGTATGACTCAAAGATGTGAGTGGTAGTCATTACCAAAGGGAGACCAGAAGGATCATATATGACGTAAGTCATGGCAGAGATAATAAAGGATGATAATTACACTTTAACACCAGACACAAAACAATAGGCAAATAGAGTGTCATGCTGAGAAAGCATGGAGTGACAACCAGCCCTAGGATGTAGGGTGGTAGCAACAAAATGGGCAATGACACGAGTCTCAAAGGGAAGATCTTTAGGGCTTAGATGTGAAGGTATAGGCTGAGAGGGGAAACAACGATTTCATGCTTAGCTTGCTCAAAATAAACATCAGAGTCAGAGGGCCAATAGTTCTTTTGAGGTGCCATATTTCCATAACACGAAATACCAAACATAGCATCAAACTTTTTGCAATCAAGAAAGATCATCTTACCCAGAACTAAGGACTCAATTTCACAGCCTTAGGGGAACACATAGTAGTATATAAAAGATGGATACGTGGTTAATACACATCAATGGGCGTAGAGAAAATATTTGCCCAACCCTGTAACTCAATTTTTTTTTTAATATGACAATCAAGAGAAGAAAGAAGATCAAGATCAACAACCCTTCCATGCATGAGCATTTTGTCTTTAAGGGAGTGAAAATAAATTTCATGAGACGAGTTCCAAAAGTCCATATTAGTATCAAGAGAACTGTAGAAATCAAATTTAAACTTCTTTTTAGAGGACTCAAAATTGGTAGAATTAACAGGAAGCTTACCTAAAAATGAAGCGACAGAGGTAGGAAACAGATCATCGGAGTTAGAATCGATGAAGATGGAGGTAGAAGCTTTTCCTTCGTTCTTGCGAGAGCTTCTCCGAGTAACAACAGGAGTTCTCTCCATCTTAGAGAGAGAAACACAGAATACGAGTGAGAGAAGAAGAGAGGACATAAGAGAGAGATAAATAACAAAGGAGAGAGGAATGGGAAGAGACATGACAAGACTAACCGGTGAGAAGAGAAAATATGATTAAGAGAACAGATCAAATGTCATAAATAAAGAGGTGGATACAGAATAATAAAAAAGAACAAAAGGAAACACAATATACGAAGCATCAAAATATGGAAAAGAGGAAATAATTAATGCACACAATAATTTTAACAATTTAGAGGATTCTCAATAATATTTAAATATTTTCGGAGAGAACAAAATCTTTCTTCCAAACGGGGTTTTGTAAAAATATCAGCAAGTTGAAAATAAGTTCAAATGAAGAAAATTTCACTATCTCCATTTAAAACATGATCACAAACAAAAAGATTTTTTATGTCAACATTCTTTGCACGAGAATGATGCACAAAATTTTTTGAAAGACAAATAGCGGTAGAATTATCACACATAATTTCAACAGGTTTAAAGGATAAGTTATAATCACTTAATTATTGATCCATCCATAAAATTTGAGCACAACATTGGCCAATTGCAATATAGCCTTTGTAGTCGAAAGGGAGACAGAGCTTTGTTTCTTGTTGTTCTATGAAATTAAAGATTTTCCCAAAATTTGATAGGTATCACTTGTGTTTTTCCTGTCATCTTTATCACCTGCTTAGTCAGCGTCATAAAATCTTTCAAGAATGAATTTTCTCTTTTGTATACCATAAACCAAATGAGTTTTTCCGACTATGTAACGAATGATACACTTTATCGTTGTAAGATGAGATTCTTTAGGGGTAGACTGAAATCGAGCACACTTGCATACACTAAAGATGATGTCTGGTCGGCTCGCAATAAGGTAAAGTAAAGAACCAATCATACCTATATATTTGGTTTCGTAAACTATTTTATCTTGATCATCTTTGTCAAGAGAACATGTGGAACTCATAGGAGTGCCTAATGCCTTGAATTTTCCATGACAAACTCTTGTATGAGCTCTTTGTTGTATTTGGTTTGGCAAAGAAACATACCTTTCTCATATTGATTGATTTTTAGTCCAAGAAAAAAAGTTAATCCACCCATCATTCTCATTTCGAATTCACTTTGCATGAGAGTAGAAAATTCTTCACATAAAGAAATATTAGCACTTCTAAAGATAATGTCATCAACATAAATTTGAATAATAAGATTCTAAGATGAAAATATTTTAATGAATAGAGTAGTATCAATTATACCATGAGTAAAGCCATGATTTATAAGAAAATTGCCGAGACAATCATACCAAGCACGAGGTGCTTGTATGAGACCATACAAAGCTTTTGAAAGTTTGAAAACATGATAAGGGAATTTTGGATTTTCAAAACAAGGCAATTGTTTTACAAAAAACTTCTTCTTCACTAAACTCATTTAAAAAGGACTTCTCACATCCATTTGAAAACGTTTAAACCCTTTATGAGCAGCGAAGGCTAGAAGTAAATGGATGATTCTAACCTTGAAATAGGAGCAAAAGTTTCATCATAGTCGATTGTTCCTAGTTGTGAGTAACCTTGAGCTACCAAGCAAGCTTTATTTCGAATTACTTCTCCAGACTCATTTAATTTATTTGTGTACACCTATTTGGTTCCAATGAGAACTTTTTCATCAGGTTTAGGTACTAAGATCCATTCATTATTTTTATCAAATTGGTCTAGTTATTCTTTCATCGTCCTGATCCAATGTTCATCTAAAAGAGCCTATTTTAGCTTCTTTGTCTCCAGCTGAGATATGAGTGCAACATGTATTTTATTTCTTCATGATGCTCGAGTTTTCATACCTTCACTTGGAGTTCCAATAATAAATTTTCTTGGATATTCGGTCTTACTTCTCCATTAAATGGGAACAAATTCCACTATAGGACTCAAGGAGGGTTTTGTAGTCAACTGTTCAACACTACTAATCTCCCTTTGAATTTATATAGAGAGTTGACTATCTTCGTCATCGAAATTTATTCTAGTCTCAACAGATTTATTAGAATCATAAAAACAACATGAATAGATTCTTCAATATGCAAAGTAATGATTATTTAAAACTCGATAAGATCTACTAGAGATTGATTAACCAAGAAATATACCTTTATACTTTGCGCATCAAACTTATCGATATTGTCCTTGTCATTGTTGTGAATATAGCACTTACACCCAAATGGATGAAAGTAACTGATGTTGGGTCATTTACATTCCATAGTTTATAGTGTGTATTTTTCAGAATGGGTCTAAGTAGAATTTGATTTAGCAAATGACAAGCAGTACTTAAAACTTCTGCCAAAAATTTGTCGGAAAACGAATGCTCCACTATCATTGTTCTAGCCTTATCCTGTAGAGTACCGTTCTTTTGTTCCAGAACTCCATTTTGTTGGGGTGATCCTAGCACTCTGTTGATCCTAGCTTAACCTTTCACCCCATGGTCACTTTGAGCATAATTTTCAGGTTTCCTAGGAAATGGTACAAACTTGTATTTATAGATTGGAGATTTGTTGGACCGACTCTTGCCTTTGCCAGATTTTGCGTACAACAATACACTACAAGAAAAATCCTTAATTAAGACCAACATTTAAGGAAGAGCCTATATTCTTGTCTCTAAAAGTATATCTACTGGGATGAGCTTATATTTCGGTCCTTATTGGTATATGTTATTGTGAAGACATTAAATCCGGTCCCTAAAAAATGTAGTTACTAGTCCTAAAATGTAATTTTAAGCATTGAGAGCACTTGGACGGGAGATTTTTCCGCCATACAAAAATTATCTTTTCACCAAAATATTGTAGGCGCTAAAAAGATATTTCAGGAAGTAAAAAGAAAAAACTTTCTACAAAGTAATTTCTCAAAATAGAAGCTTATCCTAAAAAAATGCCCTAATTTCTTCATCACGCTCTCTAGCTACTACACAACTCGTTCATGAATGTGTTTTGCCTAATCTCAAAGATGCTCTGCCCTTGAATTAATAAATGTGTCTTTTTTCCTTGTATATTCTTGTGGTCTGCCCTAAACCTAACAAAATTCTTCCAGCAAATTGATAATATTGTCGTCTTCTTTGTCGTGTTGTTGCTGCTCTGGTCGAACTAGAGTCCATCACCGCTTTGCACGAGACAAAATTTCAGGTGGCTTCATTCTTTTGATCGATTTATTGTTGCTCTAATAGAAATAGAATCCCACATAGCTTTTCTGAGACGAAATTTCAGGTGGGTTCATTTTCTGATCGAGTTGTTTTGTTTGTTTTTAATATTAATGACATTTCTTTTTTATGTATTCAAGTTACTTCTCTTCTTCATCTTTTTAAACATTAATTAGGTTAATAATTTCATCTATAAAAATTATTGTGTGCTTCCCTAATCTCAACGATTTTCTTCCCTTGAATGGATGGTTATGTCTTCTTCCTTGTGTTGAGTTTTCTGCCCTAATCTCAACGACATTCTTCTAGTAAATTGATAAGGGTGTCTTCTTTTTCCACGTGTTGTTACAGCTCTTGTCTAAATAGAATCCAACAGTTTTGCACGAGACAAAATTTCAGGTGGCTTCATTCTTCTGATCGAGTTGTTTCTGCTCTGCTCGAAATAGAATCAAACACAACTTACTTGAGACAATTTCAGGTGGGTTCATCTTCCGATTCAGTTGTTGTGTTTCTTTCATAATATTAATGACGTTCTTTTGTTGTGTATTCAAGTTACTTCTCGTCTTCATCTTTTTTTAACATTAATTAGGTTAGTCATTTCATCTCTGAAAATTATTGTGTGTTGCCCTAATATCAACGATGCTAAGCCCTTGAACGGACAAATGTGTCTTCTTCCTTGTGTTTCTGTCCTAATATCAACGACATTCTTCTAGTAAATTGATAAAGGTGTCTTCGTGTTCCTCGTGTTATTGCAGCTCTGGTAACAATAGAATCCATCACAACTTTGCTCGAGACAAAATTTGATGTGGCTTCATTCTTCTAATCGAGTTGTTTCTGCTCTATTCGAAATAGAATCCAACACAACTTACTTGAGACAAAATTTCAGGTTTCATTTTCCAATCGAGTTATTGAGTTTCTTTCATAAGTTATATTAATGAGCTTTTTTCTTATGTATCTATCTATTTTAACACTAATTACAGATTAATGATTTCATCTGCAAAAAGTTATTGGGTGTTGAGATTTTTCGAGCCACATACATGATACAGACGTACATATACATGTACATGACTTGTATTTCAATGACTCATATTCGTGATTACAAGTAATTATTAGAATCTCGAAGTATAAAAACATAGATGTGAAAGAATGATTTGGTTATTTTGGAATCATAGGATGAAGTAGGATTACGAATTCCTATTGTTTAAATTCGAAATAACTCCGTTTCACTATTCTTAGTTATTCAAAGTAATGGCGTATTAATCTATTCCTTTGTTTAAGTATTCAATGACATTTCTTTAAATATAAATAGAAATTCTGAAGGAATTTTTTGGGTTGATTAGTTTAAATTACTAAGATGTATATCATTTAAGTCTAATTACAGATTTGAAGATTCACTTAATTTTCAAAGGAGACAAAACAAGAAAATTAGATAATCAACTGTTAAAGCAATGGAATCCAAGTGTAATTCCAAGAAAATCTTAAGAAAAAGTCAAAGAAGGTATTGTCAGATGACAATTTTTCCATGAAGTGCGCAGCTTTGTTGCTTTCCTATAATGGTACTTAATTTCCACGTCTTCGGTCTTAAAAATCTGAATAGTATTTCTAAGGTTGACGTTGCTAGTTTCGTGCCTGTTGAATGCTGCTCATGTCAAATAAATTATTATATAATCAAGTTTGAGATGCACATTTCTAAAGTCATTATCAATGCACTATTCAGTACCATAGGTCGCCATTTCAGCTTCTGCCCTAATTTTTTTTGGTCGAAAAACCAACATATTCTCATTAAAAAAAATCAGCAGTAGCATATACATCCTTATCAAAACCTAAAAAAAAAAAGAACGAAAAGATAGTAACCTAGCTAATCTTGGTTATCTATCCTATCTACATCTCCCAACAATTTATGATCGTCTCCCACTCTTTTCAACCTATTTTCTATCCATTATCTATCTTTACCCATGTGTTTTTCATTTAGTACCTCAAGTATCTTGTGTGTACATCCAGTTGTATTTTCTTGCAAACTGGTCTTGGATTTACGACTCGTTTATTCAAGCATGCTTCATTTCGTATGCCCCATATGTGATATTTAACTCCTGCTGTTATTGTCCATAGGAATGCTTTTCTTACTATTCCAGCCGCCTTTCTAGCAATTCTATTCCACCACACATTTGTATCTTGCTGAACTATTTAAATTTGGAGCTACTTCATTATGTTTTTTAGACATGCTTGAGAGAATGCACATTTAAAGAAAAGATGTTCTATGTTCTCGTCATTGCTTCCACACAGTTCACATTTCATATCAGTGATCAAATCCATTAACTTCAGTCATTCTTTGGTTAGTAATGTTCCATTAATAGCTAACCAACATGTGAATTGATGCTTAGGGATACTGCTGATGTTCCATACCCCTCTCAGAAATGGCCATTCCTCTCCTTTTCCCCTTCTCCACATATAGCCACTTTTAATAGTGTATCTCCCTGCTCGTTTGAGCCACCCATTCTGAAAATATACAGATGTATATTTCGGTTTTAGTCTATATATTGTCTTCCAATACCAACATGAATCTGGCGGATTATTGTACTACCACCAATTTGTACCTTTAAGATAAACATGTTTTACCCATTTCACCCACATAGTGTCTTCTTTGTTTGTAATATGCCGACGTACTTTGCCACAACTGATTCATTCCATGTTATCCCTTCAATAATCCCCAACCCTCCTTCTTTCTTAGGTCTGCACACCAAGTCACATGCTACGAGTGGGGGTTTATCTATGTGAAGCTAACCAGTCCATAGAATGTTTCGGAAAATTGCAATGATTCTCTTCATTACTCTCTTAGGAAGTATTAGTATAGCAGACCAGTAAGAGTGTACTTGAATTAGTACTGAGAGAATTTGTATTCATTTGGTCTCAGAGAGAGAACTTGTGTGGAAATCTGATTGTAATTGGTAACTCTATGGATCTTAGTATATCTGTTATCCATTATTTTTTTAATCTAAATTTTATGTACTCTTAAAGGTTATGGCACCTTGTAAGCAGTGGATGCAACTTGTTGATAGTCGATTAGATGAAATCTACTTACTCGGCATGTAAAAGTTTTTGGATTATGCTTTTCAAAGAACAGGAGAAGAATATGAAATACGATTTCCATGTGTCAAATGTGACAATACAACTTTCGGAACTCGTAAAGCAGTTGAGACACATTTGATAGTATATGGAATAATTCACAATTACACTTTTTGTATCATCATGGAGAACCTTCGGGTGAACCATTGTCAGTATCAGAATCAGAATAAAAATCTGAAGATGCATCATAAGATGAAGAAGGTGATGAAGTAGATGAATATGAGAGTGATGATGAAGTCGAAGAACTATTGAGAGATTTATATCCTAATCTCTAAGGAGGAACTACACATACAGATTGTGATGATTTACTTGAGGAGGAACAAAATGCTGAAGCAAGAAAATTTTACAGCCTATTGAAGGATTTCGAGTTTCCATTATACAAAAAATCAAAAGCTTCAAATCTTTCTTCTTTGATCAGATTGCTGCATATCAAAAGTATGGGTCGTTGGAGGAATGCATCATTTACAATGTTATTGAAATTGTTGAAAGAGGAGTTATTACGTGATGATGCCAATTTACCGAATTCATATATGAGGCAAAGAAGATTATTAAATAACTTGGTCTTTCATATGACAAGATTAATGCTTGTACTAATGACTGCATGTTATATTGAAAGGAGGATAACTTACTTGATTGTTGCAAAGTTTTTGGTGCATCCAGATGGAAAATAAATACTCATAGTGGTGAAACAAAGAATAAAAAAGGTAAAAAGATTGCGTTAAAGAGTTTACGCTATTTTCCTTTAAAGCCTAGACTTCAGAGGTTATTTATGTCTACAAAGAAATCTTCTTTAATGACATGGCACAATGTTAAAAGAGTTGATGATGGAATAGTGAGGCATTCAGCTGATTCATGGGCATGGAAGTCTTTTGATGAATTTCATCCTTCATTTGAGGTTGATCCTCGTAATGTTCGACTTGTACTTGCTAGTGATGGATTTCAACCATTTCGAAATTCAAAAACTGCAAATAGCATTTGGCATGTGGTTCTAATTACCTATTATTTACCACCTTGATTGTGTATGAAGCAAGACAATTCTATTTTGTCAATGCTTATTGCGGGTCCAAATGGTACAGGAGATGCAAATGATACATATCTTCAACCTTTAATAGAGGAATTGAAGGAGTTGTGGGATGTTGGTATTTAGACCTTTGATGCAGCTACAAGAACACATTTCCAATTACACGCTTCTTTATTGTGGACAATATATGACTTTCCAGCATATGAAAATTTATCTAGATGGAGTTCAAAAGGAAAATTAGCATGCCCATGTTGCAATAAAGACACTTCCTCAACCAAATTGAATAATGGTAAGAAGCAATGTTTTATGGGTCATCGGTGTTATCATTATTAGAATCAAAAAGGGAGAATTGATAAATAGTCATTTGATGGTACAATGGAGAAAAGCCCCCACCAAAAGTGAGTTTTGGTATTGATATACTTAATCAAGTTGAAGATCTTGAAGGGATACAATTATCAAAGGCTCCTAAGAAGATAAAGAAGATATCTCATGAAAATCGAGAGGATATATAATTGGAACAAGAAAAGTATTTTTTTTAACTTCCATATTGGAAAGGCCTTTTATTCCGACATAATTTGGATGTTATGCATATTGAAAAAAATATATTTGATAATATCATGGAGAAAATCAGGAATGTCAAAGGTAAGACCAAGGACACAAATAAAACCCGATTAGACTTGCAAGAAATGAAGATTCGGCTGGAATTACACCCCATCCAAAAGGGGAGAAAATTGAAGTTCCAACATGCAACACATTGTCTCTAGAAGATAACCACAAATTTTTCCTTTTCTTCAAGAATCTAAAGGTTCCCGGTAGTTTTTCATCGAATATTTCTCAATGTGTGAACCTGAAAGATCACAAGATATCTGGATTGAAAAATCATGATTGTCATATTTTCTTGCAACATGTACTCCCTCTTGCTATTCGAGGTATGCTGTCCAATGAAGTGTGTGAACCGCTTATTGAATTATCTATATTTTTAGTTTTCTGGATCAATGGAGTTTAGAATTGATAACTTGGAACATATTGAAGCGCAAATACCCATAACACTTTACAAGTTAGAAAATGTCTTCCAACCTTAATTTTTTGATGTCATGGTGCACTTACGTGTTCATTTAGCTACTGAAGCTAATATTGCTAGACCGACCGATTCATTATCAGTGGATGTATCCTCTGGAAAGATTGTTATATTTTGTGAAATCTATCATTGATATTAGAGCTTGCTAGAATGTTGCATTGCAGAGGGCTATATTGCACATGAATGTATGTATGTTCAAGGTATCTGCGTAAAGTCGACACAAGATTCAAACAGCCTGAACGACAATATGATGGTGGTTTAAAGCAATTGGATGGTGGGTTATCTATCTTTTGTCAACCTTGAAGAACTCTAGGACCTAAAGATCCTTGTGATCTTGAAGAGGATGAATTAGAACAAGCACATATATACATACTAAATAATTGTGATGAAGTCATACCATATCTCAAATATTGAGAGTTCTTTCATTCCATCTCATTATTATTATTTCTTTTAGGGAAACTTATTTTCTATTTGAGAACTTATGGTTCACTTTAATTTTGTAGAGAGGTTGCACAAACTCATGAGAATGCTTGACACTTGTGTGATGCTTAATGGAGTCGATAATTTATTGAATGGTTTAAAGATAGGGTGTTTAATACATAAATACCAAATTTGATATTCTAATATTGTAATACTCATTCTAAAGTATTTAACTTAATCTTATTGATAGGTCTCACAATTGCATAAAAGAGATGATAGTCGTATCATGGAAGATCTACTCACACTTTCACGCGATCCCACATAATATTCGACGCGATCTAATGATTACGTCGTTAATGCATATAGATTTCATGTAAAAGCTTATGATAAAAAGTTGAGGACTCAAAATTGTGGTATTGTTCTATTGGGTGAGAATGCTGAAGATAGTGAGAACATTGATTACGATGGAGTTCTAATAGATGAAATTGAGTTGCAATTTGTCATGGATAGAAGAGTGGTTTCATTTCGATGTAATTGGTTTGATGTGTATGATGAAATAAAAGGATTTAAAAAGGATGAATATGATTTCGTGAGTGTTAATCCGGATAGATTTTTGAAAATAAATAAGCCATTTTTTTTAGAGGATCAAGAATGTCAAGTGTTTTATTCTACTGATAATTCCAACAAAGGTTGGAATGTAGTGAGGAAGACTCAACCTCGTGATCCCTATGAGATTGCGGAAAATATGAATGATGCCATTGTAGAATTAGAACGTCCTTCACAAAAGAAAAGAAAAACAACTATTGAGGTGAAGTATTTCTTAAGAATTAATATATTCATTGTTAAACATTATGATGGAACAATTTCTTTTATTACTACATTGTTACATATTTTTCAGGTTCAAATTTAAATTTTTTACTCTTTTTGCAGGTTCAAGATGAAATCACTCAAGATAGAAATGGAGGTCGGTTCTAAATGAAGAGTACTATCAGATATACATTTGTCGCGCTTGGTGCTATAGGAAAGGGACGGGGACGAGGGCTTAAATCTTTGGGTGAGAAAGGGAGTATGACATCTAAGAGTTCATTGCCTTAATCAAGTGATCAAAGAAATTTAAACAAGTAAGATATTTTGTATTCTTTTACTTCAATTCATAAGAAAAATCTTTAATTATGTTGAAGAGAAATATCTTTTTCCTGCTTTATATATTTTATATTTAAAAAGGAGGTGTGGAATGCCAATCCTTGAGTGTTTTGATTAATGCAAAACTTATTGTTTACTGGTCATTTCGAACAATTGATTGAACCTTTAAATAAATTCTTGAGTGCATTGTTTTATGCACAACTTATTGTTTACTCGAATTCTGAAGCAAATGTTACCTTTGTATTAATCCTTCCATTTCAGTGGTAACTGTCAAATCCAAAACTCATGCGAAATAAAAAAAAATTCACCAATGTCATATGATGTAGAATTACCTTAAGAAACTATTTTCATTTTTAGTCCTTCTCATGTCTTGTGATAGATTCGTCTACTTATAAAATATCACAGTTTAAGGAGCCTCTAGTCCTTCTACTATCATGTGATATAATCCTTGATTGGTCTATTTGATGCAGAATATATTGTTTATTGGTAATATGATTTGTCTTTCTTTTTCATGTTCTATCGAGAAGGGAAGAGAACAAGGACTTAAGAAGTCTACCATGTTCGCTAGTCAAGGAATTCAAACGATACATAAGAACTCAATGGTTCCTGCGAAAGAGAACATGCAAATTAATACTTCATTTCCTCCATCTTCTATTCAAGTTGAGAAATACACCCAAAAAGTCGAAACAAGTAAGATTTTTTCAAGCATATATTTTTGGGCAAATCTGTTATGTTTTCAATTCTTTTGATAAACTCTTGTGTTATGCTAGTGGGCCCAACTACTATAGGAAATGGTATAAAGCAAAAATATTGATCATTGAGCTCATCTATAGGAGTTTCAGAATATAAAGTGGGATCTTTCAACAAGAGTGTTGTTTCTACTAATCAACATATAGAAATTCCTTCTAAAAGCACAAAATCAGGTAAACCTTCTCCTCTAGTCAAGAAATGCAAAAAGTGAAAAAAATTGTTCTTCAGAAAGAGGATAAGCAAACCAATGTTTCATTGCCTCCATCTAGTGATCAAGTTATGAAACACTCTCAAACCACTGAAAACAGTATGCTATCTTAATTAATTCATATGTTAATAAGTCTTACACTTGAATCTGATTGTAATAGTTTTTTTAAATCAAATTATGCAAATGTAGGTTCATCTAATTCTACAAAGGTAAGTAAAGTTCGAGGAAGAAACAAGTTCAAAGAAGTTGCTTCACTTGAAATTTGACAAAAGATGAAAGTGATCTTTTACAAGAATCGAACGGTTCGAACAAATAACAATCCTTTTTCAAGGCATTTGGGGAAATTGTTCGTGATCGTAATATTTGTCCCTTGGGAGTATCATCGTGGCATAATATTAAGCAAGAAAAGTTGAATAGCTATTCAGGTAATAAATATTCACCTGATTAAAATTCTTTAGTGTTACCGATACGTTGTGTGTTCTGTCCATATAGTCAATGTTCCTGATTTTAGAAGTCTATCTACAACGGCTGGTATTGATAATCAATTGTAATAGATAGATAATCAATAATCAAGACCTTAGAGTGTTTTATGATTTGGAAACAAATTTTTGGGAAACAGAGATATGGCCGGTAGGTAATAACTCATTTTTCAGTTTTTGTATCATAAATTTGAGAGTGTTGATATGAATGTCCATCGTGATCATATCTTGGGATGGATGAATGAGTTATGGAACAAATGGAGAGGACGCATGCATGCAAAATATGTGAAGGACAAGCCAATTCAACAGTCTCTTAAAAATGTTCGAACGGGAGTAGACAAAAAAGAATGGAAATAGTTAGTAAACAACATTTTGCTTCTGAAAGTTTGCAGGTATGCGTACTGAATTAATAGTCTACTTTTCTACTATTTTCTGCAGTTTGATTTCCCTATTTAGCACCTTATATATCTAAAAAAAACCTAAGTATAGAACATGTCTCGCTACACAATTTCCTAATATTCTGGATGCACCAACTAGATAACCTATGCCTAATTTATTTTTCTTAAATCTGAAACTGGTCATGCCATATTTATATATTTGGTAAGATCCAAAAGTTTTTGTAGGAAGACATTAGGTTTCTTGGTATACACAAGTTTTGTCAAGAGCGAAGCCTTATTCGGAGAGTATATCTGCAACTTTATTAGCTTTTCTGTGTCCTGTTATTTCCATTTATCCTCCTAGAATGCAACTCGTTTCTTTTTTCATTTATAAGCAACTTCCAGGATCATAATGTTAGTGGTTTGTATATCCTTAGGTAAAGATAGTTTTATAAGTACTTGCACTAGAATCTTATTTTGAATAAATACAGGCAAGAAGCAACAAAAATGCAACAAAGCGAGCTAAGTTGAAGATGCTTCATCATATTGGTAGCAAGCCTATTAGAGAGATTATCTATCAAAAGGTAATATAATAATATTATTAACCTAAATATATTATTTATGAGGTGATTTTTGACATATTTTACTTTGATGTAAAGGTAGGAAAAGATGGCAATCCACCAGAAATGGCGACTATTTTCTTTGAGACTCGTAAGAAAGAAAACAAGCTTGTTGAAGCTGAAGTAATTGAAAAACATGTGCTTTTGGTAAATTTAATATATTAATCACTTGAAATTGATGTGTTATGATAGAAAATGTTTTCTGACATATTTTGTAGGCTCAACTCGAAGAAATGGTTCAAGCATATCCATCCCTACCTACTATAGAGATTGTTGAAAAATATTGTGGACCTCAAACTCGCAGCCATGCATTTAAATTTGTGGGGGAGTAAAGGTAAAAGACTTGAAAGGTCGAACTTCTTCAAAGGCTGAATTGTTGTTCGCACTACATTCAACTCGAGAAGATATCAAATCCTTGAATGAAGAAAACAAATTCCTGAAAGAGGAAAATAAATCTTTGAAAGATCGCTTGTCTACCATAGAAAATGAGATGGAAGAAATAATGAAAATGAAAGAATTCTTCGCTGCCCAGCAATCACAAGTCTCACCAATAAAATCATCTGTTTCAACTGAATGACCACATCCTTTTCAACTGAACAAGTAAGTAATATCATACCTAACTTTTTAATTCATTTTGTTGAGATGTCGCATGTTAATGGTTGTGTGATTAATATCAATCTACTAGTCTTTCAACATTGCTGTCAGCCTCTCTGTTTTATCGTTATATGCACTGCTGCAACATTTCTTGATAGAGAATCCTTTCCTACTGACAGGAACATATATTATTCGACAGATGCTATTCCCTGATATATACTTTTCAGTCACACGAGAAATATGAAATAACAAAGAATCTATTCTTAAATGAACAAAGCAATATACTCCTCTTGTATGTTTGCTCTTCATCTTGATATGTGAACATTTGAGCTTGTTGGTTGGAAAGTTAAATCTGGACACTATGTACATTCCAAACTTCTTTATTAGTTTACTGTTGTTATTGCTCAAAAAGTGCTTGTTTTCTTTCTCCTTTTGGCTAGAATCACATAAAAACACTTGTAGGCCCTCACCAAGTACTATGATTCTGAAACTAATTTAAGCATTTCTCAAGGATTACTAAAAAATTAGAGCAGTCACCACAACAATAGCAGTCACAACCTAGCATAGGTTATTGGAAATATGAAAATGTGGTCGTAACTTAACTACCGATTTCTCTCGCTATACTATATGGTTACACCATGTCTTATGGTCGACAATGTACTATCTTCTTGTGGTTGTGTACACACTGATTGTGTACTTATATAGCCGTCCGCCTTCTATCCTTCTCTTTTTTGATAAGTTCTTATCCTTAGGTTAGGTGACTGCGATTTGTCTGGATTTAATATTATCCTTCATGCACAAGGTTTTAGCTTAGAACAACAATTTACTTCCCACCATGTTGTTGTTTTAATCCTCAGGTTAGATGTTTGTGATTTGCATGGTTTCCTGTTGTTGTGATGGATTGCTAAACTAACACCTTGACACAACTACAATTTTCATAGTCCATAATTAGTCATCTGTAGGTATTTTACATTTCCAGACTCTCCAGTGCAAAAATACAAATTTGAATGGTAGCCCTGTATCCCACATCTGCATCCTATAGATCTTTTTTTTATTTTCGGTACAACAACATAATGACACAGACTTTTTTTAAAAACAAATTGTACTGCTGTCCAAGTCAGAAACATAAACTGTGAAGTTCTAACAGCAACCAACTATCAAAACAAATGTGTCTGCTCGCATAAAAATTTGTTGGCAGCTAATATCCTCTCATCTCTTGTACTAGAGCATCTTCTGTACATACTACATCAAATAACATTGTCAGGCCTCAACAACTTCTTCATCAAATTCAGTTATCCATCCATTGTCACATTTGTACCATTGGTTTCTCAAATGTAAATAAGTCACATAGTAAAGAGGTCCAGGTTGGTTCTTGAACATGTAGGGTCAGACTGGTACAATATGATCCCTATCCCTATGGGTGCAACATTAAGAGCATAAATGCATCATTTTCTTGCTTATGTTAGGCTCTGTTTTTTTATATTTTCTTCACAACTGCATAACGATACAAACTTTGTCTTAATTTTTTTTGAATATATTGTTGTCAGTTTCTATGTTTTACCATTTTCTGTCCAGTTGTTAATCCAGAACATGCCCATTTTCTGTTTTACCATTGTTGCAAAGTTGTTTCACTATATATTATATAGTTATAGTTCTTCAAAATAAATGTTGGATTCTTGATTAATGTTTCTTGAAGTTTTTCTAATAGTTTATTTCTTATTTCTTGCAGCTTTTGTAGATGATTCTTAATATCACTTGACAAAGACTTAACATTAGGTTTTCTGCCCAGTTTTTGTTCATTCTTAAGTGAAGACACAATTTTAGAAGATGCACTAACTCATTAATGCTATTTTGCTATGAATGTTATGCAAAACATTGAATGTTATCTATGTTTTTTTGTTTATTAAGAAAATATTGAAACTAACATCATGGGGTGTTAACAAATTTATTGTTATCAATCACATCTTTATTTTTATCATCATGTCCCCTATATCTATATCATCTTTTAATTTCATATCAAGATTTTTACTTGTAATTATTTGATATTTGTTGATGAGTACATATTCTTGTGATTTCGATAGTCGTAGGATCACTTGTAATCAATTAGAGACCGAAATTATTGTCTCTAAAGGTCAATTTTAAACCAAAAGTATTGCTCGTCTCTAATGAACAAGCTAGGACGAGAAATGATGCTTGTCTGTAAAGATATTAAGGATCAGTTTGTTGTTCGTCTACAGATCTTCTCTAGGACCAGTTATTTTGGTCGCTACAACTATACTAGGAGCAGATTGTTAATGGTCTAACACTACTTGAGGACCAGATCACATACTCGTCTTTAATGCTTTATTAGGACCAGGTTGCGGAAGGTCGCAAAAGAGGTTTAACGACCTAAATGCCAAGATATAAATGACTCCTTTTGCGTTTAAGACAACTTGTTGTGGTTCAATTTTTGGACTTGTATTTATTCTTTTCAAACAACTCTGTACTCATGACTTTTAGGTTCTAGAAGGTTATCCGTGGTACATAGCTTTGGGTTTTATTTTTTGTCTTTTCTTATTGTTAGTATATTATTTCCTTAATTCTACATTTGTACTCACTACTTTTTGTTCTGAGTGTGGGTTAGCTTCCCTACTATTTGATTTTAGTAGGTGCCATCATGTCTCAAGAAGTTGGGCATGACAACTTGCTATATGAGCCCCAGGTTCACCAGTCTCACTTGTAATATGTTAATGCCTAGTAGATTCCTACAGATTGGTGCGAAGATATTTGTGTCCTATATTTGATAGGATACAAAGTTTCTTTAGGAATTCCTCAATTTTGTATCACCTTCGTGTCGTCTATGTGATTTTGGTTTCTCAGAATCTCACTTTTTCACATTTTTCACAGTTTTTCTTGTACAGATCGCGAGGTGGATCTGGGTAGAGGTCGATCTCCTTTTACAGGTAGGGTGTAGAACCATTCCTAGTAAGAGAGCAGGGTTCAGATCAAGTAGTTAATACTCCTAAACCCTAGGATCCAAAGCAACCAATGGGGCCAGGACTAGCTTAACCACTATTAGGACCAACAATGGCTCTAGAGATCAGGGCAATCGTTAGTCATCTTTTGACAGTGCATGGGGTTATGTAGAAAGCCCGAGAACCAATGCTAGTATCAACACCTACAATAGTACCTAACCAAATAGATTAGCCTATAGCAGAGGCACCTCCAGTCCAGTTACAACACGAGGGTGCCCAACCTGTGATTACGGTCGGAGTTATACCACTAGAGGAGTAGAAGATGCTTCGAGTGTTCTTAAGGTTTTCACCTAAGAGGTTTTTTAGGGTTGTAGATGAGGATTCCTATGAGTTTCTAACTATTTTCTCTGAGAAACCTCAAACCTTAGGGTTTGTGGAGTGGAGAGGAGCCAACATCACTACGTATCATCTTGATGGGCAAAGTGGATGTGTGTATTCATTGAGACTACATTTGTTGGGTCTCCTCTTGTCACTAGGACTGATTTTTCTGAGCTCTTCTTGGTCAGGTTCATTCTTCACATCAGGAGAGATCACCTCAAGGATCCGTTCTCTTGGTTGGAGCAGGATTCTCTAATAGTGTGTGAAAACAAGGTGAGAGTTCGACAGATCTCCATCTATGCTACTATGATTCTAGCTACTAAGTAGGATAGGTTTCATTGATTTTTTGTGGGTTAAGAATGTAGCTACGGATTGAGGCTCAATCTATTGTATTAATATGTCTCTTCTTTCTAGATGTTGTTGATCATGCTCACACTATTGAGTAGTTACCTATTTATGCCCAAGGAGTAGAGAGAAGATAGCTTCATGTGAGTGTAGCTATAGTAATTACATGCCTAGAGATTCACATGATATGATATGGCTCGATAACAGTTTCAACAGGGTCAACCTAGTCGGCATGTTCATGGATCACTGTAAAGTCCACTCGCCGATCAGTATGTCCTGAGTGAGGTTGGCTCTAGCTAGAGTCATGGGTCCAAAACTAGTAATTCAGGTCGCGGTGGTTGTTCTTTCAGGAGAAGATCATATTCATATTGTTCTGCCTATGGTGAATTATGTCTCTAAGCTAGAGATTGCCCTTTGCATAGATAGATCTCTCCAGTTTGACAGCAAGCTCTACCAGCTCTATTAGCAGCGCCTTAACTAGAGGGCTTGACTAGACGGGAGAAAATATAGAGAATACAATGTATGGATGTTAAGATATTATTTCTCTAGATTTCATGGTACAATTCAATACGCGGGAGCGCGCACACACACACACACATATATATAGCAAACTAGAGTCTTTGACCCCATTTATATCAACCTTAGGAGGCTAGGACTTTAGGACTCCTTAACCACATCTAGGCTGTCTTACATCCCCCCCACAAGCTGGAGTTGGGGTGATGAAAAATGCCAAGCTTTGTGCATAAGTCTTGAAACTGAATCTTTGACAATGGTTTAGTGAATATGTCAGCTAATTGATGTACTGAATGGATAAACTTTGTGACCATATCTCCTTGGATAACCTTTTCTCGCACAAAATTATAGTTAATCTCCATATGTTTAGATCGAGTACGCAAAAATCGATTAGACGTGAGGTGATGGTCACTAATGTTGTCTGCAAAAAGTAGTGGAGGATGGGATAGTGAGATGCCAATGTCTTTGAGAAGATAGGTCACCCAAGTGAGTTTAGCAACAAGACACGCTAATAAATGATATTCAATTTTAGCACTAGAGTTCACCCCAGTAACTTGCTTATTTTAAGAGCAACTGATACAATTAGAACCAAGAAAAATACATAATCTTGATGTTGACCGTCGAGTTAGGGGGAAGCTTGCCCAATCAGCGTTAGAAAATCCTACCAAGTTAAGAGAGGATTTGGTGGAGATATAGAGGCCTAATTTTGATGTACCAACTATGTATCGAAGAATACATTTGATGCTAGATCATGTATAGTAGTGGGGCATTGCATAAACTTATACAAAAGGTTAACTGCATAAGATATATGTGGACGAGTGAGGGTCGTGTATTGTAATCCTGTGATGACTCTTCGATAGGAAAATCATCAATGTCCTGTGAACCCGAAAAGTATTGGAGGGTATGTTTTTGTGAGAGAGGGGTCTGAATAGCATGTGTGACCAACATGTCTGTGTATTTAATAAGATCAGAGGAACACTTGCTCTAGCTTAGGAAAGGACAGTCCACATCATGGTGAACCTCAATACTAAGGAAGTAGTGAAGGCTTCCCATATCTTTCATAGAAAACATGACTGAAGGTTGTTTATTAGCTTAGACATACTTGAGGAGTTACTAGTAGTGAGAATAACATAGTCAACATAAAGGAAAAGTAAAATAGTTCCTTCTTATGAATGCAACAAAACAATATCGGATCAACTTTACTACATAAAAACCCATAATGGAACAAGTAAGATCTAAACTTGTGGAACCATGCTCGAGGTGCTTATTTTAAGCCATATAGTGCCTTTTTTGAGCAAACACACATTGTGCAGGGGATTTTGATATTTTAAACCCAAGGGTTGCTCTCATGCAGATGGTTTCCTTAAGGTCTCCATACAAGAATGCATTCTTGACATCAAGTTGTTTAATATCCCAATGTTAAGTGGTTGCAATGGTAAAAACAAGACAAATTGTTGTAGCTTTTACCACAGGAATGAATGTGTCATCAAATTTGACTCCTTCGATTTCATTTTATTCTTTCACAATCAAGAGATCAATGAACCGTTCAACAGAAACGTTAGGCTTGAGTTGTCTTGAAAACCCATTGAGAACCAGAAACATTCATATCAGGCTGCCAGGAAAGCAATGTATATGTTTCATTTAATTTCAAAGTATATAATTTTTTCATACATGGAAACCAACCAATAGGGCTTGGACACAACTATTTTGAGCGATTTTTGTTCGACAATATCGGGTTTGATAGAAGTTGTGAAGAGGGTATAAAACGTTGGTTGGTCATTGCATGGGTTTTTGTTCGGGTGAGCATATGGTGGGTGTTATAAGTTATTTGTTGGGTAAGTGTTTTGTCTTGAACATCAACTGATTGGTCAAGTGATAAACAGTTGGTTGCTAATTGTGTGAAATGGGATAATGTGTTGGGACTATGATACAATTGGTTATCAATTGTATCTGCTGCATGAGGTGCCGATTTCGTAGAGTTGCATAATGTTACAAGAGGATTTGGAGTCATATTTGATGGTCCTAATTGCTGCAAGTGAGAGGAGATTGTCTGCATAAAGAATAATTCATGAAAAAATCAGTTGTTGGAGGAATAGAGCATTCAGTTGAGTTATCTGGAGGATTAACGACTGACGATTATCCATTTTATGCTTCAAAAATTCATGGAACGTAGTAAAATATGAGCTATCTGAATCTGCAGACAAATCAGTTCTAGTAGACATATAGGGTAAGACAAATTCATTAAAAATTACATGTATTAAGATTAAAACTTTCCTTGTTTGCGGGTGATAACACATATACCTTTGTGAAGTAGGCTATAGCCAATGAACACAAATGGAAAAGTTTTGGGTTGAAATTTATTTGTATTATTTCCTTTAAGACATGGAAATCATCTACACCCGATATCCTCCAAGGCATTATAGTCTGGTTTTTTCCTGTAACTTCAAGAATTGAGATTCCATACTCAATTCAGACGTAGGCATTCTATTGATTAGGAACATTGTAGTCATATAAGCTTCAACCCAAAGAAACAATGGTAGATTTGGATTAAATAGTAGAGTCAAACCAGTCTCAACAATGTGTCTATGTTTTCATTCAGCTACTCTATTTTGTTCAGGAATATGTGGACAAGAAATTTGTCTCATGATACCATTTTAAGCCAAGTAAGCTATATAATTCAAACAGTTGAATTCTCATCCTCCATCACATTTAAATACTTTTAAGTTTCTTGGAAAACTGAGTTTCTATTAACTTGTGAAAGGCCATGAAAATGGATAGAAAATAGATTTCTTCTTTAGGTTATAGATCCAAGTAAATAATGTGCAATCATAAAAAAAAAATAACATAGAATCTTATTTCTTGAGAAGAAGTAACATAGAATTTTATTCCTCGAGAAGACGTAATAGGGGCTTGTCCCCATAAATCACAATGTATTTGACCAAATAGCACAAACTTTCTTTTATTAGAAACTTGAAAAGGTAGCTTACAACTTTTTCCCATTTGACAACTACTACTAACTAAATTTTTGTACTCCAAGTTCTAACATCAATTATCTTATTGCTATGCAAAAAATTTAGAAATCTCGAGTTTGGGTGTACTAGTCTTTGATGCTAAATTGTGTCTGAGTTATTCTCTAATTTCGTAGTTATCAAAGCTTCATCTAGACTTTATTCCAGAGCATACAAGTCATGTTTTCTATTACCCTTTGCCATAGCTATGCCCGTTCTCTTATCCTTAACTACAAAACCATTGTCAGTAAACTTAAGAGAGAAAGCAATATTTTCAACAAATTTACTAACAAAGATAAGATTCGTTCTGAGTCAAGGAACAACAAAAACATCCTTTGAATGACGTTTTTCTCCAATTTATTTTATCTCCAATATCTGTAATAGGTAATTTATCACCATTGCCTACCATAACTCAATCAATTCCTTTAAATATAGAAGGGTTCATCACAGTACATGAGGAGTGTACTAGCACCTGAATCCATGTATATATGATTATCTGGTTGATTTTCAAGTGACATTGCTGATACTTCCTATTGTTCTTGATATGAATAATTCCACCTATACAACAAGAGAGCGTTGCATGTTTTTCCTTCCACAAATGTGGCAAGGATTATTTTTGGAGTTCTCATTATGCTAATTAGGCCCTGGTGATTGTGCATAAAATTGCCTTCAATTAAATCCCCCTCTTTTTCCTCAGCATCTTTGGTTTCCTCTTCCTCTGAAAGAGTTTCCATGACCTCAACCATGAGAATTTTGTGCAATGAAGGCTACATTTGGATAAAGAGTAGGTTGTGTCCTTTGTTCATCGTCTTCTTCGCTCATGTCAAATCCTATAAGGGCAGTCACAAATTAGCCTAAAGTGGGATATGGTGGTTTACCCAACATGATAGTGCGAAGGGTCTTGTATTTGGTTCCAAGACCTTCAGAAAAATTAATTACTTTTCTATCTTCATCCAATGGCTTGTGGATAGCCATAAGGTTGTCACACGTTTCCTTGAACTCCACGATATATTCATCAACATATTTGGACCCTAGCATCACATTTTGAAGTTGTTGTTTCAACTTAAATTCCATATCCTTGCTTGCTTGAAGATAAGTATCCTCAAGACAATCTCATATTTATTTTTTGGTTGAACATCCTATAATGAGGAATATTGACTCTTTTGTCATTGTTGCAGACATTCAACTCCTAACAAGAACGTCCGGTTCTTACCATTCAGTGAATTCTAAGTTTGGAATATTTGCTTCCTTTTCGTTTTCAATAGTCTCGGGCAAAGGGTCGTCCTTGATGATTTCTGTCAATTTTCAGGGTTTGCGTAAATTGAAGGAGTTGTGTCCTCCAAACAAGATAGTTTGAAGGTTTTAGTTTAATTGGGTATATTGCAATGAGTTGGGGCAATGAAGAGGGAGAGATGGCTAAAGTAGTGTTGCTGGATGCTGCCATAACATACTGTTTTGTAAGGAAGAAAAAAAAGTCTTCAAGATCGTGTGTTCTTAATTGAACCTAGACTTTTGATACCGTGAAGAACACATGGAGAATACAATGTATGATTGTTAATTTGTTACTTCTCTTGATTGCACGGGACAATTCAATACCTTACCAAGTAGAGTTGGATTATACAAATTCCTAGTGAACGCACGTTGGCAAGAACTTTAGGACTACTTAACCAACTCTAATCTGGTTGTCTTACACCAATAACCGTGAAAACCACAAGAACTAGCTCGCGCCTAAAAAGTCTAAAAAACATGATACCTCTCAAAAAATAACCAAGACCTCACATAGGCCTAAAATCATACCTCGAATCCAACAAAACTCTCAAAATTCCGATTCGAGCACCCAAACACTGAATTTTGACTAAAGTCACTCAAGGGCTTAAATTCTACAATTTCAAAACATAAGAACTCAAATCCTAAAAATACTCGGATCTATAAACCACAACTCTCACGGATCATATTTCATATTTTAGGACGGTTGGAATCAATGGGATCCTATTCCGAAACTTGAAAATTCAATAGACATCAACAAAAATTTCCTTAACAACTTAGCCTTCCAAACTCAAAGTTTACCAAAATCTCAATTTTAACTCAAAGTTCAAAGCCAACATTTAAAATTTAATTGAAAACGACTAAGGGTCGACATTAGAGGGGAAAAACTGAAATGGATCCTTGGTTCATTACAATATGGTTGGTATATTGTATTTATGTAATGAACTCATTCCGTCATCGTGGAAAAGTCAATAAAGAAAGAATTGTGTCCAGAAAATGGTTTGGTAGTAACTTGGAATTTCCCAACCTAGTCTTGATTTGGGTGAAATTAGAGGCATTAAGGTGTATCTAAGTCTATTAATAAATGAGAGATATAATTGTAAATTTAATCACATGGTTTGATATGTAAGACAATTAAGCACCCGTTCCACTTTACAGAATCGTATTCGGGCGAGTAGAACTCTCGAAAATGTTATTTTCGTGAATTGGTACATTTATTCTCCGTCGAGGCCATTGAGCAGGATTCTTGCCGCTGGAGTGGAGCCCCTGTAGTGGGATGGGCCGGCTGTAGCGAGTTAGATTGGATTTAAAGTAGCTAATAAACCCCTAAACGACCATATTTTGTATTTTTTTGACTTTTAGGGCTAAGGAGGCGTCCCCAAACGAGTTTTTGATAGGTTTTCACCATTCTTGAGGCTAAAGGTAAGCTTTTAACACCCCACATCAATTTTTTGATCCGGAGAACCTATTTTCTTGGTTTATACTTGATGGCGGAGGGTTTTGATCTAGAAATGATGGTGGAAAAAACCCTAATTTAGGTATTAGGATCTTGGGTGTGGTCTAGGGTTATTGGATTTCTTATAATAGGAATATTTTGACCTTTAATTGTTGATCATTGCGTATATTAGTTTGTATTGAAGAATCTGGAAAGGGAAGATTCAAGTTCCTTAGGGGATTCAAGCTTGGATTTGAGGTAGGTGATATTTGTGATTTCATGTTGGCCTGATATATGTTTGTTATTGCTTCGTTATAATGCATGTATGTATGCGGATGTGGCATTATTTATCACACACTATGTCGATGAGTAGAAAATAATTGCAAGCCATGAATCACCTCTTGTTGCATGATCTTGATTATGTATTTGTGTATCGATTGTGGTGTATTGATAGGATCAAATTGCCACGCTGCGGAAAACTAACTTGGATCGGATTACCATATTTTGACAGAAATATTGGTTCGGGTTGCGATGTTCTAGAAAAACTATGGGATCAGATTTCCACGTTCCAGAAAGCTAACTGGGATCGGGTACCACGCTGGCGCACTAATAGTTTGAGTTTGGGTTCGATGAGAGGAACATAATATTTGGTTCCGTGAGAGAACAAACTACTTGTGTTATTTGTATTTATTGTTTCTGAAGACTTATGACTTCTCAAAGATTTCTACTTTGTGTGAGTGGGAGCGGGACTCCATTCATGTATTGCATAAGTGGACTTTAAAAGTTGTTGTGATGTGGTTCTCTTATGCTATAAAGATTGTGTTAATCAATGTTGTTGATATTCGGTATGTTCCATGATTATATTGTTGCTTTGACTTATATATATTTCACTTAGTGGGATAGTCGAGTTATCCTACTAGTATAGTGTGGTTGTGTACTCATACTGCACTTGCCCTTATTTTTTGTTGAGTACATGAAATCTTTTGGCGGCTATTGACAGACATCGTTTAGAAGATCAACGACCGTTTTGAATTCATGGGTGAGCTAGTTCTTCCCAGCTGCCTTGAGTTCTCTTTTGTGTAAGACCACTCTTTTCTAACTCAGACTATTGTTAAAGTGTTTTTTAGTTTTGGGGTTATACCCCTTGTTCTTAGATTTGTCGTTAATAGAGTTTTAGTACAATTATTTTCAGTTTCAAGGGGTTGTATTTCCGCATTCGTGTTAGTTTATTTGTTTAGTTCCTTAATAAATAATTTAGTTATTTAGAACTTCTTTTGTATCTTAACATGCCTAGTTGTTTTTGTTAAGTTGCTTGGTTGAGTTTTAGTAATGGTTCTCCCACCGGAGGGTTAGTGTGAGTGCCAATAATGATAATTTGGGTCGTGATAAAGTTGGTATTATAGCCTAGGTTTGTTAATCTCATCATATCAAAATGACTCTAGTAGAGTCTTGCGGAACGGTACGATGAAGTCTGTACTTTTCTTCGAGAGGCTATAAGATTTTAGGAAAAATTCACTTCTTTCTACTCCTTCGTGCTATGAATTGAATCAAATTGGTATCTAGGTGATACAAATTGGTATCTTTCCTTCTTCACTCTACTGTAAAAACTAGAGCAACAAAAGTTGTAATATCATCCCTAGTAAGAGAAGATGTGTATAGACTACCGACAGTTTAATAGGTTTACCATTTGGAACATGTATCCATGCCTTGGATAGATAACATATTTGACAAACTGCAAGGTGCATCAATTTCCCTAAGATTGATTTAAGGTCTTGTTACCGTCAATTAAGGATTCAGGAGATTATGAATTGGGTTCGACCAGGTTTTATGATTGAAATTAGCAGTTTTGTGGAGCTTGCTAGCTACTTTTGTCATTTGTGGTATGATTTTAGTGTCACGACCCGAGAGTACCCCTAGGCATCATATGTCATACTTGACTTCTCGGAGGTCTTATACAATCCACTTAGCATTCATTCATCACCTAAGTATGAAAAGTAGTACAGAATTAAAACTTTTCACAATAAAGTCAATAAGGAAACTCTTTTATAGAACATAAGAAGAAGTAAGTCTCATCACAAGCCACCTTAGACATATCTCATTATAATATGGTCACGACCCTTACATTGAAAAGAAACTTATATCTAATACAAAGTCTTTAATAAAAGAAAACTAGAAATAATATCCATGTCCTCGAACATATGAGAAGTCTTGACAGAAGTCTACTTCCCTAGCTTCAAATCTAGGAATCCTCACTTACCACCACCTACACTTGTAGAAATAGAGAAAAATATGGAATTAGTACAATTAAGCACTAAGTATGATGACCATGCAAGGAATCATGTAAAAAGGGACATTTTAGTTGAAATACACTTTTCATGTTATTTTGATAAAATCTCATAAACCAAGAATAAAAGACATCATACAAGTCAATCATCAACATACAAACTAATACACCCCTAATTCACAAGATATGACTATATTCATTAAGTAACCCATTTAGCCATTTATACCTTCTACCTAAGGTCATCCCAAGACCCCCCCCCCCCCCCCCCGAGTAAGAATGAAGAGACTCCCATACAACCTCTTAAATATACACCTAAGTGTTCCTTAAGACTACCAAAGATAAGTATATTTCCTTTCCAACACAATTCAACAAGTCAACAATTATCAAACCCACTTACAAGCCAAAATTAGAGAATTAGGAAGATGATGAGCTCATGGAGTTTTTCACTTGAAATAATCAATTAAACTATAATATAATCATAAAATTCATTTGAAACCATTTCATGCAAGAACCCATGAGTTTGAGGAAGAATTTGGGTTTTGATCATCTTTTGGAAACTTGAAAACTATTTGAGAATTGGCTCTAGAGAGAAATCTAACTCTAAATAAAGATTCACCATACCTTAGTACTAAGAAGCCCACGAAATTTGGGTTGAAAACTTGGAGAATTGACCTTCTTCCTTGGATCTTCAAAGTTCTTCAATGAAGGATTTGGATAGAGAGAGAACTTAGAGAGAAAGGAGAGCTTTTGATTTTTAATTTGAGGGTTTTTGTTTTTTATTTGTGAAGTGGGGTAAAAGTGTCTTAAAAACCATTAATTGCCAAAGTATCCAAAACACCCCTATACTCAAATAGGACTTTTAGAAATGTCAAACTTGACTTTTAAATAACGCGACCGAATCTGGAACATGGCTGCGCATCGCAGAGGCACTTCCCAATTTTGTTTCTGTAAATTATTTTGAGGCAGAAGGTTTGTGTCGAGCCCGCAATGCGGAGGAAACCTTTTCCCTCAAAGTTTTCGGCACGCGAAGCGACTTGGCCTTCCAAATGCTGCTGCCTGCACGCTGCTTGGCAACTTCTTAGCCAAAGCTTGGCTCCTCTTCAAGGACCCTTAGGTTTGTCCTTGGGGATTCATACCCAGACATTTTGAACCTAAACTTAATTATTAAGACACTAGGGTCACCTCAGCTGATTTTAGACTCCGAACGACACACCAAAACACGTACAACATACAAGGAAACACTAGCACCCACAAGACTTGTTTTCGGACGTCTTGGTCGTCCCTTGACGTTTAACTTCAAAACTCTTTAAAATTGACTTCAAAATCTATTCTTCATTGTTTTAAAAAGTTATTAACATAACAAAATCATGTGTAGATCTAATTTATCCTAGTTCATTTTGAGGGTCGTTAGACTGAGCCAATTGGTATGTTTCGATTCCAATTGGTATCTTAACGAAGTGAACTAGATGGAATACAAACATGTTAATTGGAACTGAGAGTGTTCCAATTGGTATCTGGCCTTAGGGTCCGTATAAAGCATTACTGATAGTGATTTATGGAAGGAACTAATTAAATAAAAATTTGGACTTATTTGTGAATTGTAACTTAGAACGGTGAATGTGTGCTTCTAGTTGTTTGTAATCAACTATGAATGTAAAGGATGTATTATTACAATGATTTGACATGATTAGGTGCCATTATTGCTTGACTGAATGTCATATGTGCAATGTGTTGGTCTAAATGTTAAAAGCGTGCCAATTGTAAACGCTTGAGTGTCGTGGGACTTGTTGTAAAAGGAAAATCATCATGAGACTAGGTGAAGGGGCTATATAAATTACAATGTACTTTGAAAAAGGGAGATCTTGATATATGTTGTGACCAACTGATAATCATGTGAATGCCTTGATGTATCCTTGGAACGAGTGAGTTGTACTATTGAATTTAATGTTAGGGAATTTGTGGAACGTGTGTCGTTAAGATTGACTTAGGGTAAATAATGATTGTCCTAGCTATGGGGATTATTCTTAAGGTTCTAAGTAAATTTGGGACCTTTGTGAATTTAGAGAAGATAGAAAAACCTGATGACATTTTTTTCTTATATTCTGATCCTATCAGATCCTCTACAACAAGATTTTTCTTGCTGGAGCGTTATCGCTACAGTGGGATCTATTCCCCTAGAGGGGGACAAAGGGAAGTAGAACCCCACAAGTTTTTCCCTGTTTTTTCTAGTCATAATATGGACCTCAAATTGTACCTCATTGTTCAACAATCGAATATAAGTTATAAGGTGTGTTAAAAGTTTGGACAACCTAGGAATATGAGGGTCAGATGTAGTGATCACAAGTGATATAATTTTGATGACCGGATGACTAAGGTGTTGTTGATTTGGATTCAACATATTTCTATGTCTCAATTCAATTGTCTTGGAATTGATGTGGTTTGAGATATATTTAATTCCCCCATCCATGTTTCCACCCTAGTTGAAGAGTCAGTTCACCACGCATATCGTGTTGTCCTCTTGTGTTTTAGATTTTAAAATTTGGGTGGATTTTGTTATGATGGATATGACTAACTTGATATAGTATTAGGCATGATTTGGTTGTTCCCTTATTATACCAGACATAATGTTAATGCTAAGTCAACAACCTTAGAGATCCCTTGTAGGGAAAGATTAGAGTGGGCAGGGGTGTACAAGCCTAAGCTAGCTAAGATCATATATTTCATTCGGGATAGGAAACTAGTAGGGTGGGATTCTTTGGTGTAATTGACTCTTATTTAGGATGTTGAGGTCGAATCCCCCTCTATTAAGTCTATCCATATGGTTATTGGGAGAGCTTAAAAGATTAAATCTAAAGGTTTCGTGAAAAAGGTTTCATCCGTCATAGTGTTTTCCCGTGGGTGCTCATGTCTCGTGATTAAGAAGAAAGAGGGTAGTATGAGCACTGGTGATTTTATCTTAAGCCATAAGGGAGTGGATTGATACAAAAAATACAAGATTATGGATAAAGAAAGACCCATAGTGTATACTTGGGTGAAGTCAATGAATTTTTTTTGAAAGTGCATACAAAAAATTGTGTTAGTCCTTTGAATTTGACGAGTATACTTTTAGTTTGAGGGTTTTGTCGACGAAAATGCTGACTTGTAGTTATAGTCAGGGATGACGTAACATAATGGTAATAAGAGTTTGTAGTAGATGGTGATGAGATGAAACTATATAATAAGATTGTGGCTAAGCAAATTTGGTGTAGTAAGTATTACTTGCGAGTATCTAAGGTTCTGGTTATCTAAGATTTGGTGAGTAATATGGTTGTATGGATGGTTTTAAGAGATGACGGGACACCACTTGAATAGAATTAAAAAGATATTGAGTCAAAATAAAGAAAAATAGTGGGATGAGTACAACCTTTAGAGTAAAACGAGAGAAAGAATATCGTATTGATTGCAAAGGCTAAAGAGATATATTTACAGGCGTAGATAATTGAGTTAAAAGATGCATAATTTAATTCATGTTGTTATGGAAATGGTAATAGTGTCACAAGTCCATCATATTGGTTATAAACTATTGGAAAAGACTTGAGAAAAGAGTGTTCAGACATTAGTTCGAGTGTGATGATAAGTCCCTTTGATTTGTTTTAAGTTTAGTTATGAGTCGATCGAATTTTAGCAAAAGATATGTGAGGTATATGGAGATTTGGTCCATGGTAATCGAAGATCCATGAATTCATAAAAAAATTAAGCTAATGTTGATAGATAAGGGGATAGAGTTAGACAATTGAATTTATAAATTCTGATTTTTCATTGGATGTCTACACTTTTGGTGATATATTTTATAAAGGTATAAATTTGCAATGATGTGGAATGATCATTTTTATCAAGTATTGAGCATTGACAAAGACTTTAATTTGGTTTGAGTTGTAAAGTTTACTCTTTTTGAACGCTATAGTACCTACGAAATATTTTCATTTTAAAAGTGTTGTCTTAGAGAAAGGTAAATGGGCGGTGTTTCCATGATGGTAGTTAGTATTGAGAGTCTGAGCTTCACTGGAAAGATGCGAAGAGTATGTGGAGTCAAGTAGTTGTAATAACTGTATCGAATCTTCAAAGGAAAATCTTTCATGTCTTTGATAAATTCATATGTGACAATCCATTGCATTTTTGTACATGGTAGTAAATGTGATGAACTAGCTAGGTTCATGTGTATTTTCCCCTTTGGGGATGAGTCCCTAGGGGTGGATCAGTTGTATTGATCCTGTGATGTTCTCTTTGTTGAGTGGGATGATTTTGGAAGACGTGGTTAATTCGAATGACTTATGTGGTATGGTCGTTTAGTTGTAAAAGTATTTTAGTGATTATACTTTTAGCACCCTGCTTATGAGAAATTATAAAAGAGCTACCTTTCGTATTGATGGTTGTACGACAATATTGATTTTTAGCTTGTCATCAAGGTCATGTATCGATTATGTATGGTTAAATGTGGGGATTTGAATCAAATTCTGTTGTTCTTAAGAAGTAATCTACAATTACTAAATCTAGAATTTCGATAGTATTGTTGGATGGTTTGTATGGTTGGACATATCTCCCAAGGAATATTTGATATCTTAAGATTGAAATTTGTGTAACTTAAGATTATGAAAATTTATGTTGTGATATGGAGATGTTGATAAGAACTATGATTGTTTGGGTATTATGAGTGTGTGTTGGTGGGTTTAGGTTCACCTGTAATTGTGGCAAATCGTTATTTTGGAGTTTATCATTGTTATGCAAGAAAGGATTAGTCCTGATGATTGTGTCATGTCCTTAATAACATGTTGCAGACATCTGCATGATCAACTGTGGTGGTTATTGAGATTCATTTTTGTTGATTAGTTAAGTTACATACAACAATATTTATCGCTCGACTGTTGAGATGACTTCATTTATACATGTTAAGGGAGGATGTATAGGTATTAAATTATTTGGTTTGAGGTTGGAGATGTGAAACCCTTAGGGGGTAATGATATTCTATAAAAAGGGCATGCGAGACAAATATCCCTAGTTATTCGACGTTTCACATACTACTCTACCTTTATTTTACCCAAGTTTTTCCTATTTGATCCCTCGGGGATGAGTTATGGGTAAATTAATATCTTTTGTAACGACCTGATTTCGTCGTTATGGAAAAGTCAATAAAGAAAGAATTGGGGCCAGAAAATGTTTTGGTAGTAAGTTGAAATTTCCCAACCTAGTCCAGATTTGGGTTAAATAGGAGACATTGAGGTGTAGGGAAATCTAGTATATAGTGAGAGATATAATTGTGAATTTTATTACATGAGTGGATAGATAAGACGATATGGAACCCCAACCACTACATGGAATCAAATTTGGACGAGTAGAACTCCCGAAAATGATCTTTTTGTGTATGTGTATAATTTGTCTCCGCTGAGGCTGCTAGAGTTGGATTATGGCCGCTGGTGCAGTGCCGCTGGTGCGAACCACACGTGACTTAAAGTTTCTAATAAACCCCTAAACGACCATATTTGGTATTTTTCTGTTACACCTCATAAATACAATGAGTTAAGTTAGGGATCTATGTGTATTTCAATGACTTAAAAAGGATTATAAAGATGTTAGTGGTCCTATATTATGCTAACCAACTAAGTTTGGGAAGATAGGTTGATAAGAAATTAAAAACAACCATGAGGTCAGGGGAACTCGTAACCTAGACTATTGTGGTGCTATTTCTTGTGCGATGGTTTAAAGGAGATGTTTTAGAGGCTTGACCATGAAAAAGTAATGTACATTTATATAGGTATCTAAAGAATATCTTAAGGGGTCAATACCAAGGGAGGAGTGCCAACCTTGAGGGGCAAGACAACGCCAAAGGCCAAGGCTTCCCAAAACGGGAGGCTACTGCCTCAACCTTCACGGGCATCACCACGACTCGTGGTTAAGAACACGAGCGAGTGGGGAGCTCGTGGTGTTGCCTTGGCCAAATAAAAGAATGGCAAATTGGACTAGTTACTATCCAAGGCACCACGATCAACTTCACGACTTGTGGTGCACTTGACGGGAGAGGGAGGTTGGTCATGAAGTTGCCTTATACATTTGGGAAATTGTTGAGTTTGCGGAGGCTACTTCCTAGCACACCACGAGCAACTTAACGGCTCGTGGTGCACATGAAGAGCAAGAAGACTTGGTCGTGGTCTTCACTTAGAAAAATTAGGATAGTGGTGTTTGAGGGGGGCTACTGCCTCACCCTTCACGAACCACACCACGACTCATGGTGACCTTCACGGCTCGTGAAGGTTGTCGGGAAGACTGGACGACGTCCCAACATAATATCAAGTTGGACTTTAATTGTAAAAGTCTAACAAGGGGGGGGTGTAGGTATTTTGGGGGCTTATAATATATTGACTTTAATTCATTTTACACCCACTTCCCACACCAAAACAATCCCCAATTGAAAACCGAATTGCTCTCACTTCTCTCAAAATTCTCTTTCTACCCAAACACCCATTGCAGAATATTGAAGCTCCAAGAAGAGGATCAATTCTCCAAGATTTTCTATTCAATTTTAAGGATAATTCTTCATTAAGGTATGAATTCTTTCACTCTTATCATCCCTTTCCCCAAGAGGTCCCTTCAAAGATGTTTTATAATTTTCTCAAGATCTAGGGTTTTCCCCCACATATGGGTATCCTTTCAAAAAAACAATTATGAATCAATCATGATGAATTATGAATCATAAGGGTTGTTTAGGTATATAATGATGGGTAATTGTTGTTTTTCACTAGAAATTCCCTTGTACCCATGTTCTTCCCCAATTTCAAAAATCATGGATTATTAATTGGTGAATTGGTTGAATGTGATGAATATATAAATTGTTGTATTAGTGTTAATTTTGTTATTACTTCATGAATTTCCTTATATCATGTATTCATTAGGTTTTGATCTATTTTCTTAAGAACCCATGGATTCCCCTCTTCTCTTAACCCTAACTCTTGAATTATGTTGATTAGTGATTAAAGATGAAGTAATGGATTATGTTCTTGCATAATTGACTGTTGTATGATGATGATAATTGGTTTGTTGGGTAAGTATCATTGATTTGGGATGCAGTATTGAAAGGGTTTCTTGGAAGCCATTGGTAAGATCTTCAAGGTCATGAACATTCTATTGTTGTATTGTTGGTCTATCTTTAGTAATGTTGATCAATTGAAGTATGAATGATGAAGTTATGAATGTATGACCATGCTATCAATATGATGGTTGTGTGATGATGATAGGTGTACTATTATCGGCTGAAGGTATTTCCCATGTGCATCTTATGACTATGCTATGATGTAATGTTCTGACATGATGTTGGGTTTGTGATGAAAGGGATTTCTCATGTTATATGAGGGGTTAAACTCTGAAGACCTATGCTATGAATTAATGTTAAAGAAGACTTAAAGATACTTCAAAAGGAGAATTTAGTGTAGCACCCAGTGAACTTGACAATGCGATGTTTCCCTTTAGAAAGGAAGTTAGGCTCACCCGATGTTCTCATGAGGTGGAAACTACAATGCGAATTATCATAAGGAGGGTTTCTAGTAACAACCTCCTAGTTTCTTAAATATGTGCCCCCATAGGAACCTTAGCTAGTGGATCGACCTAAATTTTATATGAATGTATATGCCCTACATTGTCAAGTTATACACCCTCCTTTCAGTGTGAGGGGATGACACCGAATTCCTTATAAGCTTACATGGTCTATGTGGGTTATGGAAAACTTTCCCGAAAGTTTAAACGAATGAATGGAAGTAAAAAGATCAACACTAACTAGGACTACTCAAGAGGTGTTACTTAGTGTAGGTAAGAGTATGAGACTTTACCTATACATTGCAAAAGTGAAGCTTGAAGGGAATTCTAGAGTACGTTCTTTATGTTCATATGATATCAATGATGTTGGTTTCACTTGATATGCATGATGTTTGTCTAAATTGTTATGATTGATATTGACTACACTTGTTATGATGATATATGAGGTAATAAACCATTCTTATGATCTCTTTGTTGGTTTACTTTGTTGATGTGGCGTTCTGAAGCTTCACATATACATTGCACTAGTAGACTTGTATTGGGGGTTATGTGAAATGTATTGTGATGTATTTGATAAAATGGACTCTAAACATGAAATGTTTATTATGGTTTTATTATGATGTTACTTTTGAATATGTCTTATTGTTTTTGTGATATGGACTTGTATATGTTCTAGGAATTTGCATAAAGGTTTTTAAAGTGAACATAGCATGCTTATAATAAAATTTCCCTTTGTGCATTTTTTCAAATGTTTTATTTGCATATGTTTCCATACTTCGTATATGTGGTTTTTACTAACTCATATATCTTCTATTTTCTATAGAAAGTGTAGGTTCGGGACATTGAAGTGATTCTAGTCCTTTCTTGAAGAAACTTGTATTGTTATCCCCAAGTTGGTGAGTCCTTAAGTCCGAGGATGGGGATGCTTGATTCTTTCTAGTTTCATTTTCCTTATTGAAAGACTATATTGTAATTCGTATTATAAGACTTGTTGTTGATGTAAGGTCTAAGTCCCAATTCTCATACTCTTATTTTTAGATGGCTATGTGAGACAAGTATAGATTCTATTTTTTATATATGTGAAGTAAAGTCTAACATCAAATGAAAAGTTTTAAATTTTTTGCTTTATTCTATCTATGATGCAATGATGAACGCTAAGGGCTTCTCTAAGGCCTTTTCGAGGATGAAGACGCCGGTTACGACTAAGGGGTGCTCTCCGGTCATGACAAACATTGTATCAGACCATGAGGTTGAATAATATTACGAATGATGTCTCACAAAACCACGCTATGTAGAGTGTTGTTCATAATATTGAAGAGCGCCACACTTATGAATGAGAGGATATGTGATACTTAGAAATTTTCATTTCTTTTGGTATTCTTAAGTCGTGCCTCAAGAGTCTTAACTCTATGTGTCCTTTTATTCTAATCTTTTTCTTGTTGATATAGGCTATGACTACTAAAAGGGCATCCGCAATAAGGGTTGAAGAGGAGATTGCAAATGAGGGAGTTCCTCCCCAAGACAACCAAGCTCCTCCTCAAGACCAAGTTCCTCTAGGTGTCCAAGCTCTGTTTTCACATCCGTGGAGCACCCCCCAGAAGTAACATGGCATACCTTACCTCTCGGAGGTCTTATACAAGCCCATAGTTATCATTTATCGCATTGACATAGTAAATTTAGCTGAAAATTTAAAATTTTTCTTAGCACATCATATGCTAGAACATTACTTCATATAAGTATAAAACATAAGTCATAATACATATATAAACCTTAAGTCTCTTTGCCATCTTAGACTCAACAACTTTAGAGTACATTAGGGACACGGCCCATAAGACATACTACATAACTATACAATATTTAAAGACTTTACATTAAAGACATTAGTAGGGAACCCTTGAAACTTAAGGACCCCTTTCCTTGAGCTTGGGAATCACATATCAAGCTCCTCAATCATAGACATACTTTAAGCATCCATAACCTACACTTTGTGTAAAAAGTAGAGAAGAATGGGATTAGTACAATAATGCACTAAGTATGACAATCATACAAAAACATGCACTTAAAAGGGACATTTTCTTGAAATCATACTTCATGTTCTTTGAGTAAATCATCATAAAACCTTTAGAAAATAGCATTTATATCATTCATATACTTTATATAAGCATATTCAAAGGCCAAACATCACATAAGATCACATATAGAATTTATTGCATTTTTAAAGCATATTACAGTAACCCCTTTTTCACTTTAGAGTGAACTCTTTCCTCTTTTATTCATTAACCTTTCAAGTAATCCTTTAGTGATACTTGTTGCAATGCATCACCTTAAGGCCACAAGAAAACATATATATAACCTACACAAATCGCCACACATCATCTTATAGGTATAGCACATGGTAGACACGTTTAAGTCAAAACCTTAAGAACATCACAGTAAGCTACATCAACTTATACACATAATGCCTTCACTTTACATACCTCATTATTAGACCTTGTTCATGACCCCAATCTTTGTCTACTAGTGCAATGAACATATAAAACCCCATAACCCCATACATTCTTAGTAAACCTTTCATGAGACCACAAACCTTAATACCTCATACATCAACATAACACATAAGGACAACTCCATTCATATCAACAATCTTCCTTATATAGTCATTAGGACTCACATAGTGCATATCAGAGTAAGACCATATTACATGGACTCATAACATGAACATCTCCATCACAACAAGTATTCCAATAATACAAAATCATACATATGGATATAAGCATAAACATTCATATTCTTCAAGACCAAGTTCCTCTAGGTGTCCAAGCTCTGGTTTTCACATCCGGGGAGCACCCCCCAGAAGTAACATGGAATACCTTACCTCTGGGAGGTCTTATACAAGCCCATAGTTATCATTTATCGCATTGACATAGTAAATTTAGCTGAAAATTTAAAATTTTTCTTAGCACATCATATGCTAGAACATTACTTCATATAAGTATAAAACATAAGTCATAATACATATATAGACCTTAAGTCTCTTTGCCATCTTAGACTCAACAACTTTAGAGTACATTAGGGACACGGCCCATAAGACATACTACATAACTATACAATATTTAAAGACTTTACATTAAAGACATTAGTAGGGAATCCTTGAACTTAAGGACCCCTTTCCTTGAGCTTGGGAATCACATAAAAAGCTCCTCAATCATAGACATACTTTAAGCATCCATAACCTACACTTTGTGTAAAAAGTAGAGAAGAATGGGATTAGTACAATAATGCACTAAGTATGACAATCATACAAAAACATGCACTTAAAAGGGACATTTTCTTGAAATCATACTTCATGTTCTTTGAGTAAATCATCATAAAACCTTTAGAAAATAGCATTTATATCATTCATATACTTTATATAAGCATATTCAAAGTCCAAACATCACATAAGATCACATATAGAATTTAATGCATTTTTAAAGCATATTACAGTAACCCCTTTTTCACTTTAGAATGAACTCTTTCCTCTTTTATTCATTAACCTTTCAAGTAATCCTTTAGTGATACTTGTTGCAATGCATCACCTTAAGGCCACAAGAAAACATATATATAACCTACACAAATCGCCACACATCATCTTATAGGTATAGCACATGGTAGACACGTTTAAGTCAAAACCTTAAGAACATCACAGTAAGCTACATCAACTTATACACATAATGCCTTCACTTCACATACCTCATTATTAGACCTTGTTCATGACCCCAATTTTGTCTACTAGTCCAATGAACATATAAAGCCCCATAACCCCATACATTCTTAGTAAACCTTTCATGAGACCACAAACCTTAATACCTCATACATCAACATAACACATAAGGACAACTCCATTCATATCAACAATCTTCATTATATAGTCATTAGGACTTACATAGTGCATATCAGAGTAAGACCATATTACATGGACTCATAACATGAACATCTCCATCACAACAAGTATTCCAATAATACAAAATCATACATATGGATATAAGCATAAACATTCATATTAAGTCACCTCCCTAGGACTTCCTAAGGAGCCTTGTGCAATGTATAGATGGGTTCATTACTTCCACCTATCCTAAGTAACTTACCTTAAGTACTACTAGTTAGGATCCTATTCATTTACTTCCATTGTCCATTTTACTTTGGGGAAACTATAGCCTCAAACGACACTAAGACCATGGGTGCTAAACATGAATTTGGTGTTGTAGAGCCTTAAACCAATGTAAGGTGTTCCTACCTAGCCAAGGTAGAACATTAACATATATCCTAGCATTCTAAGTGAATTCACTTAGCTAGATCCTATGTGGAAAGCATAGTTTATGGAACTAAGAGATAGGTGTCCCTTTTCGTACCATGTGGTAATTGGGCCTCTTCTCATGGGAATCCCTCGGATGACATATCCCAAAATCAAGGGAGGTTAACATCACACGGGCAACTTTAGAGTGAACCTTTCCTTTTATGGACAAGTCATCACCTCCCATTGTCAAGTTCACTCGGTGCTAAGCTGAGATCCCTTTATTGAAAATCCTTTAATTACTTTTTTTCATAAAAACATAGGCTTGAGATATTCATTCCTCATATACTTTTAGCATATTCAAGCAGCTATCTGGTTATAGAGTACACATGAATACATCTTTCAAGGCCCCTCTCTTGACTAGATCTTTATACATGTGTGTGTATTTATATATGTGAGCAAACCTTTCACATGACACATTAAGACCACACATGACCATACATCCATATTCATGCATATAGAAACCAAACCTAGGAACTATCCTATCAAGGTACACATGTGAAATGCATAGACAAGTTCCCATACCCTTGCCCATAGTAGCACACCTACCAAGTCATCCAAGTAAGGAAATGCATAACATACTTCACATACATATACTTTACATGCATTGTAGTAGACACTAGTGAATATGAGAACAACCTTTCAGTTACACACTATGAACATTTACTACATTGTAAGCATGCTTGAAGTGTGAGTGTGTGTACATGGATCAACATGATCACATAATGGATATCAACAACATATTGAGGCATCCACCCTCTTAGACCACATTACCCTTTCAAGCATAGACCACACAACACAAAATAGCACAGGAGGCAAGTTAACTTCATAGAATACTTTAAGACTCCTAACATTAGCTATTCACACATTCACATAGGGGTACATGGGTAGATATCATCAACCATTATCACCTAATACATAGCAGCAGCTACACATGATTTTACACAACCCTTCACATGCTCATAACAATAGCGACATAACCTAGATTCACAACTCAAATAGAAGACTAGGCACAAGTTACACATAAAGATGTAATCATAACCACTTATTCATGTATCATCAAATTGACTTCAAAGCCATGGTCAACATATATAAAATTACATAAAGTAAACACCGCCACCATAAGTGGACCATACCACACAATGTCACTCACGGCTTCATCAACATTATTATAGAGAAGTAGAGAAATAGAAGAATAGAGCAATTCTTACCAATCCTTTAGCCTTTGGTCATCATTGACATTTACTACTCTTTCATCAATTTTTCAAGTATAAGGCAGTAGTTAAAGTACCACAATCATAAAAGAACACATGTGCAATTTGCTACAAGTTCAAATTACAATCTAATACATTACATCACATATATACTAGAAAGTAGAAGAACATAGATCTTTAATCCAATTCACTTGCATTGATCATCAATTATATTTCACTAATGGCATAAGTCTAGGGCAGCAGCTAACTATATCACTACATCAAAGGAATCATGCTTCATCTATCCACAATTCGAGATCACATCATGTACATAGTATTATCAATCAATAAATTAGAAGGACTAGGTCAATTCACATAAGCCATCTTTACTTCAATCATACAAGATTCATATTCATAATTCAATCATGATACTAACCTAAAACATTAGATACTACCAACCTAACATAATCGAAATCCACATTAAATCATTTAGAAGCCAATGTTACAGTGAACTATGGAAACTAGGCTAAACATGTTCAAATCTTCATACATTGATCCTCATGGATCCTTCAACATCAATTCAAAATAAATTCATGTAAATAATAGTATATACAATCACTTCAATGCAATAGAATCGTAATTCAATCGATAGCAATTCAAGATCACAAAGCCCATGCAAGGCTAAAACGTTTGAGTGAAGGAACATGGGTTCATAATGCAATTGGAGTAAAATTCACGTTAAAACCACTATATTAACATCAATTAATCATGATTCAATCTTTCAAAACCTTTTTAGAAAGAACCCATGGCAGATTGAAGAAGACATTGTTTGATCATATTTTTCTTCTTTGAAATCTTTGAGAATGGCTCTCTAGATGAAAAGATAACTAGAGATGAAGATCACCATACCTTTATCTACATGAAGACCTCTAAAACTTAATGAATAACCCATAGAAATCTGAGCTCCAAGCAATTCTTGAGCTTCACCAACAATGGTGGTTTTAGAGAGAACATTTTTGGAGGGAAGGTTTCTTACGTGTGAGGGGATTTGGGAATGGGTAGTTCACGTTTTAGATGGCTTATATGCACCCAAAATTATCTAACTTAACCCATTAGATTCAGATTAGGACGTGGGGTGAATTTCCCATTCACCCCTTTGTTAAAACAGTCGCAGGCAGTAGTTGACAGACCACCATCGACGGAGGCACTTACTGGCCGTAGGTCAGCCAACGGACCGTGCCTAGGCTTCCGTCGATTGGTACTTAGACAATATTTGGCTTGATACCTGCCCAAGGTAAGTGCAAATCGACGAGACCTGACCAACGGGCCGTTGATTGACCAACTGGCCATCGTTTGGTCCGTCAATTGACAGTGCCCACGCAGTGTCTCGACCAGCCTTGGGTCCTTCTTATGGGACCTTTTGCAGGGCCCTTTAGAGGCCGTACCTGGACGTTTTCAACGTAAATACAACCCTTAACAACTTGTGGACATTCCATACAAGTTTCACCCAAAACAACCACCTGTAACTCGTCCAAACAGTCAAATCCCCATCAAGACACACGTTGAACGTCGTAAGGGCTACCTTTCGAACGCCTTGGACGTTCTTGGTCGTTTGACCTCCAAACTTCTCGAAACTTCATATAATACAATTAAACATCATTAAAAACCATTTAAAGACTTATTAAGCACATTTCACACAAAAATAATCATGCATAGACACTTAGGGCACATAGGTGACTTGTCGTCGAACGTTTTGGTCGACCCTTGACGTTTGAGTTCCAAATCACCTCAAACTTTACACACTGCCTCCAAATCATATTATTAGTAATTTTAGGACCTTATAACCTTAATACAAACATGTTAGGCTCTAGACACCCTATCTCATTTTGGGGTCTTACACTGGTAATTCCTCTGGTCATGTTGAATTGAGAAATAAGGTCGGCTTTCCTAAAGTTGACTCAAGTCATGAATACTCAAGCTCAGCCATAACTACTCAAGCTCAAGCAATGACGACCTAAGCAAATCGGGAAGTTGAACCCTGTATGAATAAAAATGCTAGTACCATGGCTTCACCTTTAAGGGACTTCACAAGGATGAACCCTCCAATGTTTAATGGGTATAAGGCAAATGAAGATCCTCAAGATTTTCTAGATGAGGTTTAAAAGATCTTGTATGCTATGGGAGTGAATTAGGATGAGAAGGCTGAGCTAGCTGCTTATCAACTCAAAGATGTTTCTCAAACTTGGTACACTTAATGGAAGGACAATAGGGCTTTGAGAGCGGGTCCTATAAGTTGGGAAGTCTTTAGGAACACATTTCATGATAGGTTCATTCCAAGGGAGAAAAGAGAGGCAAACGTGGAAGAGTTCATCAACCATCGTCAAAGAGGTATGAGTGTTCAACAATACTCTTTGATATTCATTAAGTTGTCTAAATATGCCTCTTCTTTGGTGACTAATCCGAGGTTTGAAATGAGTTCCTTTGTGATGGGTGTGTTTGATGATCTTGTAGAAGAGTGTCGTACGGAAATGCTTCACAATGATATGGATTTATCTCCTTTGATGTTACATGTTCAACAAGTTGTGGAGAGTAGGCATAAGAGAAAGAATAGGGAGGTCAAGAGGGCAAGGCTCTATAATGTAGGTATTTCTAAGGGTTAGTTTGAAATCAAAAACAAACCAAAGTTTAAGAAGAAATTCTCCAACCAAGTTCCTTCTAATTTCTCAAAAGCTAAAAAGGATAGGGTGGCTAACCCAAAGCCACATGGGGGAAAAGGTTGTGGTTGACAAAGTTAAAAACCCAATTGTGCCAAATGTGGCAAAAAGCATATGGGGAAATTTTTAGTGGGAACGGATAATTGTTTTGGGTGTGGAAAGAGTGGCCACATGGTGAAAGATTGTCCCATGGCCAAGACTCAAGTATGGGAGAGTAATCAAGCACAAGCAAGTTGACTGAATTCCAATGCTCCTAAAAAGAACCACTTCGATGCTCTCAAATCTAGGGGTGAGCAATACTATTCTTCCGATGTTGTTACCGGTATGTTGCAGGTATTTTCAATTAATGTTTATGCATTGCTAGATAAAGGTACCACATTTTCTTTTGTAACTCCATTTGTGGCTATGAAATTTAATGTACTCACCGAAGTCTTAGTTGATCCTTTTTCAGTTTCTACCCCGGTGGGTAACTCCGTGGTTGCTAAAAGAGTCTATAGGAATTGTCCCATATTTATGTCCCATAGAGTCACATTGGGTGATTTTGTAGAACTTCATATGTTGGACTTTGATGTTATATTAGGAGTGGATTGGTTATATGCTTGTTTTACTTCCATTGATTGTAGAACGAGGGTAGTTAAATTCCAATTTCCTAATGAACCCTTTTTAGAATGGAAAGGTGGAAACTCAATCCCTAGAGGTCAAATTATTTCCTTTATAAAAGATTGTAAGATGATTTCTAAGGGATGTCTCTATCATATTGTATGGGTCAAGGACCTGGGTCCGAGGCTTCTCCTTTAGAGCCGGTCCTCGTAGTGAAGGTTTTTTCAGAAGTCTTCCCTAATGACTTACCCAGAATTCCTTTTGAACGGGAAATAAATTTCCGCATTGATTTGATGTCTGATACTTAACCCATTTCAAATCATCCTTACCGAATGACTCCTGTCGAGTTGAATGAATTAAAAGCTCAACTCAAGGATTTTCTAGACAAGGGTATTATACAACCAAGTATATCTCCATAGGGTGTTCCACTATTTTTTGTCAAAAACAAATATGGGTCTCTTAGAATGTGTATTGACTACTGAAAATTGAACAAGGTCACTATAAAAAATAAATTTCCTCTGCCTAAAATTGATTATTTGTTCGACCAACTCCAAGGGGGGAGTTACTTTTCGAAGATTGATTTGAGGTCGGGGTATCAGCAAATTAGTTAGAGGAGTTGATATTTCTAAAACAGCTTTCCAACCAAGATATGGTCATTATGAGTTCTTAGTCATGTCTTTTGGTCTAACTAATGCCCCTCCTGCCTTCATGGACCTCATGAATAGGGTGTTTTGGAATTATCTTGATTCATTTGTAATTGTCTTTATTGATTATATCTTGGTATATTTCAAGAGTGAAATGAACATGTGAATCATTTGACGATGGAATTGCAAGTCCTCAAGGAGAATCAACTCTTTGCTAAATATAGTAAGTGCGAATTTGGGCTAAGATATGTTTCTTTTCTTGGTCACATTGTATCTAGTATGGGTATTGAGGTTGATCCAAAAAAGAGAAGGCGGTTAATAATTGGCCTACATCTCTAAATCCTACTTATATTCGAAGTTTATTGGGTTTAGTCGGGTATTATAGGAGATTTGTTGACGGATTTGCATCTATCGCTTCTCCATTGACTATCCTATCCCAAAACAAAGTTATGTTTAAATGGACGGAAGCTTGTGAGAAAGTCTTCCAAAAGTTGAAAGATAAGCTTACCTCATCTTCATTGTTGACATTACCTAAGGGTACCAAAGGGTTTGTAGTGTATTGTGATGCTTCTCGAGTAGGTTTGTGTTGTGTTCCATGCAACATGGTAAGGTGATAGAATATGCCTCTAGGCAACTCAAGGTACATGAGAAGAACTATCCAACCCCTAATCTTTAACTAGCAACCGTAGTGTTTGCTGTGAAAATATGGAGACACTGTCTATATGGAGTGCATGTAGATGTGTTAACCGAGCAAAAGAGTCTCCAATTGTGTTCACTCAAAAAGAGTTACACCTCCGCCAAAGAAGGTGGTTATAACTTTTGAAAGAATATGATATGAGTGTCCTTTAACACCTCGGGATAGCCAATGTGGTTACAGATGCTTTGAGTCAAATGTCAATGGGTAGTGGAGCCCATGTTATTGATAGTAAGAAGGAATTAGTAAAAGATGTGCATAGATTGGACCGGTTGGGTGTTCGACTTGAAGATTCTCAAAAAGGGCATTTCATAATTCATCATTAATCTGAGTCGTGTATAGTGGTTGAGGTGAAATCTAAGACACATCTTGATCCTCTACTGATGGAGTTCAATGAATCGGTTCTTAGTTAGTCAAATAAGTCTTTCTCCTTAGGGGGTATGGGGTACTTACGTACCAAGGTAGGTTGTGCATTCCACATGTGGATTACTTAAGAAGAATAATTTTGGAAGAGGATCGTGGTTCCCAATATTCCACTCATCCAGGTGCCACCCAAATGTATCGGTATCTACAAGAGGTATATTGGTGGTATGGTTTAAAAAGGGATATAGCAGAGTTTGTGTCCCAACGTTCGAATTGTCAACAATTCAAGGCCGAACATCAAAGACCGGGAGGGTTGAGTCAAGATATAGCTATCCCCACTTGGAAGTGGGAAGATGTCAATATGGATTTCGTTGTGGCTTTGCCTCGTACATGAAGGCAAAATGATTCGATTTGGGCTATTGTTGATAAGTTGACCAAATCAGCCCATTTTATTCCCCTTAAAACTACTTATTTGGTGGAAGAATAGGCTAAATTATATCTTTAGGAGATTGTGAGAATACATGTAGTTTCCTTGTCTATCATTTTAGATAGGGGTACTCAATTTACTTCTCATTGTTGGTAAGCATTTCAAAGTGGGCTTGGTACAAAGGTGAAACTTAGGACCGCATTTCATCCACAAATGGATGGTTTGGCGGAACGAACCATCCAAACCTTAGAAGATATGTTGAGGGCATGTGTCATTGACTTCAAGGGAAATTGGGATGGATATCTACCATTGATTGAATTTGCCTACAATAATAGCTATCACTGAAGTATCACCATGGAACCCTTTGAGTCCCTTTATGGGAGGAGATGTAGGTATCAGATTGGGAGCTAGGTGAGTTTCCTATAGTAAGTCCCGAGGCAATTTATGATGTCGTGGAAAAAGTCTAACTCATAAGGGATAGATTGAAGACGGCCCAAAGTCGGAAAAAATCTTATGCCGACAATATAAAGAGGGATCTTGAGTTTATGGTAGGTGACTTAGTGTATTTGAATATATTACCCATGAAAGGGGTGATGAGGTTTGGTAAAAAGGTAAAACTTAGTCCCCGGTATGTGGGGCCAGATGAGATTTTGAAACGCATCATAAGTGTTTCCTATGAGTTGAAATTACCTATTGAGTTGGCTCTGGTGCATCCGGTGTTCTATGTATCAATGCTCAAAAAGTGCATAGGCGATCTGGTGTCTATACTTCCTCTAGAAGGTCTAGAAGTTGATGCTAATCTTTCCTATGAAGAGTTCCAATTTGAGATTTTATACCGGCAAGTGAAGAAGTTGAGGAATAAGGAGGTAGCATCTATAAAGGTTCTTTTGAAGGACCATCTTCTTGAAAATGCTACTTGGGAGGCCGAGGCCGATACGATATCCCGATATCCTCATATTTTTCCTTCTTCTTCTAATCAAAGTTGAGGTTAGTAATTCCTCCTAGTTTTGATTTATGAAGAGTCATGTATGTTTTGAACTTGACATGATTTCCCTTATGTATGAATGTTCTTGTGAAAATTCATGTTTCATATGTGTCTTGAATTATATGTTCTTCATACTTGATAGCACTTGATTATATGGTTGGTATAGTTGAGTTATGTGATATTTCTTGATGTGAAATTTCTCGTGTTAAGTGATGAAAATGATGTATTTTCTCCTTATTGAATATGTTGGGTTATATGAGAAGGAGAAGAAAATTCCTCCTTATATAATGTGAAATGATGAAATTTGTGCATAAATGATAGTTGATGTTGTTTGTAGTTCATAATGATGCATAGTTTGTGATTGAGAATGTAGTTGATGTTTCCTCCTTTGTTGTGGAGTTATTATTACATATCATATGTTGGTTGGTCTGCTAGTCTCGAGTACTTAATTCTAAAAAGAAAATTAAAGTGTCATTCGAGGACTAATGTTCCCCAAGAGGGATCTATATGTAGTTCAATGAATTAAAAAGTATTATAAAGATTTTAGTGGTCCCATATTGTTCTAAACAACTTAGTTTGGGACGATAGTTTGATAAGAAATTAAAAATGACCATGGCGTCCGGTGAACTAGTAACCTAGACTATTGTGGTGCTAGTGCTAGTCGGATAGTTTAAAAGAGATATTTTATAGGCTTGACCAAGAAGTAATGTACATTTATATAGTTATCTAAGGAAGAGCTTAAGGGTCCTGACCAAGGGATGAGTTCAAACCTTGAGGGGGATGCCAAGTCCAAAGGCCAAGGCTTCCCCAATAAAGGAGGCTACTACCTCAACCTTCACGGGCATGACCACGACTCGTGGTCAAGACCATGGGCGAGTGGGGATCTCGTGGTGCTTCCTTGACCAAAGAAAAGGGTGGAAACTTGGACTAGCTTCTGTCTAAGGAACCACGAGCCACTTAACGACTCGTGGTGGACTTGACAGGAGAAGGAGGCTGGTCGTGAGTTGCCTTAGATGTTTGGGAAATGGTTGCATTTGTGGAGGTTACTGCCTAGCACACCCCGTGAAACTTAACGGCTCATGGTGCACTTTACGAGCAAGGAGGCTTGGCCATGGTCTTCACTTAGAAAAATTAGAATGGTGGTGTTTGAGGGCGGCTACTGCCTCACCCTTCATGAGCCACACCACGACTCGTGGTGACCTTCTACGGCTCGTGAAGGTGGTCGTGAAGACTGGACGGTATCCCAACTTAATGTCAGATTAGACTTTTATTTTAAAAGTCCAAATAAAGGAGGGGTGCTTTTGTTATTTTTGGGGCTTAGAATATATTGAATTTAAGTCATTTTACACCTAGTTCCCACACCAAAACAAATCCCCAATTGAAAACTCAATTGCTCTCACTTCTCTCTAAATTCTTTCTCTACCCAAACCTATATTGAAGAATATTGAAGCTCTAAGTAGAGGATCAATTCTCCAAGCTTTTCTATTCAGTTTCGTTGCTAAGTCTTCATTAAGGTATGTATTCTTTCACTCTTGGGATTCCTTTCCCCAAGAGGTCCCTTCAAAGACGTTTTTAATTTCTCCCAAGATCTAGGATTCCCCCCCCCCCCCCACATGTGGGGTTTCCTTTAAAAATGAAATTTATGAATCAATTATTATTACTTAAGGTTGTTTAGGTGTATAATGATGGGTAATTCTTGTTTTTAACATGAAATTCCCTTTAACCTATGTTCTTCGCCAATTTAGCCAATTTCATAAATCATGGATTTTAATTGGCGAATTGGTTGAAGGTCATGAACATATCAATTGTTATATTGGTGTTAAGTGTTATTACTTATGGAACTTTCTTATATTATGTATTGGTTAGGTTTTGATCTAATTCCTTAAGAACCCATGGATGCCCCTCTTCTCTTAAGTCTAACTCTTGAATTATGTTGATTAGTGATTATAGGTGAAGTAATTGAGTATGTTCTTGCGTTATTTGCTATTGTATGATGATGATAATTGGTTTGTTGGTATAGTGTCATTTATTTGGGATTAATTCTTGAAAGGGTTTCTTGGTAGCCATTGGTAAGATTTTCGAGGTCATGAAAATTCTATTTTTGTATTGTTGGTCTATCTTAGGTAATGTTGATCAATTAAAGTATGAATGATTAAGGTATGAATGTGGGTTCATTCTATGAATATGATGGTAGGGACATTATGATAGGTGTACTATTATGAGGGGCTGAAGGTAATTCACATGTTCATCTTATGACTATGATATAATGTAATGTTCTCACAAAATGTTAGGTTTGTGATGTAAGGGCTTTCTCATCCTATAACCTATGATCTATGAACATGTTATATAAGGGGTAAACTCCTAAGACCTATGTTATGCATTAATGTTAAAGAAGACTTAAAGATACATCAAAAAGGGAATTTAGGTTAGCACCGAGTGAACTTGACAATAAGAGGTGTCCCTTAACAAAGTCAGGTTGGTTCACCCGAAGTTCTCATGAGGAGGAAACTACAACAAGCATTAACATAAAGAGGGTTTCTAGTAAAAACCTCCTAGTTCCTTAACTATGAATGTATATGTCCTAACATGTCAAGTAGGACACCATCCTTTCGGTATGAGGGGATGACACCGAATTCCATTTTAGCTCTCATGGTCTATGTCGGTTATGGCCAAGTTTTTCGAAAGTTAAAGCGAATGAATGAAAGTAATAATATGAACACTAACTAGGACTACCTAATAGGTATTAGTTAGTTTAGGCAAGGGTATGGGACTTCACCTATACATTGTACAAGTGGACCTTGAAGGGAATTCTTGGGTGGGTTCTTTATGTACACACTTTGTAAATTGTGGATATTGACTACACTTGTTATGATGATGTATGATGTAAAACACAATGCTTATGATGTTTTTGTTGGTTTACTTGGTTTATGTGGGGTAATGGAGCTTTACGTACATATTGCACTAGTAGACTTGGATTGGGTTATGAGGAAGATATTGTGATGTATTTGATGAAATGGACTCTAAAAATGAAATGTTGATTATGGTTTATTATGATGTTACTCATGATCATGTCTTATTGTTTTTTGTGATATAGACATGTATATGTTCTTGGAATGTGCATAAAGGCTTTTAAAGTGAATTAGCATGCTTATAATAAAATGTCCCTTTGTGAATGTTTACAAATGTTTTACTTGTATATGTTTGCATACTTAGTACATGTGGTTTGTAAAATAGCTATAGTTGAGATCTAGACCTTTCTTGAAGAAAATATGATTGCTATTCCCAAGTTGATGAGTATTCAAGTCAGAGGATGGAGATGATTGATTCTAATTCTAGTTTCATTTTCCTTATTGAAAGACTATATTGTAATTCGTATTATAATACGTGTTGTGTATTTAAGGGCTAAGTCCCAATTCTCGTACCGTTTTGTTTAGATGGCAATTGACAAATATAGATTTTTTTTTTTGATATATGTGAATTGAAGTTGAACTTTAAAATAAAAGTTTTCAATCTTCTAATATTTTCTATATATGATGCAATGATGCACGCTAAGGGCTTGTCTAAGGCCTCTTCAAGGACGAAGACATCGATTACGGATATGGGGTGCTCTCCGGTCATGACAAACTTTGTATAAGACCATGAGTTGAATAATATTAGGAATGATGTCTCACAAAACAATGTCTATGTAGAGTATTGTTCATAAAATGCGCCACACTCAATGCTTAGAAAATTCCAATTCTTAAGTAGTGCCTCAAGAGTCTTAACTCTATTTGTCCTTTTCTTCAAATCCTTTTCTTGTGGATATAGGCTATGACTACTAGAAAGGCAGCCGCAAGAAGGGTTTAAGAGGAGATTTCAAATGCAGGAGTTCCTCCCCAAGACAACCAAGCTCATCGTCAAGATAAAGTTCATGTAGGTGGCCAAGCTCCGGTCAATCATCCGGTCATATCGGATGGATAAATGAGAGATCTTTCCTAAACTTGACTAAAGTAATGTCTACTAAAGCTCAAACCATAACTACTCAAGCTCAAGCTATGATGGCTCATGAAAATCGGGAAGTTGCACCCCGTGTGAACCAAAAAGCTAGAACCATGGCTTCATGTTTGAAGGACTTCACTAGGATGAACCCTCCAATGTTATTTGGGTATAAGGTAAAAGAATATCCTCAAGAATTTCTAGATGAGTTTTATAAAATATTTTATGCTCTGGGAGTGAATTCGAATGAGAAGGCCGGGCTAGCCTCTTATTAACTCAAATATGTGTCTCAAACTTGGTACACTCAATGGAAGGACAATAGGGGTTTGATAGCGGGTCCTATAAGTTTGGAAGTCTTTAGGAGGGCATTTCTTAATAGGTTCTTTCCAATGGAGAAAAGAGAGGAAAAATTGGAAGAGTTTATCAAACTTCGTCAAGGAGGTATGAGCATTCAAGAATACTCTTTGAAATCATTAAGTTGTCTAAATATGCCTCTTCTTTGGTGACTAATCCGAGGGATGAAATGAGTCCCTTTGTGATGGGTGTGTCCAATGATCTTGTGTAAGAGTGTCATGCGGCAATGCTTCACAATGACATGGATTTGTCTCGTTTGATGGTGCATGCTCAACATGTTGAGGAGAGTAGGCAAAAGAGGAAGAATAGGGAGGTCAAGAGGGCAAGGCCTTTTGATGGAGGTGCTTCTAGGGTTAGTTTGAAATCCAAAACAAACAAAATTTTAAGAAGAGATATCCAACCAAGTTCCTTATAATTTCTAAAAGGGTAACAAGGATAGGGTGTCTAACCCAAGCCTCAACGGGGAAAAGTTTGTAGTTCACAAAGTGAGAAACCCAATTGTGCCAAATGTGGCAGTAAGCATATGGAAGAATGTTTAGTGGGAACGGATAATTTTTTTGGTTGTGGAAAGAGTGGACACATGATGAAAGATTGTCACATGGACAAGACTCAAGGATGGGAGAGTAATCAAGCGCAAACAAGTGCTCTTAATTTTGATGCTCCTAAGGAGAACTGCTTCTATGCTCTCAAATATAGGGGTGATCAAGAGGACTCTCCCGATGTTTTTAATGGTATGTTGCAAATATTTTCAATTATGCATTGCAAGATCCGGGTGGCACATTGTCTTCTGTAACTCCTTTTATAGATATGAAATTTAATGTACTCTCCAGTGGCTTAGTTGAACCTTTTTCGGTTTCTACCCGGTGGGTGAATCTTTGGTTTCTAAAAGAGTCTATATCAGTTGTCCCATATTATTGTCCAATTGAGTCACATTGTTTGATTTAAGAGAACTTGATATGTTAGACTTTTATGTCATATTGGGAATAGATTGGTTACATGCTTTTTTTTATTACATTGATTGTGGAACAAAGGTAGTTAAATTCCAATTTCCTAATGAACCCGTTTTAGAATGGAAAGGTGGAAACTCAATCCGTAGAGGTCAAATTATTTCATGTCTAAAAGCTTGTAAGATGATTCCTAAGGTATGTCTCTATCATATTGTTAGGGTCAAGGACCTCGGGTTCGAGGATCCTATTTTAGAGTCGGTTCCCGTAGTGAAGGACTTTCCGGATGTCTTCCCCGATGGCTTACCAAGAATTCCTCCCGAATGGGAAATAGATTTCGGCATATATCACTCTACTTCAAGGATTTTCTAGACAAGGGTTTTATACAACCAATCATATCTCCATGTTCATCATTTGTGAAAAAGAAAAATGGGTCTCTTAGAATGTGTATTGACTACAACTAATTGAACAATGATTTATTATGATGTAACTTGTTAAACTGTCTTATTGTTGTTGTGATATGGACTTGTATATGTTCTTTGAATGTGCATAAAAGCTTTTAAAGTGAACTTAGCATGCTTATAATAAAATGTACCTTTGTGCATGTTTTCAAATATTTTACTTGCATATGTTTCCATACTTAGTTCATGTGGTTTTTAGAGAAAAGACATAAAGTGACACCTGAAGTTGTCCCGAATTTTCAAAAAATTACCTACACTATGCAAGAGTCCTATCACCCCCCTAAACAATTCTTGATTGATATTATTACATCATTTTTTATCCACCTAGCATGGAGAGTTTATGCACTCTCTTAAGCATGAATCCTCAACCCTAAGCTAATGAGACGAATCTATCTTTTATTTTTCATGAGATACACCTTACATGCAAATCAAGCTACCATTAGGAGAGTATAGGCCTTTCTCCTAAAGCTGCCATGAAATGGTTTTTCCCTAACCAAGTCACGCTAACATGATCAAGTATCCTTACAACACAAGACCAAGCTAATCACGGGAGAGATTGCTTCCTCCATCCCAAGCTAACATGAGAACCACCATTCCCACGCTAACATGATGAAGCATCCTTGCAAAACATGACCAAGCATACCATGAGTAATCTAACCCAAGATTCCATGAGATTCAACATCTCAAACTAACATGTCCTTGGTGTTATCTCACAAAGCCTACTACATAATAAGTGACCGTACATATCATCTTCAATCTAATCTTAGTCTACCATGCATTTACTCATTTTAGGTTCTTGAGTCAACCTAAGTATCATCTATGTGAGAGAACTTGCTTCTCCTAATCATGTTCATGTCTAGGTTTAGAAGAGAAAGGAACATCACCAATATTATTCTCATCATGACTTTACCCCAAAGCTCTAACAAGAATTTCCATAATCCCTACGGACTACTACTACATTTAGTCCTTCATGATTCATACTCAATTACATGTTAGTCTATCCAATTAGATTATTAGAAGGCAATTCTAGGCATGCATGATAATATAGGTTAAATTCCAACTTCCTAGGTCAAGATCATTCTAAATCAATTAGACCTAGTCCAATTAACATCTAGGAGATTCAATCATGATCAAATAGTATAGAATACAATTGAATTAAGAAGATCAACATAAACCTTCATCTAGCCTCTAATGGCCTAAGATCACCATGGTCACCTTCAAATTCAATTACTATAATTCACCATCAAAATTCATGAAAACAACATATAATCATCATATAAACATCACTGAATGGTACCCACTAGATCGGGATCACAATCAAGTGTGACTCGCAACATAATAACAACCCTATCTAGAATTAGGTTCTTTGGATTCACAATTGAAGGGAAACTAGGGGGGCTTCATGGATGGAAGCATCCATGAATGAATGAGATTCACATACCTTAGATTAGAGCCTTAAACCAAGCTTGATTCCTTAATCAGTTCGTCCTAGAAGCTGCTGCAATTTCTCTTCTTCTTCAATGGTGGTTTTGGGAGAACTTTGGGAGAGAAAGGTTTTAATTTCTTATTTCTTATTGGGTATTGGGGTTTTGACTTAGGAAAAGGGTTAAATAAGTCCTAATAACTGTTTCTAACCATCTCCAAAATTACCCAATTATCCCCACATCAATTTTACCCTTTTAGAGAAGTCAGTCTTAACTTAAATTTTTGGAACTTTCCTCGGGAAACAAGTCTGCGACGCGGAGCTGCTCCCACATGATTTTCGAAAATAAGTTCCGGGAAAGTAGATACCCCCTTGTGTACGCGACACAGACCCAGAATTTTGACCCTCCATGGCCAAGTCCGCGACGCGGATATCCTCCCACCAAGTGCAAAAGCTGCTGTCTTGGGCAGCTTGCTAGCCCAAGGTTTGGTCATCCTCAAGGACCCCTATGGTGGTCCTTGGGGAGTCGTGCCCAGACGTTTTCACCCTAAATATGTCCGTCCACATGTTAGGAACCTTCCCTATCCATTTGAACGCCAAACTCTACCTAAAAACTCATGAAACATGCTAAGGCATGCTAGCATGTCTCAAGGCTAACTTTCAAACGTCATCGGACGTTCTTGGACGTTTCACCTCCAAACTCTCTCAAACTTTACACAATGCTTCTAAAAACTATTATTAGTAATTTTAGGACCTTATAAGTTCATGACACATATTTTAGGCTCTAGTTCGACCTAATTCATTTTGGGTCCTTACACTAGTAAAGCAAGCTCAAATTTACAAATCCTTGAATGAACTTTTCTCATAAACCTTATGTACAGCAATTGAAAATTCATCATGATTTTTGTTCAATAGAACAAAAGAATTTAAAAAGGTCTATTGATGGTAAAAAAATTTTACCATTTGATGTTGTTTGGTAGGATATGCAGTGAATGAGCTGCATTGAAGCTTAGTGATGAACACAAAAAAGTAATGGTAATCAATATTTGGAGACTTCAGATTTGATTTTTCAAAGTGGGTTTTGGATTTTGGTTGAAATTATTGGGAACTTAGCAACTTTAGAGTTGAACGCGGTGGTTGAGTAAGGATAACATAACTAAGGGAACTTATAAATTTCACTCAAGGGTTCTTAAATTCTCCATAAATGACACTAAAATTTGACCCTCTTGACTTTTAATTTTAAACTATTTTCAATTTTTCAAAGAATCTACCGTGAAAAAATTGTGATTCGAGGATTAAAATTTGTTTAATGGTGGGAGGTTGACGAATGACTTTGTGGTGGTCTGGTGGAGCTGAGTTTTGCCTGCTTTGGTGAAGTGAAAAAAAAACAAGAAAAAGGTAAAATAAAATATAAACTTAAACTGAAAGGAAAACTTAATTTTAATTTTTATTTAAAAAAAAAAGAAAACCAATACAGACTGGAAAATAATCTAAAAATTAAAGTTTTAATTATTATTTTTACTTCTCACTCTCTCAAAGATAGTGAACTACACTTTCTTTGCCACCTCAGCATTCAGGGAGCAAACAACCTCACTTTAAATGTCATGGGGATCCATGTAGTTGTTTTTACTACTATAGTACCTTTTTTTTCTTCCATCTTCTTCAAAAAATCGTTTTCATCTTCATTGAAGTTTCTCTATCTAAATGAGAGTTCCGCATTTTAATTATTTAAGATCCCATCCAAAGATGATGATTCTTTGTAGGTATTGGAAAGTTTTTCTTATTCCAAAGCAAGAAATTATTTCAAAGATTTGATTTTCAAAGGAGAAATTATGTGTGAGTGGGGAGAGGGAAAAAAAAGAGATGCGCTATATATTAGTTTTGTGTTATTTTCTTTTTAGGGAACGCTTGGACGGATTGATTTATAAGTTGTGAAATGAGATAGTTGATTGAAAATTGTTTTTGTGTAATAGCCATCATGAATCCTAAATCATATAGTATGAAATTCAATAAAGAATTTGATGGACATAAAAAGCTCTCATTTTTGTTGCGATGATCGGCATGAAACGGCGGCATTATAGACATATGTTTAGATCATACATCGATGGTTCATTTATAATGCTCTCAAGGGGGCTGGACTAACAGTTTGAGTTTGGTTCCATGACTGGATTCTGAGGACCAAATTAATGTATTGAATGACTTTCAAAGAGTTCTACTTAGTGCTTAAAGTAGACTTTAAGAGTGTTGTTCTCACTCTTGTGTTAATCGGTAGATGAAATATTATATGTTTCACTTAGTGGGATAGCCACATATCCTACGTTTGTTTGGGGTTTCATCGTTCATTTTTAATTCAAGGGTGAACTAGTTCTTCTGGGATTCTTCTCTTTTGCTTAAAAGTGGTTTGTTTAGTTTTTACCCTTTTTAGGAGTCATTATTTTTGGTACAATGACTTTCAGGTTCTAGGGCTTGTATTTCCGCATTCGTGTTAGTTCATTTGATTAGTTCCTTAATAAATAATTAAGTTATTTAAAATTGCTTTTGTATGTTAAAATGCCTAGTTTTTTATGTTAAGTTTCTTGGTTAGGTTGTAGTAATGGTTCTCCCTCCGGAGGGTTAGTGTGGGTGCGAATCACGAAGGTTTGGATCGTGACAAGTTCTATTTCGGTATTCTTCAGTATGGCAAATCTTTAACCATAGTTTAGTCATTTTCGACTAATATATACTCGTATAATAGAGTATTAATACTTCGACAATTATAAAAAGGTTTCAATTAAATCATACTAACACATTGCATATGTAGAAATATATTTATTCAAAATAAATTAAAACAAATCTTTCTGCTAATCAATTCCATTTGAATTTAAAAATAGAATAGTCAAATTTAACTTCTAAGCATTTAGTTTATACAAATACTAGGTTGCATATTTGTTAATATTATAATAATACTAGAATTTAGGCACATGTATTAGAGTGTGTACTCCATAACTATAAATATAAACTATAAAAAAATAACATAATTTTTTTAAAAATTGTATTTGAGTTACAATAAAAATATGAAAAGTAAAAAAAATACTCCCCTTGGCTACTTAAATTGTCATGTTTAGTTTTTAGAAATTCAAGTTGAGTAATTTTCAAAAGCAAAATAAATTACATTAATTGGATATATTAAGCAATAAATTTAGATATTCAGAATTTATATGAAAAAAATACTATGCATTAACCTTTTTTTTTGCATATCAGTATGATGAAAAACATACATCGTACAGTGTTAGTCAAAGTACTTATTGTTTGATTCTAAAAATGAAACCATGACAATTAATAGTGAATAGGTAGTAATGTTTATATTGTATAGTGTAATCATAAGATTTTTTTTATTTTTTTTTGCATTTAGTCCTCCACTTATTATAATTTCAATATATAAATTTTATATTTGTTTTAAAAGACAAAATAGAGTAGCAAAACCAAACATTAAGGCACACTACCTTATGATTAACTTCGTTAAGCTGTCTCTCATATCTCGGAGAATAAATAAAAAATACTAAAATAAAATTATAGATACAAGATGCACATTTCTTGAAGATAAAATTTTTGACATTAATTAGTAGGAGATGAAATTTTCCTTTCATTAAGTAGAATGCAATTAAGTAATTCAAATTTATAACTAAGGAGACATAATTAGACAGGAATAACTAGAGAATTAAAGCCCAATGGTTGGTATTTAAATTATGCCATTATATAACTAAAATATTAATATTTAATTAAGTGATTTTTTTTTTTGAATCAATGTACATCAGATTTTAAAACATTTTCTTACTTCTTAAGCATTTTGGTATATCATTATTTTTGACTTAGGGACTTGAATCTCATGATAAGTTTAATAAAATTATCTAAAACTTATAGAATTTATCCACAAACACATGTAAGAATAATTCTTTACAAACATTTAAAATCTAAGATGCAAAAATGTAATTATTAGTAATTTGAAATAAGAATTTCTTGTAGGCATTAACTGTCTGTTTTAACATATCCTATACACTATTATTGTAATTCTATTTGTTTTATTTTCTGTAGCATAAAAGACACTCTTGAATAAAATAAATTCTTAAAATGAAATTACAAATACAAAGAAAAGAATATAATTGGAGCAAACTTTGTATTTGGCTACCAACAAAAATAGAAAAATTCTAACATAATCTTTTCCTTACTCTTTATTAATAATTCCCATTGAAAAGGAAAAAGCTATAGTTATCAACATTCAACCTTTGACCATAAAAAAATGTTTAAAATATTGGAAGATAAGTTAATGGAATTGACATTCAACTACATAAATGGATGGGTCTTCTCATAGTTCTAATCTTTGAAAATAGGGTAAAAAAAATAAAAAAAATACATCAAGCTCCAATATTCTTGTAATTAAAGTGTTATTCATCCCAACAATCACAGTATTCCTTGTAATTTTGTTAAAATTCCTCTTGTCTTAAAAATTTCATCACTTGATTAAAGGTTCTCTGTCACATCCCGAGACCACACCCTAGAAGATATGGCACTCTCAGAGTGCAACCGACGTACTTGACCTCTCGGAGGTCTCGTACAAGCACTTTCGTATCGTTCATCGCATATAAAACATATGAAAAGTAGTGCGGAATTAAGACTTTTCATAAACATTATATAAGTCTTTAAACTCTTTCATATAAAACTCATAGGAAATACTAAGTCTCATTTCATCAAATCTTAGACACGAGAATACTTTGGGACAGGGTCCACACAATACGAATATAGAAATACTTGGTCTATTACAATACTTCAATAAAAGACATAAAAAACATCTTATGCCCTCGAGTCAAATGAGGACATACTTCAACTTCACTTGAATGATGCTACGATCCAAGTCTTGCTTACCAAATGCTCCTCACCTACCAACTACTATAGAGATAGATACAAGCATTGAATTAGTACAACCACATGTACTAAGTATGACATAATGCATAAAATCATGAAAATGGACATTTACTAGAAATATGCATCTTTTCATTTAAACATTATATCATAATCATAAGAATAACATTTAACACCTTAGGAACACATAAGATATCACTTCTCCAATTTATCACATTTTAGAGGCAACTTACAGTGAACTCCTTCATTGTATAGTGAACTTCTTCACTGTTACAGTGAAGTTCTTTAGCTTTACTTTAGACACTTTCTAGCATGTAATCCCCTCACTAAGAGCTATCCTAAGACTCACTTAAGTAAGACAAAGAGAGACCGTCCATACAACCTCTCTAGGCACACCAAAATAATCCTTAAGACCACCTATAATGAGATCAACATACACCTACAAGACATCATACACATGAACATGACCTTCTTCTACCAAAGGTGATTCTAAGTCTCACTTGAGTGAGTTATGAAGCGACCGCCAATACAATTCCATACACACACACTTAAGAGATCCTATAGACTACCTAAGATAGAATGATTCTCACTTAACACAACAACATATAGATAATATGACATTCTCCTTCCAAAGGTTATCAAAAGGCTTACTTAAATAAATCAAGAAGATAACGTCCATGATTGACCTCTTTAAGATTACCTACATAATCCTTAAGACTACCTAAGGCTTAGATCATTTTCACATAATCAACCAACTTCCCTAACTAGAGTAATTCTTAAGACTTATCTAGGTAAGATACGAAGTGACCATTCTTATACCCCCTTCACACCTTAACTAGACAACCCTTAACTACTCTAGGTAAGTACTTATTCATTTAACGTGCTTTCTTAACTTAAGTTATTACATTCATTAGTTCATTTAAGACTCATTCATTACATAAGAACATTCAATTAATGGTCTTGGACAAGACCGAGGGACTCTAACTAACACCTTCAAAGCCTATTGTCCAATGTGTAGATAGCATCCCATACCACCACCTAAACTTCATATAACTTCTCTAATGCTAGTAGTATCCCACATGATGAGAATAAGCAATGAACGATATAGAACATGATAGTTAGATATGGAATCCGGAGTTTTAACCTACTCCGATGAGGGTGTTCTACTTTCCAAGGGTAGAACTAGGACACATCCCATGTAGGCACATGGTTAAGGAATATGAAGGGCTTTTAGGCACTCTAATCTCATTCTCAAGCAGAGCTACATTGTACTCTAGTCTCCTTCTCAAGTAGAGCTACTTCCCATGACATAATCACTTGGGCTAGCCTTTGTTCTCATAGAGTAATTGACACTAAAGGTTCATATAAAGGGGTTCCATATCTAGTTAATAACCCAATCACATTCACCCTACCAAAGAGGTACACTAGGGCTACCTTTAAATGGCGACTAAGATAGCTCATCATGACTTTACAAAGGATGATATGATGCCTTTCCAGCCAATCAACCCTAAGTCCATCATTCCTTTAAATGAAGGATACCATTACGGCTCTTCGACTTCAAAGTTCATAACCTTACCACTAGGCTTAAGGTTCCACATACATGACCTTCTTAACATCATCTAAGGTCTCACATATTATTCATTCATAAAAGACAAGGGTGCACTAAGCCTACCCAGTCAAGACATCTTTTATTCACGTATCATCCACACATGTATCAAGTAAGGGACACAAGTCTACCAAAGCAAGACACAACATACTTTACTTTATTACATATAACATATCATTCTTTGAAGCACTTAGGAATGACCCTTATCATATTTATGTAATCCTATACATTACCATATCATCATCAATATAACCATCACAACTCATATAGTCAAGTAGGAACAATCATGCATCAACATCTAAGGCTACATAGATAAGCACATAGCCATAGTCTAACATGATCTCCTAATATATATAGAAAGAACACATACTTTCACATTACTTCACATGTAGATAAATATGCTCAAACTTCACATAAATCAACTACACAAATCATCATAATACTTCAAGTAGTGCCGACAAGGCCATGATCATCATATTACATAAAGTAACGCCGACAAGGCCACATCAATTGCAAGTAAAGCACATAACACCTCCACCATAAGTGAAACATACCAATCACCATATAAATAAAGTCTAATTAACATAAAATAAAGATAACTAGGGCAGCGTACCACCAATCCACTCTCAACACCTCAATCCAATGCTAAATCATCCAATTCAATACCTTAAGGCCCTTACCATGGCTATAACCAATAATTCAATATAAAAACTATGATACTCAATGAAACTAGGTCAATTCAATATAGATTCACCAATCGAAGACAACCTAGATATCAATTCAATACAATTATTACATCAATCGATAGCCCATAGAAAACTATATTAGAATTCATAAGTATTAAGTCCAAATCACTTAACTCATAAAGTAGTAAAAAACTAGGGTTCACCAATTACATGGGTTCATAGGTTAATTGAGTTATAATCGTCTAATTAACAACAATTCAATCAATATACAATTCTTTAAAACCTTTAATGCAAGAACCCATGGATAGATCATAAGATTGGACAATTCATCTTTGAAAACTTTAGAAAAGTTTTTTGAAAGTTGGGCTCCTTGATGAATAGAGTTTCAAGGATCGAAAACCATACCTCAATAAAGCTAATCCTACAATTTGATGAATAAGCTCCAATCAATTCTCCAATCCAAGCCCTTCCTTGAGTTTTGGCTCTTGGAGTTCTAGAGATTTTCTAAGGGAATTTGGGTTTTGATTTTGAAGAATGAAATCTTCTAAGTGTTAAAGTCTTATAAACATGTTTAAATTACCTAAAAGACCCCTAAGTAACCGCCCTTTCTCTTATTTGGACGTGGTGTGAATCTACAACTTCACCCCTAACTTAAAAGTGAACTGCACGCAGGAGACCAGTACCATCGATGACTGGCAGTCGAGGGACGGTTTGTCCACAAACGGACCGTCCTGTCCACTCGTCGTTTGCTTAAGAGACTTGGCTTTGGGAGCTTGAGATCCCTAGGCTAAGTATTGACCAGCGACATCCATCGACAAGGCGTCGACTGGCCCACGAACCGTCGTTTGCCTCAGTCATTTGGGGCCTGGTCTAGACAGCCTTGGCTCTTGAGAAGGGTCCTTCCTCAAGGACCCTTGGTTGGTCCTTGGGGATGTTTTACCGGATGTTTCTAACCCAAATATGTTCGTATACGAGTTTAGGACCTCTATCGTGAATTTTAATCAAAATGTACACGTAAAACTCGACGAAATATGCCAAGACACACAAGGTCGTTTCAAGGCAAATCTTTCGAACGTCATAGACGTTCTTGGACGTTTGACCTCCAAACTTCACGAAACTTCACATACTGTCAATAAAACTATAATAACTCATATAATGACCTCATTAACTCATGAATCACACAATTAAGCAAATAACCACATATGAGGCACATAGGTAACTTAGTCGTCGAACGTCTTAGTCGTCCCTTGACGTTTCACTTCCAAATCACCTAAAACTCTAGAAACTGCCTCAATACCACATTTTAGACCATTTTAGGACCTTAGACCATCATGACAAACATTTTAGGCTCTAGTTTTAACAAAGTCATTTGAGGGGTGTTATAATCTCCCCCACTTGGACAACATTCGTCCTAGAATGACACCTTGCCACTCTCCGAACAGTCCCAAGACTAGAGATTCAATTAGCAACTCATGACCATACCATATAGTACATTATACAATAAAAACATCTAAGAAAAAATCAATTTCACATAATCAAGAGAATCACAACACAACAAGAAAGTAGAAGCAAATCTACAACTCATTATGCTATAAAACTCATATCCTTCATTCCAAATTGCAAAAACTCATTTTATACTCAATATCATACTCATATACATCAGTTCTAACCACATTACAACAAATTTAGACCAAAGAATGAATCAGTTAAATTTTGAAAAATCTCACAGTGAACTGGCAGCCTTTATAGTGAATTTTTCAACATTTTTCAAAAATGCAACTTTTAGGCAATTCATGATGGAACATGCTAATATACCATGTAGAACCACTTAAACACATCTTACAACATAATCATAACTTCACAAAATGCACAATGCAAGGAATCAATGAAATTCAATTTCAACAAGACCCCTTAAACACAATGCAACATGCAATATACTTCTATGACTTTCTACACTCATCTACTAACCTTACTCCCCTACTTAGAAGAAATCATACCACTAAAGATATACAAAGACTTACCATCATTCCTCATCCTCATCCGGTTTTGATCCTTTAGTTCATAGTGCATAGAAACGCCTCTTATTTGGAGCATCATCCTTTGGAACATTAGGAGCAACTTGTTTACCCTCTATTCCTCTAGCCGCAATGGTAGGATAATCTCTCACCTTATGATCATCCTTCCCACAACCAAAGAAACCACTAGTACGGCTAGACATTTCCCATAGTGCCTTTTTCCACAAGAAGTACATGTAGGCTTTTCATTTTGAGAACCACCTACTCTCTCAAATTTCACCTTAGCACTCCTACGTTCTTCTTCAGTTTGAGCCCTCTTTTTGAACCTAGGTTGATATTCATCACTAGAACCACTCCTTTTTAAGTTTCTAGTCATCCTCTTAAGTTTGGACTCTTCAATTGATTGGGCATACACCATGAGTCTAGCAAGGGTCATATCATCATGTAGCATGGCCGTACGGCATTCTTCCCTCACTAGATCGGTGACACCCATCACGAACCTACTCATCTTATCCCTAGAGTTAGACACAAGGGACGGAGCATATTTAGACAGCATAGAGAACTTCAAAGAGTATTCCTCAACACTCATATTGCCTTGCTTGAGATTGATAAAATCCTCTACCTTAACCTCCCTCCTCTCAAGGGGAAAGTACTTTCCAAGAAAAGCTTCCTTAAATTCTTCCCACTCAATAGGACCCGACTCAACCGGCCTATTGCCTTTCCATTGTGTGTACCACACTTGAACAACATCTTTCAATTGATACGAAGCCAACTCCGCTTTCTCTCTAGAAGTCACTCCCATATCATGCACTATCTTATACACCTCATTAATAAACTCTTGGGGATCCTCTCCCACCTTAGAGACAAGAAAGATAGGAGGATTCATCCTCACAAAATCTCTAAATATAGATGTCATAGTGCTCTCCACAACATTCACTCTAGGCTCCATACTCAAATTCACTTGAGTTGTCACGGCTCGGGCTAAGGCAAGCAAAGTTTCTCTAATATCTCTATTAGTCAATTCTGGGGGAACCACCAGAACATTATTACCTCCACCCACAATAGGGTCTTGATCACCTTGAACACCTTGAACACCTTGAGCACCTTGATGAACATGCTCAACTTGAGGAGGAATGTCCTCATTCACATCATTCTCCTCAACTCTCCTAGCCGGTGTCCTCCTCGTATTCATCTTCCTACAAACATAAGGAAAATCATAAGAAAAGAGTACTCATAAATTTCACTCTACGGCACGACATAGGAGTAGAAAAGAAGGGAAACTCTATCGTTCTATAGCCTCTCACCCATAGATGTGTCGCGACTCACACCGATGGTGAAGACTCTACTAGATGTGACTTGATGAGACTTTTTGATTCCTAGGACAACTTTCGTAAACCTATGCTCTGATACCAAGATTTTCACATCCCGAGACCACACCGTAGAATATATGGAACTCTCGGAGTGCATCCGGCAAACTTAAACTCTCAGAGGTATTGTAAAAGCCCTTCCGTATTGTTCATCGCATATAAAACAAATGAAAAGTAGTGCATAATTAAAACTTTTCATAAAACATTCTATAAGTTTTCAAAAACTCTTTCATATAAAACTCATAGGAAATATTAAGTCTCATTTCATCAAATATTAGACACGAGAATACTTTGGGACACGGCCCACACAATACGAATATCGAAATACTTGGTCTATTACAATACTTCAATAAAAGACATAAAGGACATCTTATGCCCTCGAGTCAAATGAGGACATACTTCAACTTCACTTGAATGATGCTACGATCCAAGTCTTGCTTCCCAAATGCTCCTCACATACCAACCATAATAGAGACAAATAAAAGCATGGAATAAGTATAACCACATGTACTAAGTATGACATAATGCATAAAATCATGAAAACGGACATTTATTAGAAATATGCGTCTTTTCATTTAAATATCATATCATAATCATAAGAATAAAATTTAGCACCTTAGGAACACATAAGATATCGCTTAGCCAATTTGTCATATTTTAGTGGCAAGTTCCAGTGAACTTCTTCACTGATACAGTGAAGTTCCTTAGCTTTACTTTAGACACTTTCTGTCATGCAATCCCCTCACTAAGAGCTATCCTAAGACTCACTTAAGTAAGACAAAGAGAGACTTACCATACAACCTCTGTATGCACACCTAAATGATCCTTAAGACCACTTATAATGAGATCAACACACACCTACAAGACATCATACACATGAACATGAGCTTCTTTACCAAAGGTGATTTTAAGTTTCACTTGAGTGAGTTATGAAGCGACCTCCCATAAAATCCCTTACACACACACTTAAGAGATCCTATAGACTACCTAAGACAGAATCATTATAACTTATTACAACAACATATAGATAATATCACATTCTCCTTCCAAAGGTTATCCAAAGACTTACTTAAGTAAATCAAGAAGATAGCGCTCACGATTGACCTCTTCAAGATTACCTAAACAATCGTTAAGACTACCTAAGGCTTAGTTCATGTCCACATAATCAACGATCTTCCCTAACTAGAGTCATTCTTAAGACTTATCTAGGTAAGATACGAAGTGATCATTCCTATGCCCCCTTCACACCTTAACTAGACAACCCTTACCTACTCTAGGTAAGTACTTATTCATTTAACATGCTTTCTTATCTTAAGTCATTACATTCATTAGTTCATTCAAGACTCATTCATCACATAAGGACATTCAAGTAATGATCTTGGACAAGTCCTAGGGATTCTAACTAACACCTTCAAAGCCTATTGTGCAATGTTATAGATACCATCCCATACCACCACCTAAACTTCATACAACTTCTCTAATGCTAGTAGTATCCCACATGATGAGAATAGGTAATAACCGACATAGACCATGCGAGCTAGACATGAAATCCAGAGTTCTAACCTACTCTGATGAGGGTGTTCTACTTGCCAAGGGTAGAACTAAGACACATCCCACGTAGGAACATGGTTAAGAAATATGAAGGAATTTTATGCACTCTTGTCTCATTGTCACGTAGAGATACATTCTACTCTAGTCTCCTTCTCAAGTAGAGCTACTTCCCATGACATAATCACTCGGTGCTAGTTCTTAACCCAATCACATTAACCCTACCAAAGAGGTCCACTAGGGCTACCTTTGAATGGCGAATAAGATAGCTCATCATGACTTTCCTAAGGATGATATGATGTCGTTCCAGCCAATCAACCCTAAGTCCATCATTCCTTTACATGAAGGATACATTATGGCTCTTCGACTTCAAAGTTCATAACCTTACAACTAGGTTTAACGTATCACGTACATGACCTTCTTAATATCATCTAAGCTCATACATATCATTCAATCATACATGATAAGGGTGCACTAAGCCTACCTAGTAAAGACATCTCGTATTCACATATCATCCACACTTGTATCAAGTAAGGGACACAAGTCTACCAAAGCAAGACACAACATACTTTACTTTATTACATATAACATATCATTCTTTGAAGCACTTAGGACTGACCCTTATCATCTTTATGTCATCCTATACATTACCATATCATGATCAATATAACCATCATAACTCATATAGTCAAGTAGGAACAATCATGCATCAATATCTAAGACTACACACATAAGAACATAGTCATAGTCTACCATGATCTCATAATATACATAGAAAGCACACATACTTTCACATTACTTCACATGTAGATAGATATGTTCATACTTCACATAAATCAACTACACAAATCATCATAATATTTCAAGTAGTGCGGACAAGGCCATGATCATCATATTACATAAAGTAACGCCGACAAGGCCACATCAATTGCAAGTAAAGCACAAAACACCGCCACCATAAGTTGACCATACCAATCACCATATAAATCAAGTCTATTAACATAAAATAAAGAGAAATAGGGCACCGTACCACAAATCCACTCTCAACACCTCAATCCAATGCTAAATCATCCAATTCAATACCATAAGGCCCTTACCCATGGCCATAACCAATAATTCAATACAAAAACTATGATACTCAATGAAACTAGGTCAATTCAATATAGATTCACCAATCTAAGAAAACCTAGATATCAATTAAATACAATTATCACATCAATCGATAGCCCATAGAAAACTTCACTAGAATTCATAAGCAATAAGTCAAAATCACTTAACTCATGAAGTAGTAAAAAACTAGGGTTCACCAATTACATGGGTTCATAGGTTAATTGAGTTTAAATCATTTTATTAACAACAATTCAATCATATTACAATGCTTTAAAACCTTTAATGGAAGAACCCATGGATAGATCATAAGATTGGACAATTCATCTTTGAAAACTTTAGAAAACTTCTTTTAAAGTTGGGCTCCTTGATGAATAGAGTTTCAAGGATCAAAAACCATATATCAATAAATATAATCCTCCAATTTGATGAAGAATCTCCACTCAATTCTCCAATCCAAGCCCTTCCTTGAGTTTTGGCTCCTATGGAGTTCTAGAGAATTTCTAAGGGAATTTTGGTTCTTATTTTGAAGAATGAGATCTTCTAAGTGTTAAAGGCCTGTAAACAAGTTTAAAATACCGAAAAGACACCTAAGTAATTTCCTTTTCTCTTATTTGTACGTGGGGTAAATTTACAACTTCACCCCTAACTTAACAGTGAACTAGACGCAGGAGAACAGTACCATCGACGACTGGCAGTCGACGGACCGTTTGTCCACAAACGGACCATCCTGTCCTCTCGTCGTTTGGTTCAGATACTTGCCTTTGGGACATTGAGCTCCCTAGTCTAAGTATTGACCCACGATACCCATCGACAAGGCGTCGACTGGCCCACGAGCTGTCGTTTGCCTCAGTCGTTTGGGGCCTGTCTAGACAGCCTTGGCTCTTGAGAAGAGTCCTTCTTCAAGGACCCTTGGTTGGTCCTTGGGGATGTTTGCCTCAACCCAAATATGTTCGTATATGAGTTTAGGACCTCTATCATGAATTTCATCCAAAACGAACACGTAAAACTTGACAAAACACGCCAAGACACACAAAGTCGTTCAAGGCAAACCTTTCAAACGTCATAGACGTTCTTGGACGTTTGATCTCCAAACTTCACGAAACCTGACACAATGCCTATAAACATGATAATAACTCATATAATGACCTAATTAACTCATGAAACACAGAATTAAGCATATAACACATATGAGGCCCATAGGTGACTTAGTCGTCGAACGTCTTAGTCGTCCCTTGACGTTTCACTTCCAAATCACCTAAAACTCTAGACACTGCCTCAATACCACATTTTAGACAATTTTAGGACCTTAGACCATAATTACAAACATGTTAGGATCTATTTATACCTAAGTCATTTGAGGGGTGTTATATTCTCTAGTATGTCATACACAAAAATTGTATCACATATAAATCTTTCTACGGAAATACTATTGAAAGATTTTTATTATAGGAAAAAATATAGATTTAGAATATGAAGATTCCCTTACAACGTTTAAAGTCCATGTATTACAACAAATTAAAGATAAACATTAATTACGAACATAAATTAATTTGGAAGATGAAATACAAACATGTATCTATTTGAAGGGATAACTTCTATTTTTAATTTTTTTCTATATAATTTACTCACACGCATACAAACTCAATATATTATATATATGCTAATATTTACTATTTATTTAATAAATATTTTAATAAAATTTTGATTTAGCATAGAGGTAAAACAGTGATTCAACTTTTTACTTTGGAGCTTTCCACTTTCAATAATATGTAATGATATATGATATGATGATACATGATATGATGATTTGATGTTATATAATATTATATGATGATGATATATATTTGTTGTCACGACCCTAACCATCGCGATTGACACCCATACTAACCCTCCGATGGAAAAACCATTTATACTAATTAGCTAACCAACTTAATAAAAAATAATAAAACATTTAAGTTACAAAAGCATGTTGAATGTCAAGGAAAGAAGTAGACTTCCCATAAACTCCAAGCAAAGGTCTAATAACAACTACCATTGCGGAAGTAATTCCTAGAACCTGAAAGTCAATATAAAAAAATATCTAACAATCGGAAATAAGTCTAAACAAGAAGGGTTACAACCCAAAATTAATGAACTAATTAACTAATTAACTAACTAAAATAGTCTAAGTCCAAAATGTGGACATCTATGTATGGAGAACTCATGAAAACCCAGAAGAACTGGCTCACCCTTTAATTTGTTGGGCGATCACTGGTCTTCTAAAAATGATCAGTCAATATGCGCCTGAATATGCCCTATACTCAACAAAGAAAGAGCAAGTGCAGTATCAGTACACAACCACAGTCTACTAGAAGGATCACATAGCTATCCCACTAAGTGCAATATACATAAGCCATTACAACAATATGATCACATGCATATACCGAACATATACAATATCATCAACATTTACGAAAAAGTTACAGCTTCACATTTCTCAAAATATACAAGTATAAAAATCATATGTCCTCTCATGAAACCCAAACTGGAGCTGTTAGCATATCAAAACATGGTACCCGATCCAGTGTTTATGCCTGAATGTGGCAACTGATCAAAGTTAGTGTGTCAGAATGCAACACCCGATCAACTCAACAAGACAAAATAGCAATACATTCTCAAGATCATACAATGAAGTCATGATTTATGACATTCATAATTCATCTATCTAATTTACAACTAGTGTGATCAATGATGCAACATTGGCATACATACGTGCACCATAATGAGGCGAGAACAAACATACATCACACAATCATAGAATCACTACCATCACCTACCTCGAAAAAAGCTTAAAACCCTTAATAAACTTGATCCTTCCCTTTTCGGATTCATTTCGCTTGTTCTTGGTCTACAAATAATCATCATAATATGAAAAAAAATACACAATACTAATTATCCGAATTACTAATTAATTCTATCAACCCTATATCATACCCATTATCCACTTACCTTTATTTCTAAATCAAAATCCTTCCATATCGATAATTACCGATTAGATTACGTTCTACGAATCGAAAAATTGTTTTGGGGAGTTAAAATGTTACCTTTAGCCTCAAGAGTGGTGAAAATCTATCAAGAAAAGACCCGTGCTTGTTCCTTATCTCTCAAGTTAAAAAATTATAGAATAAAATGTTCTTGACATTTATTTAAAACTTAAAATCGCGTCTACTCTGCTATGGCGACACTCACACCGCTACAACGGCCACGCCTTGGAGGCAGAAATCCCACCTCAGCGGTGTGCATGGAACCAGTGAGGAAATTTACTAATTCCAAAAGCCAATTTTACAACACACCTTACACCAACGACGTTCAGAAACTACCCATTTACGATAAGATCAATTCACGGAGTTCGATTAACCAGAATTCAATTCTGTAAAGTTATACGGGTTCCTTAATAACTTATGTATATACTCATGTGATCAAATTCATAATTAGACCACCCAATTGATACCATATTTTCCTAGACGTTAATGATTGTGATTTCATCCAAATCCATACGAGGTTGAGAAATTCCACGTAACTATGAAAAAGATTTCCGACCAAAAAATTTTCTCCGTTGGCTTTTCTATAACAACAGAACTCGAGTGTTACAAGATATACAATTTTACCCGTCACTCATACCTCAGTGAAAAACTTAGGAAAAATAGGTGAAGAAAGGAATGGAGTAGTGTAACACTTCGAAAATCCAAGGCGTGTTCTAGAGCCTAACATAAGTGTCACAAGGTCTAGACAATGTTTTAAGGTCTATTTTAATGAATTTAAGCCATTTAGAAAGTCTAGAAACCAAAACGTCCAAGATCGTTCATAAACTAGTTGAAGGAGGTACTAGCGTGCCTTATCCAATTTGACTAGCTTTTAGGAGTCGGAAATTGATAAAAATTGGTGGAAGGGTGTCTAACATGTATTTAAGTTGATTCATAGTTGAAACTTCTGGGTACGACTTACCAAGTACCAAACAAGGGCCCTTGAGGAGGACTCTTTCATTTTTGGGTCAAACATTGCCTGGGCAATGTGCATCGACGAAGCCTGTCGATGAGGCGTGTATGGATCGACGGGGCATCGAATCCATCCGCACTTAGAAATTTTGTCTAATGGTCCATTTGGACCAGTCTCTGAACTCATCGACGGATATGCAGCACAAAAGGTGGGCTGGTCCGTCGATTGAGGTACGAGGCGTCGCGGGGTCTCGTGTGTGAGTGACCTATTTTTGCAACACGTTTTTAACTAAGTCTTAAACAATTATTTAAGGGGTTTGGTGGTTAGTTAGGCATTAAGGTAAGTCTAATTAACTTAATTAACCCCCTATATAAAGACCCCAACCCCATTAGACGAATCACAACTCACAAAACAAAACTCTCTTCCTTCTCTCTTCTTTCTCTCTCTATTGGAAGACACCATTGAAGACCAAGCTAGGGGAGGGTTTTAGGGGCTGTAAAGGGACAATTTCACCATCAATTCTTCATCAAACATTAAGGTATGGGATCTAATTCACCTTAGAGACCTCTTTTCTCAAAGGGTTCCATCAATTGATTTCCAAAGTTGAGTTTTTAAGTGGGTTTTCATCCAATACGAAATTGATGTTATGAATTGATTTGCTTATGATTTCTTTTGGATATTATGAATATATTAACATGTAATTCAACTCATGATATATCTTGATGGTTTGGTCTAGTTTGTAGAAGATGACCCTTAACCCTATGTTTTGATCTTGATATGAATTAGGTTATATTGGTTCAATTGACTTGGTTATTGGTTGAATTACTACTAAGCTATGTTCTTACACTAATAATGAATGAATTAGGGTGATTTGTGGTCTTTCATGCTAGTTCTTGAGAAGATGATTTAAGTTATGAATAAGTTGTTCATTGACCTAAATATCTTGTCTTAAGTTATGATCTAGTCTTGAATTATGATGTAATTATTCTTCTAGCCTTGTTATCATGTTGGTTATTGATTTATGATGATGTATACCCAAATTGGGTTGAATTGAGGGTTTATGGTAAGACCTTCATGATGAAATATGAGGGAGACTTTGTAAGTCTTATGATCCCTATCCTTTACTTCAAATTGTGGTTAATTGTGATTAAGACATGATGTTGTATTAGAGGATGCCTTGTATTAGTAATTATAGGGTGGTATGATGTTTAATTGAAATGTCTTGATTATGATTGTGAGGTGTTGGCTTAAGATGTAAATGTTATAAGTATGGTGAATGATTTACCAATGTGCCTTATCATGATATGGGAATGTTAATGTGCTAACCTCACCTATATGAATTGTAATGAAAGGACAATACTCATGCAATTCTTATTGAGATATGATGGTTATGATGTTATACAAGGGTTAGACCCTATGACCTACAATAAGTTATGATGATTAATAAAGACATTAAAGACATTTCAAAAAGGGACTCAAGCTTTGCACCGAGTGAACTAGAGTAAGGAGTGTCCCTTCCCCCATAGGGAAGGTAGGATTACTAATGTAATCTTGAGATTGAATACTACAATGCATGTATCATAAAGAGGGTCCCAAATATATCTCCTAGTTTTTGAACTATGTTGCCCCCATAAGAATACTAGCTAGTGGATCCACGTAGTTGCTATGTTTCATGTTTTGGTACCACCTTGGCAAGTAGTCCGCCATCTTTCGGTGTAGGGTTCCATGACACCGGATTCCACATTATCTCATGTGGTCTATGTCGGTTAGGGCAAGATGTTCCCAAAAGGTAAAATGAACTAAAGGATTGAACTCTAACTATGATAACCTAAGGGGTCTAGCTTAGTCTAAGTAGGGGTATGAGACTCTACCTAAGCATTGCACTAGTTAGCCTTGAGGGGAGCCTTAGGAGGATGTTATTATGTATAAAAAATACTTAAATGCCATATGACATGTATATGAAGAACTTTCACATTGTTTACGTACTCTAAATGTTATGACATGTGAAGTAGGAGGTTAGTCATGATTCTTGTTGGGTTACTTGATGAGTAAGGTTATGGGGCTTTGCTGGTCATTGCACTTATTGACTTGATGGGGGTTAATGGGTAGTTTTCTTGCTTTGGTTGTGTTTAAATGTACTCTTATACATGCTTGTTGCTAAAATGACTTGATGATAGAGTTACTTGAATAGGTATTCAAATATATGCTATGCATGTTGACTTGACTAGACTTGATGTTGTTGGATTTGTGATGTACATGCATATGACTTAATGAATATGTCATATTGGTTGGTATGGTCTTGTTGAATGTGTATAAAGGTTTTAAATGAAAAGTGCATACTTTATGAAATGTTCCTTTTCTTAGCATGATTTCAAAGTATGTGTGCATATGGTCTCATACTTAGTACAAGTGGTGTATTAACCCCATTTCTTCCTTTTCCCCAACATTTTAGGTTCCGATCGTTGAAGTGCTTTGAAGAGGACTTGAAGAAGGCTTGGATTTCTTATTCATCCAAGTAGGGTAGGTCCTCAATTTCCGAGGACGATGCCACTATCGAGCTAATGTCGCTGTTTCGAGTTTAAGACTATTATGTTCTTTCTTTTCCATTTAGTATGAAACATTGTATAGCCCATGTGAGGCATTCTTACTTGATGTATGGGTTATGCCCAAGTTATTACACTCTTATTAGATGGTTAAGAGATGAGACAACTATTATGACTATGTTGTATTTTATATACTTATGTGCTCGATATACATGTATATGTGTATGTAGAGGTCTATGTAAACCTCCAAGTAGAAGTAACAAAAAGTTTTAAATTTTTAGCTAAATTTGACATATGAATGTAATGATTTAACCTAAGAGGCTATTCTTAGTCCTCAAAGGGGACGCCGACGTCGGTTACGTCTAGGGGGTAAACGCGGATATGACAAGTAGTAGCTGAATTGACTAACAATTGGGGATACTTATATCGCATGTCCTTCTCATCTTCCAAAGTAGCTTTCTAAGATGGATGATTCTTCCATTGAACTTTCATAAACTTGATCTCTTTGGTTCTTAGCTTACACACATCACGATCAAGAATTGCAATGGATCCTTCTCATATTGGAGGTCCTTGTCTAATAGAATTTAGTCTCATTTAATGGAGTAATCCGCTTCACCATGATATCTCTTATACATGGACTCATGAAATACTGGGTTAACACTTGTGAGGTATAGCCAATCTATAATCCACCGACCATACAAATTAGAACCTCAAAGGGTCCAATGTATCGTGTACTTAGATTAACTTTCTTGCCAAAGCTCATCACCCCTTTCATGGGTGATACCTTAAGAAGAATATTCTCACCAGTATGCAATGTCATGTCTCTTACCTTATGATCCTACTACTTTTTCTGTCTACCTGGGCTACTAGAAGCTTAGCTTGAATTATCCTCACCTTATCGTGATCATCCTTCACTAAATCAACCCCAAAGGTTTCATATCTCCAAAGTAGAACCATCCTATTAATGATCTACATTCCCTCCAATATAATGCCTCAACCGGGGCCATATCAATGCTGGAGTGATAACTATTTTTATATGAGAACTCACACAAATGTAATAACTTACTACAATGCCCTCCAAAATCAATCACACATTCTCTCAACAATATTCTAACACTTGAATAGTTCTGTTCGACTGCCTGCCCATCTGTGGATGTAAAACAATGCCAAAAGTGAGTTACATGCCCTATTAATCATGTAATTTCCTCCAAAACATAGAGGTAAACTGCGTACCATGGCCTTAAATGATAGAGAGGGGCACCATGAAACCTCACTATTTCTTTCACATACACCTTAGCCAATTGTTCAACATTATAATCACTTATTACTGAAATAAAATTGGATGACTTAGTCAATCTGTCAACCACTACCCAAATAGAATAAAACTTCTCCAAAGTCTTGGGAAGACCAACTAATAAATCCATGGCTATCGTTTCCCACTTCTATTTTGGGATTGATATTCCTTGAAAACCTGCAGGCCTTTGATGTTCATACTTCACTTGTTGATAATTCTGACACTTAGCCACAAACTCTATGATATCCTTCTTCATAACGGACCAGCATTAAGTTTGCTTCAAATATCGATAAGTCTTTGTCACCGGGATGAATGAAATATCGCGAATTAAAAATTTGTGAATCAAGTCATCAACTCGAGGAACAGAAATTCTTCCTTTAAACTGAGCACACCTTCCGCATCAAGAGTGGTCTCGTGTGCATTACCAATCATAGTATTCTTCTTTAGTTCATTCAAATTTTCATCCTCAAATTGTTTGTCCTTGATCATTTGCATACATGTGGACCCTACTTCAATGCTAACTAACACCCCACTTTTCTCTAAGATGCCCAATTGCATGAATTTAGACCCCAAGGTGTGAATCTCCTTAGACAAAGGTTGTGTTGTTACACTCAAGCAAGCTAACCTACACATACTTATCGCCTTTCTAATTAATGCCTCTGCCACTACATTAGCCTTACCTGGATGATATTGAATAGTGACATCTTAATCTTTAAGTAATTCCATCTACCTCTGTTGTCTCAAATTCAGATCCTTTTGAGTGAAAACATGTTGCAGACTACGATGATCAGTAAACACTTCACTCTTAACATCATAGAGGTAAGCCACTAGTTATTAAGCGAAAAGACTACCACTGCAAACTCGAAATCATGCGTTAGATAATTTCTCTAATGTAACTTTAGTTGACGCGAGGCAAAAGCTATAACATTCTTATCACACGTCAACACACTTAAACCAAAATGTGAAGCATCACAATAAACAATAAAATCTTTACCTTCCACCGGTAGTGCTAGGATAGGTGTTGTGGTCGAGAGAGTCTTGATATTTTGAAAGCTATCCTCACATTTTCAGTCCATTCAAAGGGTTTCTCCTTTTTGGTCAGATTTGTCAAGTGAGAGGCAATAAAATCAAACTTCTTCACAAACAAATGATAGTAGCTAGCGAGCCCCATAAAACTCCTAACTTCCATCACAGTTCTAGGCCTAACACAATTATTAACCGCCTCAATGTCTTGATGATTTACTATTAGACCTTCTTTCCAAACTACATGCCCCAAAAATGAAACAAAAGTCAACAAAAATTTCCACTCATAGAATTTATCATACAACCTTTGTTTGCCAAGAACACCCAGAACATTACAAAGATGGTCGATATGTTATTCCTCACTTTTCGAATAGACGAAAATATCATTAATAAAGACGATAACAAAGAAATCAAGAAATGTCTTGCACACCCAATTCATTAAACTCATAAAAGGGTGGGCCCATTAGTCAACCCAAATAACATAAACAAAAAATCATAGTGCCTATAGAGAGTTCTAAATGCAGTCTTGGGCATATCCTCATGCCTAATTTTCAACTGATGGTAGCCAGACCTTAGGTTAATCTTAGAGGAAAATGATGAACCTTAAAATTAGTAAAAAAGATCATTTATTTGAGGAAAAAGGTATTTGTTTCAAATAGTGACCCTATTTATTTGCCGGTAATTGATACACATTCTCATACTACCATAATTTTTCGTAACAAATAAGATTGGAGCACCCCACGGGGAAGCACTAGGATGAATAAATCCCTTATCAAGAAATCTTGGATTTGAGACTTAAGTTCTCTTAATTCTGTTGGGTCCATGAGATATGGAGGGTGAAAATGGGATGAGTACCTGGCTCTAAATCAATGTAGAAATCTATATCTCAATGAGGAGGCATACCTGACAAATCGGTCGGAAACACTTCTCTAAGTTCTGACACCCCAAGAATAGACTCAATAGATGGAGACTCAACCTCAACATCCCGTATATGAGACAAATAACCCAAACAACCCTGCCCTATCAGTTTTCTAACCAAAATGGAGGATATGATCTTAGCTTGCTTAGACTTGTACACCCCTTCACACTCTAATTTTTTCCTTCCCAGAACTTCTAGAGTTACATACTTAGTTTTACAATCAAAATCAACATAATAAGGGGAAAACTAAGTCATACCTAAGATTATATCAAAGTTAGTCATATCCAAAATCACTAAATCAGGCCATGTTTGAAAACCCATAAACAAAATAGGACCATCGTGATAGACATGGGTGACTATGACAGACTTTCCAACTGGGTAGAAACATGAATGGGGGCATTAAGTATATAAAAATTTGAGGAAAATCTGAGGAAAATCTCACCGATACATAACAATAAGTAGAACTCGGATCAAATAATACATTATCCATCCGATCATAGATAAAAAATAGTACCTACGATCATTGTGTCAGATGCCTCTCCCTCATTCTTGCCTAAAAAGGCATAACACTAAGTCCTATTCTCATGTCGAGTGACTTTCCTGCCTGGTTGCATGTTACCCTTACTTGCATTTCCATTTCCTCTACTTTCGCAGCCTCGCTGATTTCCTGCTCGCCTTCCTTGTGGACTCCCTCAACCATTATTACCATTTTCCACGGGTACCACTTCTCTAAAAGACTGCTTCACGAAATCCAACAAATAAGGGTGGGACAATCTCTCCTTATATTCCTAAGTTCTCTGCAATTGTAGCAAGTACGATTGAAAGATGGTTCACCGCCTGATGAAGGTGCAACTTCGCTGCTATCCTGAATCAAAATTATGACGTGAAGTTCTCGACTAGTTACTTGTTGGGGCGGGCATGGAAGACTTAATTGGTATGGCTGCAATTGTTGGGCTCCCTTCCCCTTTGGCGTAAGAAATTTTGAAGTTGCCAGAGTTATTTTACGATTATAGCCAATGCCTTAGCCTGACAATCTCGCCTCACCCCCTTTACTTTCTTAAAAAAAGTCTGTTACCTCATTAAAGCTCGTTCTTGCAGCGTTCATATGAACAAATAATACATGCAATTCAGAATTTAGTACCTTAATAAATAAACATATCCTCTCTTCCTCAGTAGTCACCAATTGAGTAGCATATCTAGACAAAGCATGAAACTTAGCCTCATAAGCAACCACAATCATACATGTAGCGACCCTATAAATTAATTAGGTATATCTATAGATTCACTTGTGCTGTAAGGGCTGATAAGTACTTTAATTAATGTGTTTATGAGTTTCGAGGTTAGTTTGGTGGAGTTTGAAGTCAAACGTCAAGGAACGACCAAGACATTCGACGACTAGGCCCTTATGTGCTTGCACGTGTTCTAGTGTGCCTTTACATGTTTAGTGACTTGTTTGATGTTGAAATTGATAAGGGAGGTTCCTATGACCTAGATGTGCATTTTTTGGGGTTTAACGTCCAGGTACGACTCCACCTAGGACCCACAAGGGGGCCATAGAGGAGGACCCCAACTCAAAGACTACAAGTTTCTAGACAGCCCACATGTAGTGGCAATTGACGATCCAAACGACGGCCAACAGTTCAAACAACGGCTCATCTTTGGGCATTGATGGAGCCTACAGACCTGCAAGTTTTGAAGTTGCAGACCAAAACGATGAAGCCCCATCGACGGTACGTGGTCCAAACGACAGACCGTCGTTGGTGGGCATGGTTTGGCATCTACACACTGCCTGCAACTCGGCCTTGCTTGGGTGTTTTGGTAAATTCACCCAAATGTTTTAAATACGGAGTATGGTTGTTTTAGGTGTATTTGGGTATTTTAATAGTATTAAAGTTATTTAACTCTCATTTAGACCCTGACACCTATATCAAAACCTTTTCCTCCCAAATTCTCTCAAAAAACCTTGAGAAACGCTCGAGGTCAAGATGGAGCTAGAATGATGGATTTCAATGGATTTCTTCTTCATTTCTATTTGGATGTATTCTAATAAGGTATGAAATTTCTTTATCTAAGGCTTGCTAGAACCTTAGAGCAATTTTTTCAAAGTGATTTAAAATTGTATGAAAAAGTCCAATTTCTATTCTAACTCATTGGTTCTTGCATGGAACATTTTCAAACAATGAGATATGATATTATTGATGTATATTTGTTGTTTTACAATGATAATCTCAATGAACCCTTGATCTTCTTAAATTCTCTAAATTTGGCTATAATGTGGGTGAATTGATCATGGCTTGATATTAGTAAACTTATGTGTAGATTGCTTTGGGCTATTGATTTATGTATAGATCATGGTTGAATTGTCTATAGGATGACTTAATTTATGATTTTCATATTGTTCATTGTTGGATCAATGGTCTATTTTGATTGTTGGCTTTGAATTGTGTATATGGCTATTGGTAAGAGCCTTTGTGAAGTGAATTGATTTAAAAGGGTAAGGAATGTTGATGTTGATGATGGAAAGGTGGTAAGATGACCTAATCTCTCTATATTTTGTAGAATTGGAATTGAACTATATTTATTAGTATGATCCACTTATGGTGGCGGTGTTTATGTGTTATAATTGTGATGATCATGGCCTTGTCGGCATTATTATGTAAATTGTAGTAGTATCATGTTCGGGCTTATATGAAGGTACAATGTGAAGATGTTTAGGTGAAGTAATATGATCATTTATAAGGTTTTATGGCTTATATGAACATGTAAGAGTATGTTATGATGTGATATATGTGTGATCTTGTATAATGCGAAGATATGAAGTGAAGTACTCTTGTAATGCGTATGTGATCTTGTGTGTGTTCTAATGTTATGATTCTTGTTTAAGTGATGGTATATGGTGAAATAAAGCTAGGAAGTATCTTATATGATAATTTTGTATATGTATGTGTGAGGTTAAAGCATTTTGTGCTTTAAATGATTATACGTGTCTATGGTAGACTATGATGAGTTTCTATATGTATTGATGTGGTATCTTGTGTTGTAGAATTAGTGTCGCTACTTGGCACTTGAATGATAATCAATTAGTTATATGATGAATGTTACGTGTTGATTTGGTTGATCTAAGTCCCTTTTCTTGATGTATGAAAGTTATGTGAATACAAAGAAGCCCTTGATATTCCTTAATAATGTGCCTACATATGATGTGTCCTAGTTCTACCCTTGGCAAGTAGAACACCCTCCATCGAAGTAGGGCAGACTACGGATTCCATGCCTAGGTAGTATGGTCTATGTCTATTAATGCCTATTCTCATTATATGGAATGCATTCTAGTATTGGAGAAGTTGTACAATGTGTAGGTAGTGGAATGGGACACTATCTACACATGGCACGAGTAGGCTTTGAAGATGCTAGGATGAGGGTTCCCTAGGTCTTCTTCAAGACAATTATATGAAGTCTTCTAAATGTATGATTGTCTTTCAAATGGTTTTGATAAAATTAGGTTCTCCTAATGAAGCATGTCTTATAGAAAGGTTCTTATCTAGGGTAGCTTTGAGATTTCTTAGGTAGGCTTTAAGAGGGTGTATGGGCGGTCTCTTCATGTTTTACTTATGTGAGTCTTCTAGTAACCTTAGGTAGGGATTCTAACTGACCAAAAGTCTTATCTTATTGAATATGGAAATATGTGATGAATTGGAGTAACTTTACTTTAGGTAGTCTTGAGGACCATATAGGTGTGTGTGAAGGGGTTGTATGGGAAGCCGCTTCATATCTTTCTTAGAGGTTATTAGGATAACCTTTAGTAGAGGGGTCTATGTCAATATGGTTATGCGATTGATGTTACTTGAATATATTCTATATGTGACTATTGACTTGTATTATGTCTCTTAAGCTCTTTATGAAGGTTTTTATCATAATGTCATAAAAGCATGTTTATATACTAAATGTCCCTTTTTCATGGTTTTTGCATCGATTCCATACATAGTTCATTCAATATTCTAACCCCTTCTTTTCCCTTTTGATTAAAGTATAGGGAATTGGAAGTCCTTATATGCCATAATGGTTGATAGATTTCTAAGGGTTGAAAATGAAGTATTGGTGAGTCTTCATTGATTCGAGGACAAGACTCACATGTTCCATTTATGTCATTAGTCTTTATTTTAAGTCTTGTAAGAGCTTAGTCCCAATGTTGTACATTCATAGTATTTAGATGGTTAATGAGACATTGTAAACATAGATTTTTTAAAAAGAAGTCTTCCGCTTGTTTATTAATGAAAGTATTCTTCGTGTGTGAATAAAGTTTTAATTTCTTACTTATTTTAGAGAGTATATTATATATTGATTGATACGAGAGACTTGTGTGGGACTTCTCGTGGTCCCATACGCCGGCAGCTGCTAGTGGGTGCTCCTCAGTCGTAACAATACCACCATGCTTCAAAGCCATGAACTTATCCTTCTTACGATCCCTCAAAGTCCTAGGCATATATTTCTCAAAAATCAGAGCATGAAATTGTGTCCAAGTAAGTGGAGGTAAAACTAAAGTTCTGCATTCCATAGAACCTCCCCACCACTGCTTAGCCTTACCTTGAAGCTGAAAAGTCACAAACTCAACCCTATCCTGATGGCTAATTCCCAACTTATAAGGCTCTCATAACAATCTAGGATGAACTAATATGCGTCTTCACTCTCAAAACCATGGAACACAGGCGGTTTCAACTTCAAAAATGTGGTCCACATCTCATGCTCATTGCTAGTCATAACAGGACCCAAAAAGGGATGGAAGAAAGCATCACTGCCTACAATTCTACTTACCGTAGGGACAATGATAAAAATAGGAGGATTGGCGTGAGTTTGAGTTGCTTGAATAGAAAGAAGCATTCCTGACCAACCCCCCCTTTCAAGAATGAAATGATCTACTAATCTAACATTTGGTCAATGGAAGGAATACCAGTATTCTCATCCTGTACCTCTTACTCTTGTTCAACATCCTCAACATTCTCCTCCATCTCTTCATAATGTACGGGAGGGGCCTTATCGAGCATTTTGACCGGTACTCCATCTCTAATAGGAGCCACTATTCCTCAGCCTCTACACCTAGCTCTTCCTCTACTCCCTCCTCGGCCGCGACCTCTCGCTGCAGATTCCTCAGCTGGAGCATTGACGGGAGTTACGAGCGTGACGCTGTTAAATCTAGTGTTAACCATCCACAAACAGAACAGTGAAGTAGGTTAGATACCAATTTCAATCCACAGATACCAATTGGAATAAAGTTATAACACGGAGGAGACAAGAGAAAATAGAGATATTTCATTACGTCCTATAGGCTCTCAAAGAAAACTAAAGACTTATCTGTAAAATTTCACAAGACTCTACTAGAATAGTTTTCGTACATCAAGATCAATGAACCTAGACTCTGATACAAACTTTGTCACGACCCAAACCATCATGATTAGCACCCACACAAACCCTTCGGTGGGATAACCATTTATCCTAATTAGCTAATCAACTGAATAAAAAATACTAATACATTTAAACTACCGATGCAAGTTAAATGCCAAGGAAAGAAGTAGAGTTCTCATAGACTCCAAATAAAGGTCTAATAATAACTAACAATGTGAAAGTAATGCCTAAAATCTGAAAGTCAATGTACCAAAACATCTAACGATTAACCATAAGTCTAAACAAGAAGGGTTACAACCCCAAACCAATGAACTAATTAACTAAATAGAACAATCTAAGTCCAAAATGTGGACATCGACGAAATAAGAACTTATGACAGCCCGGAAAAAATGGCTCACCCTTGAATTCGGTCGATTATCACTAATTTTCTAAGTGAGGTCTTTCAATAGCCGCATGAAGATATCCAATACTCAATAAGGAAAAAGCAAGTGCAGTATCAGTATAAAACAAAATTTACTGGTATGATCACACAACTATCCAACTAAATGTAACATATCTAAGCAATTACAATAATATAATTTCATGCACATACCAAACATGTAGAATATCATCAATATTTATCAACAAATTACAATTTCACATTTTTCAAGATACACAATTATAACTAATCATTCGTCCTCTCTTAGAACCCAAACCCAAAATGTTAGCATACTGGAACGTGGTATCCGATCCAATGTTTATGTCTGAACGTGGAAACCCATCCCATAATTATGTCAAAACGTGGCAACATATCCAAGTTAGTGTGTAAAAATGCAACGCCTGATCCATTCAACAATCCACAATTACAACTATATTCTCATGATGATACAATAAAGTCATGATTCATGACATTCATCAATCATCAGTCTCATTTACAATAAGTGTGATCAATATTACAATATTCACATACATACATGTGTCATACTGAGACAAGAACAAGCATACATCAAACAATCATATAACAATCACTTACCTTAAAACAAGCTTGAAACCCTTAAAAACTTGATACTTTCCTTTTTGGATTCGTTCTACTTAATCTTGCTCTACAAACAATCATCCTAATACAGAAATCAATGAAACATCACCTAATTACCCAAATTAATAATCAATTCTATCAAACCTAGATCATATCCATAATCCCCATTCCCCAGATTAGAGCTTTATTCACCATAATTTGGAGATCAAAACTCTTCCGCCATTGATAATTACCCATTATATTACACTCTACGGATCGAAAAATGAATTTGGGAAATTAAAATCTTCTTTTTAGCCTCATGAATGGTGAAAAACTGTCAAGAAAATTCCTAGGTTCGTAAGTTAGCTCTCAAGTTCAAATATTGCAGAATTAAATGTTTTCGAGTTTATTTACGACTTTAAGTCGCGTCTGCCCTGCCATGATGGAACGCACCCCTTGTAATGTCCCTAAAACAAAATAGGTGAAGCTAGAGCCTAACATGTGTTTCATGAGGTTATAAAGTCTTAAAATTGTTAATAATAGTGCTTAGAGGCAGTGTTTAAAGTTTGGAAGTGTTTGTAGGTCCAACATCGAAGTTTGTCCGAGACGTTCGAAAGATAGCCTTGAGACGTGCTTGTGTGTTTCTAGTGTGGCTTGGCATATTTTACGTGTTCGTTTTGTTTTGAATTGATGTGAGAGGTTCCCAACATCTATACGAGTGTATTTAGGTTGGAAACGTCCGGGAAAGACTCCCCAAGGACCAACCTAAGGGACCTTCAGAAGAACCCAACCTTTGGGTCAAAACTGCCTAAGACAGTCTCTAACCACAATGGGCAATCAACGCACCTTTATCCAATCGACGCCCTGTATTTTGGGGGCTGTTGCTCCATATTTAGTGCGGGAGACAATCCCCCATCTTGTAGATTCTCTTACCCAAACAACGGTTGCCATCATGGCCATTCGATGGGTCTACAGCTCATGCATTGGTCAGTCGATTGACACCTGCAGATTTTTTGCACGTGTCTCGGCCAAGCCAAGGACCTTTTGGGTATTTCACCTAGTATTTTGGGCTGTTACTTAAGGGATTTTTTGGTATCTAAAGTGGTTTTATAAGTCTTGAACATATAGTTGAGTTCATTATTTAAAAAAAAAAAAAAAAGACCCCAAAAGAATCCTCTAGAACTCCATTGAAGCTTGAGGGAAGGTTGGAGCTAGAAGCTACATTTCTCTATCAAATCTTCATCATTTTCGTGGCCTTTCATAAATCAAGGTATGGTGTTTCATCCTTTAACTCTTTTACTTCAAGGAGCCAAACTTCAAAAGGCTTTTTCAAGACTTTCTTAAATTATAAATTTCTAAATTAAATTCTAGCCATGGGTTCTTTCATAAAACGTTTTGAATCAATTATTTATGATTGAATTGATTTTAATTTGATGATTCTAAGTCAAAACCTCTATGAACCAATTGAAATAATGATTTCGTTGTTTTGTCTCTCATGTGGTTGATTTGATCAAGGCTTAATATTATGGAATTCTTATTTAGACTGTGTTGGTCTATTTAAATATGTATTAATTATGTTTGAATTGTTTATAGCCTGCCTTAATTGGGTGGTTTTCATATTTAATTATGTGGATTCAATGTATAGTTTGATTATTGGATTGGATTGGTATGTATGGATATTGGTAAGAGCCTTCTGAATAGAATTAGTTGGAATGGCTATGGATTGGAGGTGTGCTTGATGGAGTGATGGTATGTTGACCTAATTCCCTCTATATTGTGTAGTATACTTCTTGAATTGTGTTGATTGGTATGGTCCACTTATGGTGGCAGTTCTTATGTGTTATAATTGTGAAGAACATGGCCTTGTCGCCATTACTTATGAATTGTGATATTTTTATTTTATAGCTTGTATAGATGATCTATGTGAAGGCTTATGTGGTATATGTGTATGAATAAAGTGAAAGTATGTTTTCTCCTAATTGATTATAGGTGATCATGCTATATTAGGGTGATTTCTCTAGTTGTATTGCTAGTGTATCTTGCTAGGTAGACTTGCTTGTTCCTACGTGATATTTAAATATTGTTGAATATGTGATACGATGATCATGTGTGTGCATTGATTGGTAGACTATATCCCTCTACTTGATACATGCTAGGTATGTGAATATGAATATCTTGACTTAGTAGGCTTATGCACCTTTGTCTTTTATGTGTTTGATGAATGATGAATGAAAGTATAGGATCGGTAGACCTAAGATGGTTCCCTTCTAAGTATGAATAATATAGGACGTTGAACATGTAAAAGAGGTCATGAACTTGGAACCTTCAATATAGAAATAAGGTTGAGATATCCTTGAAGTTTAATGTCGTAATTGCATCCTTCTTGTGTGAATGGTGGACTTAGGAATAGCTTGGCCCGAACGGCATGAAACCATCTATAAGGAAGTCATTGAGCTATCCTTATTGACCATAGAGTGACAACCCTAGTGGAACCATCTTTGGTATGTATATTATGGTTAGGTAATGACTAAGATATGGTACCTTTTCATATGCCCTTATGTTATTGAACTTAATCTTTGAGAACATTGCTAGCACCGAGAGAATATTCTTGTGGTAGTAGCTCTACTTGAGAAGGAGACTAGAGTGCAAAGAAGCCCCTTATATTCCTTAACCATGTGCCTACATGGGATGTGTCCTAGTTCTACCCTTGGAAACTAGATTCCATGCCTATCTAGTATGGTCTATGTTGGTTAATGCATATTTTCATCATGTCGGATACATTCTAGTATTGGATAAGTTCTACAACGTTTAGGAAATGGTATGGGACGATATCTAGACATGGAACAAGTAGGCTTTGAAGGTGCTAGTGTGTAGGTTCCCTAGGTCTTTTCGAAGACCATTATCTGAAGTCCTCTAAATTCTTAATGTATCATAATTGACTTAATGAATGGGTTTGAGTTAAGTTAATGTAAGTTGAAGAAAAGGATCACTATTTAGGGTAACTTTAAGGGTTTCTTAAGTAGGTTTGAAGAGGGTGTATGGGCGGTCTCTTCATGTTTTACTCAAGTGAATCTTAGAGTAACCTTAGGTGGTGAGTTAAATGTTGAAAAGTGAATAATCTTATGTTAGGTAGTCTTAAGGGTTATTTAGGTGTGCTTGAAGAGGGTGTATGGGCGGTCTCTTCTTGTCTTACTTAAGTAAATCTTAGCATAACCTTTGGTAGGAGGGTTATATGCTTATATAGTTTGAAGTGTTGTTAATGATATATGCTGGACTACTTTTATATGTGAACTTGGTGTGAAAGGTGTTTCTTATACTTATGTTATGAAGCTTTCTTCAAAAGAGCGTGAAAGAGCATGTTTTGTACAAATGTCGTTTTAGCATGATTTTATTGCATTACACCATACTTAGTGCATTCTAATGTACTAATTCCATATATTGTCTTATCTCTAAAGGTGTAGGTGGCAATTGAGAAGAGTGCTTGGAAGTGAAGCTTGGATATTAGTGTTGTTTCAAGCATGTGTTGGTATATCCTCAGTTGTTTCGAGGACATAACTATTTTTAGTTTTCTTATTCAAAGACATTGTAATAGACTTAGATATTTTCTATATTGTTTATGTATTGTCCGTGAACCAATATATTTGTGTGTCTAAGATGGCTAAGAGAGACTTAGTGTTTGCTATCTTTTCTATAAAAGGGATTTTATGATGATGTTGTTCTATTTTTCATATATTTTTATGCAATGAATTATGTCTAAGGGCTAGTATAATACCTCCGAGAGGTCAAATACGTCATGTGGCTAGTTGAGAATGACCTAAGTTCTAGGGTATACTCCCGAGTCGTGACACCCCACTACTGTGGCCCTGCCATAGTGGCAGAAATCTCACCTAAGTGGCTTGCACGGAATCAATGAGCAAATTTAATAATTCCAAGACCCAATTTTTCAACAAACCTTTTACCAATGACATTAAGAAACTACCCGTTCATAATAAGATGAATTTTGGGAGTTCTAGTCGTCCGAATTAAATTTCGTAAAGTCGTACGGGTTCCTTAATGACTTATATATATACTCAGGTGATAAAATTCATAATCAAACCACCTTATTGCTATAATATTTCCGTAAAATTTAATGACTTCAATTTCGTTCTAATATGTACTAGATTGGCAAATCCAAGTTACTATGAAAAATTTTTACACCCAAAAGTTTTCCCCGTTGGATTTTCTATAATGACGAAACCCGATTGTTACATTTATGTAAATATATACTTATGTATGGTATTCGATATTTGTGATTATTTTTTCAAATACCAAATACCGTACCAAATATCAAAAAAATTAAATTGTATACCATATACCACATAAAATACCATAATATCAAAACCACGATATTTAAAATTTCGGTATGATATGGTAATCCGGTATGTTTTACCCACCCAAATCTAATATTATCTCGGAGAATAATTTATTAACGGTTATATTTTTTACTAATTTAACATAGGGACAAAAATCTATTTACTTAAATAAGCCTAATTAATAAGGAAAAATGAGACTAATATATAATCGCCTATAAATAAAGATTATGCCTAAACTTAAGAAATCAGTTCGAACAAGAAAAAAAATTATTTCTCTCTATTTCACGCTAAAATTCTCTCCAAAATTTCCAGTTCTTCGTTTAAATCGCAATGGCTAATAAAAGATTTAGAGGAATAATATAGTCTCTTTCAATTTCATGCCATGAAAAGCCGAAGAACAAGCCTACAAACGTAACAACTCACCGTGGGTAGTGACTCGAAAGCTAATATATAGAGATAAGTCTTATTTATTAATTGATCTGAGTAACGTGAGGGGCGTCAAGAGAAAGATTACCCCTAAAGAGGATTTGGGATTTCATCGTTTTTAACAATTGATTATATTCTTCCATACTAGAAATATATAGGACAAGGCTAAGTTTGATGAACGCGTACATGGTGCCGGTTGGTGTATGAGATATACCAAGAAGAATGATCATAAGAAGTATGAAGATGAAACCATTAGATTTTGGAAGAAGAATGATGACTATTCTAAACAATTGTGGGATTGTTTAATAATCGTATATTGGTTGTTTGGTGATGTAATTGAGATATATTGGGATCCTAGGATTTCAAAGTTATGTTCAAATTAATTTCAACGAATCGTGATTCAAGAGTTAGGCATGTATTGAATCATTTTTATTATGGGCTTTAAGAAATTGAGATATCTTCAAATTTTATATACAAGAATTAGGAACAAACGCAAGGCGTATGAGTTTTGCAAGAAATGATTAATGTTTACTCTCTATTAAAGATATTGTGCTCCAATGCGTTGTTATACAATCTCAAATATCTGTAATTAGTGTTTGAATAGGTAAGAATTGAATTAGAATGAACAAAGAACTGATATATCAAACTGATTTTCCAAAATCTTGTTGAATCATTCTTGAAAAGTCTTATAGCAAGCACAATATTTTAATATAACCTCTTTTGTATTTTTTACTTGAATTTGTTGATATCATCATCTTCGTGCCTATGTTCTACTAATCTGAATTTCTTTGTACTTGAATTCTAGTAACTATGTGTGTGCATAGCATTAGTCTTTGTAGTTCTTGATGTTTCACCTAACAAAATATGTGTAGTAGCGTCAAAGAGATGATTTTTTTCCTTTGCAAACGCAGTAACACACAATTCTTTTGATTCAATCAACTCCATTTAAACCTTTGCGTACCCCTGCTCATCCTCTTTTCAATCGTAAAATAAAATAATCAAAGAAGAAAATAAAAAGATGTTTTGGCTGAATAATCCTAAATGTCCGAGCAACTTTGAGAGGAACACTTTGGTAATTTATAGTAGGTGGAAGAGTCTATTTGTCATGTGTACTTTCACACTATTTAATGTTTTATATTATGAGTCTAATTGTTACGTGTATTGTCACATTATATAATGGTTTCATATTATGAGTCTATTTATTATGTGATTTGTCACATAGTTTAATGTTTATGTAATATGAGTCTATTTTTACATGAGTATGTTTACTATATTTTAATAGTTTCATATTATGTGAATCTATTATTAGATATCCATATATTGTTATATTAGAAGGAGAGCCTTGAAAAAACATAATGTTATCAATGTCTGACCTATATGTCACTGGTTTGAGCCATTTAAGAGGTCACTTATTCTTGCACTAGGGTAGTCTATTAACATCACACCCCTGGGCGTCTAGCCTTTCTTGGACCCTGCTAACACAAAATGTTATTCTTTATTGACTTTTCTTATTAGGGTCAAAAAATTAAGACCAGTATATTTGAGCTACTTCTTGTGTAATTTTACGAAGTTCGATGCCACATTTGTGTCTTTTCTTTTTAATAATGACCTTCTTTAAAAAAATATCTCTTACACATTTATGTACCTTTTAGGCAATAGTCTAAAAATCTCTCCCGAGCAAGCTGATAATGGTATGAGGAATGTCCATGTAAATTATGTCTTGGTTCATTTCCTCGTTTATTTTAGGAAATTATAATTCCTATTACTTTAAAAGATCCTTTGTCCTAATATATTTGGAAAAGGAAAATATTGTCCTTATAGGATTACAACACCTTTTCTTATAGGTTTAGGTAAACTTGGGGATCAATATATTGGGTATGTAGTTGGGGATCCTAAATAATTGTAAAACTTCTTCCTCTCTTCCATAGTGGAAATATCTTTTTTTTTATTTTGGAAGAGTAGGCCTAGTCGAACCTCATTAAATTCTTGTGTTATTATTCTTCTGTATTTCTTTGTTGTGATTCTGTGCTACTTAATCCACAATATTTCTACAACAATTGGTATTAGAGCCAGGTTGGGGTTTCTCGACATAATCCAGGGTTCAAATGTATCCATCATCTTCAACAAAGTATATGTGAAATAGAGAAATTTTATGAGGGATCTAATTTTAGTCTATGGAAGATTAGAGTCTATGGAAAATTAGAACGAGATCTTCCTTGGTGCTACATTGGTTATCGAAACAAGAATACATGGAGGAGAGGTCTTTGAGTGAGATATTAACGAGGATTACATATAATGTTGGTACGGGTATCATAGAAGAGAAATCTGCAGCAATGACATGGCAGAAATAGAATGTATGTACTATAAGAATCGCTGACGAAACCACCCCTACATGAAATAAAAGATTATACAATCTTGATATGAATTTTAAAATGGTCAAGAATCACCTTGATGAGTTTAATTCAATTATAATGGACATGAGGAATGTAGATATAATTGAAAGTGATGATAATGACCTAATTATGTTGTGTTATTTACCACCGCCTTATGATATCTTTGCTGATACATTAATATATGGGAAATATACTATCTCACTTGATGATGTTAGGAATGCGTTAAATTTTGAAGAGTTGAAGAAGAACTTTACGGATAACAGAACTCAGGGTGAAGGTTTTGTGAATAGGGAAAGACTATAACAAAAGGACTTTAATAGAAAAAGGTTTATTGCTAGATCAAAGCCTCGAGAAAGGAAGCGAAATTGATATGAGTGTAGGGAGAAGGTTCATTACAAAAGAGATTTTCCTAAACTGAAAGAGGAAAGGGGGAAATAGAAAGTTGATAAGAAAGTTGATCATAGATAAAATTCTTAGGTTCTTGATTTTCGTGCAACTTTTCACTTGGTTTGCAACGTATAAATAGACGAGTGTGACTGTCTACCTAAGTGATGAATCCATTAGAGGTAGAGGGGGTAGGTAACATCAAATTGAGAATGTTTGATGGCATCATCAGAAATATTGAGTGTTGGCATATTCCTAGAATTAAGAGAAATTTTGTTTCTCTTTCGGCTTTGGATGATCAAAGGTATAAGTTTCATCAGAGAATGGAACACTTAAAGTATCTAAAGTCTTCATGGTACTCATGAAGGGAAAGCTTTATTCTAGACTATATTATCTACAATCTAGTGTATTTGAAGGGGAAACAATAGTAGTTTCAGGGAAAGATGATCTTAATCAGTCATAGTTGTGGCACTTACAACTTGGTCATATGACAGACAAGGGATTGACTTTGTTGAAAAAGCAGAATTTTTTGAATGGTTATATAAATCAAGCTTTAAATTTTTATGAAAATTGTGTATTTGCAGAAATCAAGGGAGAAGTTCAGCACGAAGGCTATTCAGATGGCCAACGACACTTTAGATTATATATATTCAGACTTGTGGGGTCCGAACAAAATTCCCTCAAAAAGTGGCGCAAGATACTTTATGAATTTGATTGAATAGTACTCAAGAATGGTATGGGTATATTTCTTGGGAAAAAAAAAGATGAGGCATTTTCAACATTTGTTAAATGGAAGACTATGGTTGACATGAAAATCGGAAGAAAAGTTAAATGTCTTCGAATGGATAATGGGTTGAAATTTTACAACTTTAATAACTTCAGCAATAGAGAGGGCATAGTGAGACACCACATTTGTGCTGGAACACCACAACAAAAAGGAGTTGCATAACATATGTATAGAACACTTTGTGATACGAATTATGCATTGACGCTCATATGTTAGCACACATTTTAGGCTGAAGAAAACAATACAACTTATTATTTGGTGAATACATCTCCATCTACAACCATCGACGTAAAAACTCCTTTTGAGGTTCGGTCTATTTCACCTGGTTATTATACAAATTTAAAAATATTTGGTTGTCTTGCTTATGCTCTTGTAAGGGATGGAAAACTTGAGTCAGGGGCAAAGCAGTGCATATTTCTAGAGTATGTGACTAGAGAAAAATGTTATATATTATGGTGCATAGATTAAAAGAATTCAGGATTAATTATAAGCAACGATGTGTCATTAAATGAATATGCCTCACTAGACAGTCAGAAGGACAAAACAATAGTAGAAATAGATCAGAGTGTTAATGATTAGATAGAAGTTAGATCTCTAGTACCTCAACCCAATCATTTTGAAGTAGAGGAGGTGCAAGACATTAATCCATATGATACCGATGATGCATCTATACAATAATAATCGTATAGCATTGCACTATGTAGGAAAAAATGAGTAACCAGCTGTCACAACTCAGAGTACACCCTAGACGTCACATGGCGTATAGGACCCCGAGAGGCCTACACAGGCCACTTAGCACTATTCATACAAGATAATAGAAATTATGAGTTCAAATGACACTATTCAAATCATTAGAGTTGACAAAACATAGTGGAAGTCTAACATAGTCTCATTGATAACTATTTCAATAAAGAGTGACTCAGACGTAACCCATACATCACATACAAAAATCTGAAATGAAAAAACATGAAAGAAATAAAGGAGTCTCCTTCTTCGGAACATAAGAACTCACCAATCCTCAAAGCTCAATATAGGGTTCACTAGCCATGAATATGCAGAATAGAACTGTCTAACCCTACATTAGAGAAAAAATGTAGGCAAAATTATGTGATAGTACATAGAATTTACCAAGTATGATGGCAATGCAAAAGAGCTATGGAATAACGTTAGAAAGGAATTGACATGACATGTAATGACCAAGCTGAAACCTAAGAAAAAAGGTCAGAAAACATAAATCATAATCATGGTCAATGCAAGATAATATCTTTAAAACATGTGTGAGATGCTTCTAAATTAACCTTAGCTCATTATTGTGGGAAGTTTTCAATTAGCCTGCATTTACCATGTGAGCTATAACATGGAATCAAGTGTCTATCTCACACTAAAAAGATATGTCCTTACTTTCCAAGGTAAGTACCATAAACATCTAGCTTAAGTGGATACACAAACTAATGTCTATCTAAGTAAAACAGATAGTGGAACATAGCTATTGGATAGGGAGATTTCTACCGAAAACCTAGCCTCTACTACGAGAGAGCTTCCATATTCATATCGTCTAGGTTCTAAGCGTAAATCCCATGGAATATTCATTAATCTTAGTTTGTCTTATCATTATCATACATGGTTAATATCCTTTTGTCGTATCATCCATGTAAGGGCACATCAAGTAGCCAATCCAAGGTAGAGTTCATTAGAATAGCTCCTAGTTCTTGATTCAATATTTTACTTGAGAAAAGTTCATTAGAATAGCTCCTAGTTCTGGATTCAGTATTTTACTTGAGAAAAACTTTCAACCTTATAAATGCTTCATCGAAGAAAATCTTTTCACAACAACAACAACATCAATGATTCACTGTCAAAGAAAATCTAAAATTATTTACATCAATTTTATAGAGAGCACGCATATCTTTATTAATTCATCTTTCATAGTTCAAAACCCCCATTATATGAATATATTCTAGAAATCATGGATTTTATATGGGTTCATGGGGATTTAACTTCAAAACATGCAATTGCTTCAATTCATCAATAAAAAGACATAAATCAATCAATTAAATCATTATTGAAGGAACCTATGAAAATTGAATATAACCCCTAATTTTATTGAGGAAATCTTGCTTAACAAAATCGAAGAATTTAGGAACCCTATGGATGAAAGGAATCCATAGGTGAATACTATCATACTTTTGAGTTTAAAGCCCACAATAAATGGAGAATGGGAGACTTGTTCTCAAAACCCTAGATATATTCTTCTTCTTTAGAGTGAAAAATATTTTAGAGGATGAACTTGATTAATTTTTTAGAAATTTAGGAAAATGAATTTAATTGGGTAATTTGGAGGTTTTAATAGGTCTTAGGTCATAAGGCTAAACGAAGTAGTATAGGGTTATAATGATTAGGAAAAAGACCAAAATGCTTTAAAAATAACTTTCGACTCGACCTACAGTCTGTAGTTTCGCTTATGAACTCATTTGCTGAACTATAACTCAAGTATTGGGACCTTAAATATTATACCTTCAATGATGGGACCTATGTACAACCTATTCGTCTCCCTACGGTCCGTATATGGCCACCGTAAGTCCATGTTTAAACCATAAAATTTAACTAAATCTTTAACTCACCTACAAGACCTATCTACGACTCGTACATTGAACGATGTACCATCTTGGCGGACCATAATAAAGGCCACAGTTCTTGTTTTGAAAACTTATTTTTCCCCTAACCGACGGATGCCACCTATGGTTCATAATAGTAAGTGGGAGTCGTAGGTCATATTTTCAACTTAAATCGGCATTTTCCATTCTTTTAAAATATGAGGTTTTACATCAACCAACCAAAGAGATTCACAAACGTGGTGGATAAAGTCTTTTATGATATGCAAATTTTATTGAATTTGCTTTGTCAATTTCACATACCATTGATGTGCTTGAGACTAATAGCTATAAAGAAGTTATCTCTAGTTTAAACGAAGATTTATGGGTTGGTGCTATGGATAAAAAGATTGAGTAACTACAAAAGAATCAAAACATGGAGCCTTAGTTCATTTCCAAGGGGACAAAAGTTAGTCAAACATCAGTTTATCCGAGATGTTATGTGTAAAAAGGTTGTTGATATTAAAAAGTTATCTACACATAATAATCTAGGAGAGAGAATAATGACCAAGACAGTCTAGACGAATAAGCTTAGGCAGTACCTAGACTTGATTGGTGTGAGTTGTACTGAGTGAGTCCTTTGGAAGGCTAGAGCAAGGCATAGAGGCGTTAATCCAATTGAGGAAAGGAACTCAAGCCAAGGGGAATAACAGTCAATTATATCTTGAATTATTTCCTTGTTTATATTAGGAAACTATAATTCCTATTAGTTTAGAAGATCCATTGGCCTAATAGATTTTGAAAAGGAAAATATTGTCCTTATAACTGTAACACCTGGTATTCTAGATCTAAGAGAAATATAGATTCCTGAAGTTGCAAGTGCACCAACGATGCCACCTACGGACCCATAGTGTGACCCACGAACCATAGGTCGCGTCTGTGGTTGGCCACCTCCAGCTCCCTTGCCCGAACATCATAATATTTCAGCCAAGTGTTGACCCACGCCAAGACCTATGGACCCTAGGTGGGACCATGGATGATGGACCAGGTCTGTGGTTCAGACTCCCCGGAAGCCAAGGAAAATTCAGCTAAGTCCAAAACCACCCCAGGACCTATAGACCGTATTTGGGACCACAGTTTGTGGTTTGGACTCCTAGAACCCCAGGAAAATTCAGCCAAGTCCATAACAACGCTAGGACCTGCAAATCCTAGGTGGAACCACGACATATGGACCAGGTGTGTGGTTCAGGCTCCCTAGATCCCAACCTATGAAGCCCTATGCGTTGCACAACTAAAATATGTCATTTTGGTCAGTTTTAGTCTACTAACCTTATTAGACTTTACCCAAGTCAAATCATTCTCCAAAATTCATCCAAGTTGAACAATAAAGAGGAGAAAGAGTCAACTAACCCTCTCCAAGAACGTACAAAGGTTTCCTCCAGTTCCAGCCCCGAAATAAAAAGATCTCTCCATGAAATTTATCACCAGGTTTGTTGGATTTCACTAGTGGATTTCATTCACCCATTAGGTCCCTAGTATCCTATCACATTCTTGATTCTCTATATCATTTTTAGATCTAGGGTTTCTAGAACTTCAGATTATTGTTGTGATATAGTTGTTAGACTAATCCAAATCAGATTATCATGGTTTGAGGAATTTTTGCTTAGTTCTTGTGTGAAACTCAAAACCCAAGTTGGGTAGATTCGTTTAGTTCATGAATTACACTTGCTTGGTGAACTTATTTATATGTACACGCCCAATTAAGAATGTTTCATTATTAGTATATTAATGTTGCATTTTCAATTAGCATGTCAGTATTTGAGTTATTTAGTATTAACAGAAATTGAGTAATAATGTGTTACATACATAATCAGTTGGTAGTAGGCTTAATATGGAGCGGGATAAGGGTCAGTCACCCTTATAGTCCCAAAACTACGTTTCTTCGTACAATAAGTCCCCTCTGTGGGCAACATATTTAGTGATCATGCTAGTTATGCCTATCTATCCCTAGTAAGGTATAATGGGTCCTCCCGAAGGGGCGATACATCAAACACCATGAATAGATCTTATGGTTTTATGTCGGTTAACAGTAGCTCCCAAAGTTAGAGTCTAGTGTATTTAGTAAGTTATCAATTATAGTTTCATATTCAGTCTCAACTTATTCAGTACTTTGTCATTGCATTCAATTAGCTAAGTATTTAGTATAAAGCAATATTTATCCCATGTTCAAATTATATCAATGTTGTTATTCCTTTGTTAAGTTATGTATACGTTATTCAACTTTATTCTATCATACATGCTCAGTACCTTTCAAGTACTTGCGCATACTCTACTCTACATCTTCTCGTGATGTAGGTTTAGGTCCTCGGCATTTAGATCACACATAGATTGGTTCCCGATCTCTAGTTTCGCAGTATATATGGTGAGTCCTTATTCTTCAAGCATGATTTACATGTCACTATTTAAATTATCCTTATTTTAGTTTCAGTTTTTCAGGAAATTAGCTCAGGGCATGTCCCAACAACTCTAGTCGGTTAGGGTTTTTTATTTAGACATAGTTAGATTCAATTTTAGTTTGAGTTTAATTTTTCAGTTTTCATTAAACTAAGTTTTATATAATCAGATTAGCAGTGGGTATTCCCCACTTTTAGTTAATTATGGTTTTATTCTTTTGCATAGTATATTTCTTTTATTTAGCTTGGGGTCACTCGTGATCCTAAGTCTCACGTTAACGTCGAGGGGGTAGCCTTAGGGTGTGATAATAGGATTCAAAAACCTTTTTCTTATAGGTTTCAGATCACTTGGAATCTATATATTAAGTGTGTAGTTGGGATCCTAAAGCATTGTCGAGCTAATTTTATTCTTTCATAGTGGAAAACTCTCTCTGCTTTTTCTGTGAGGAATAGCCCTAGCCAAACATCATTAAATTCTTGTGTTATTCTTATTCTCTATTTTCTTTGTTTGGGATTGTGTTATACTGAATCCACGAAATTTTCACAACTGTCCGACTACGATCTAAAATTATAGAAGTTATTACCACTAAAAGAAAAAGACTTTATTAAGACCAACATTTAAGGACGAGTTTATATTCTAGTGTCTAAAAGTATATCTACTAGGACAAGATTATATTTCAGTCCTTATTGGTATATCTTTTTCTAAAGACATTAAATCCGCTCCCTAAAAAATTTACTTACTAGTCCTAAAATGTAATTGTCGGCATTGAGGGCACTTGAGCGGGAGATTTTTCCACCATACGAATATTTTCTATTCACCGAAAAATTTTAGGCGCTCAAATTTTTTTCAGAAAGTAAAAAAAAAACTATCCTTTAAGTAATTTCTCAAAATAGAATTTTGTCCTAATAAATGCCCCAATTTCTTCAGCACGCTTGTTAGCTACTACAACTCATTCATGAATATGTTTTGCCTAATCTCAACGATGCTCAGCCCTTGAGTGGATAGATGTGTCTTGTTTCTTTATATTGGTGTTGTCTGCCCTAATCTCAATGAAATTCTTCCAACAAATTGATTATATTGTCGTCTTCTTCCTCGTGTTGTTGTTGCTATGGTCGAACTAGAATCCATCACACCTTTGTACGAGATAATTTAAGGTGGCTTCATTCTTCTAATCGATTTATTGCTTCTCTACTCGAAATAGAATCCAACAAAGCTTGCTTGAGGCAAAACTTTAGGTGGGTGCATCTTTTAATTGAGTTTTTGTGTTTCTTTCATAATAGTAATGACGTTTTTTGTTGTGTATTCAAGTTACTTCTATTATTCATCTTTTTAAACATTAATTAGGTTAATGATTTCATCTCTAAATATTATTGTGTGTTTCCCTAATCTCAATGATGTTCTACCCTTGAATGGATGGTTGTGTCTTTTTCCTTTTGTTATAGTTTTCTGCCCTTATCTCAACAAAATTCTTCTGGTAAATTGATAAAGGTGTATTCTTGTTACTCGTGTTGTTGCAGCTCTGGTTGAAATTGAATCCATCACAACTTTTCTTGAGACAAAGTTTCAGGTGGCTTCATTCTACTGATCGAGTTGTTTCTACTCTGCTCGAAATAGAATCCAACACATCTTACTTGAGACAAAATTTCAGGTGGGTTTATCTTCCTATTGAGTTGTTGTGTTTCTTTCATAATATTAATGAAGTTTTTTTATGGTATATTCAAGTTACTTCTCGTATTAATCCTTTTTAACATTAATTAGGTTAATAATTTCATCTGTAAAAATTATAGTGTTTTGCCCTAATCTCAACGATGCTCTACCCTTGAATGGACAAATTTGTCTTCTTGCTTGTGTTGCAGTTTTCTATCTTAATCTTAATGTCATTCTTCTAGTAAATTAATAAAGGTGTCTTCATGTTCCTTGTGTTATTGCAGCTCGGGTCGCAATAGAATCCATCACTGCATTGCTCGAGACAAAATTTCAGGTGGCTTCATTCTTCTGATCGAGTTGTTACTTCTCTATTCGAACTAGAATCCAACACAGCTTACTTGAGAAAAAATTTCAGGTGGCTTCATCTTTCGATTGAGTTGTTGAATTTCTTTCATAAGTTATACTAATGAGTTTTCTTCTTGTGTATTCAAGTTACTTCTTCTTCATCTCAATTTTCTTAACACTAATTATAGATTAATGGTTTCATTTGCTAAAATTTATTGGGTGTTGAGGTTCTTCGAGCCACATACATGATACAGACATATACATGTACATGACTTGTATTTCAATGACTCGTAGTCATGGTTAAAAGTAATTATCAAAATCTTGAATTATAAAAACATAGATGTGAAAGAATGATTTGGTCCTTTTTGGAATCATAGGTTGATGTAGGATTACGAAGAACCTATCGTTTAATTTTGAAATTACTTTGTTTCACTATTCTTAGCTATTCACATTAATGGGGTATTAATCTACTCCTTAGCTATCCATTGTCTATCTTTACAAATGTGTTTTCTATTTAGTACCTCAAGTATCTTGTGTGTACATTCAAGTTGTATTTTCATGCAAACCGTTCTTAGATTTGGGACTCGTTGATTCAAGCATGCTTCATTTCTTGTGCACCATATGTGATATATAATTGCTGCTGATATTTTCCATAGGAATGCTTTGCTTACTTCTCCAGCGGCCTTTCTAGCAATGATATTCCACCACTCATTTATATCTTGCTGAACTATTTTAATTTAGAGCCACTTCATTATGTTTGTTAGACATGCTTGAGAGAAAGCACATATAAAGAAAAGATGTTATATGTCCTCGTCATTTCTTCCACACAATTCACATTTCATATCAGTGATCAAATCCATTACCTTCAGTCTTTCTTTGTTCAGTAATCTTCCATGCATAGGGATACTTAGGGATACTGCTAGTGTTCCATACCCCTCTCCAGAATGGCCATTCCTCTCCTTGTCCACTTCTCCACATATAGCCACTCTTAATAGTGTATTTCCCTGCTCGTTTGAGCCACCCATTCTGAACATATCAATATGTATATTTCCTTTTTAGTCCATATATTTTCTTCCAATACCAACATGAATCTTGTGGAGCATTGTATTGCCACCAATCCGTACCTTTCATGTAAACATAGTTTACCCATTTGACCGACATAGTGTCTTCTTTGTTTGCAATATGCCAGACGTACTTTGCCACAGCTGATTAATTCCATGTTATCCCTTCTATAATCCCTAACCCTCCCACTTTCTTAGGTCTTCACAACAAGTCCCAACCTATGAGTGGGGGTTTATTTGTGTGAAGTTGACCAGTCCATAGAAAGTTACGGCAAATTGTAGTGATTCTCTTTATTACTCTCTTAGGCAGTATTAGTATCGCAGACCAGTCAGAGTATACTTAAATTAGTACTGAATTTACAAGTTGTACTCTACCTGCATAGGACAGGTTTTTAGAACCCCACATGTGTATGACTTAACCAAGCATATTGGAGACTTAATCTTATAGGCTTGCTTCCAATTTAATACAAGCTTTAGCTCCTCCAAATTAAACAATAGCATTGTATTTCCTTCCAATGATAGGAACTAGATATGCAAGAGCTCCTGTCTAATCACATTTGTTAAGAGCAATCTTATTTCTACCTTTTATATGAATATAAGAATATATATTTTCAAAATTGATCTTTTTTGTTGGCCTTCTTGATCATGGGTAATACTTAACTTTAATAAAGTTGGAAAAAAAGAGTAGAATATATTATGTCCAATAGTTTGCATGTATACATATATATACCTATATATATATATATATATATATATATATATATATATATATATATATATATATATATATATATATATATATATATATATATATATATATATATATAACAGTGGTAATTAACTCTTCTTTTTTGTTATAAAAATTAGTAACAACAACTGGAATAAGAGAAACTGAATCAAGACAACTTTATTCAAGTGGATCAAACTTTTCAGTATCAATAAAGATACAAACTTTATCTTGGATATTCCTCCAACAAGTTAAAATATTATTGAAGATTAAGAATTATTCTAGTAGGTCTTTTTCATTTGGTTTTACAGAGAGAATTTCTGTTCATTTGGTCTTACAGAGAGAATTTGTGTGGGAATCTGATTGTAACTGGTAACTGTCTGGATTTAAGAGTATTTCTTATTCTTTATATTTTTAATCTAAATTTTATGTACTCTTAAAGTTTATGGCACCTTGTAAGCAGTGGATCCAACTTGTTGATAATCAACTAGATGAAACCTACATACTCGGTGTGCAAAAGTTTTTGGATTATGCTTTTAAAAATCAGGAGAAGAGTATGAAATACGATGTTTATATGTCAAATGTTGCAACGCAACTATAGGAACTCGTAAAGTAGTTGAGATACATTTGATAGTATATGGAATAATTCGCAATTACACTTTTTGGTATCATCATGGAGAACGTTTGGGTGAGCCATTGTCAGTATCATAATAAGAATAAGAATCTGAAGATACATCAGAAGATGAAGAAGATGATGAAGTCGAAGAACTGTTGAGAGATTTATATACTAATCTTGAGGGAGGAACTACACATAATGATTGTGATGATTTACTTGAGGAGGACCCAAATGCTGAAACAAGAAAATTTTACAGCCTATTGAAGGATTTCGAGTTGCCATTATACAAAAATTCAAAAGCTTCAAAGCTTTCTTCTTAGATCAGATTGTTGCATATCAAAAGTATGGGTTGTTGGAGTAATGCATCATTTACAATGTTATTGAAATTGTTGAAAGAGGATTGTTACCTGTATGCGCCAATTTGTCGGATTCATATTATGAGGCGAAGAAGATTATTAAGTAACTCGGTATTTCATATGAAAAGATTGATTCTTGTACCAATGATTGCATGTTATACTAGAAGGAGGATAGCTTACTTGATTCTTGCAAAGTTTGTGGTGCATCGAGATAGAAAATAAATACTCATAGTGGGGAAACAAAGAATAAAAAAGGTAAAAATATAGCGTTAAAGAGTTTACACTATTTTCCTGTAAAGCCTATACTTCAGAGGTTATTTATGTCTACAAAGAAGTCTTCTTTGATGACATAGCACAATGATAAAAGAGTTGATGATGGAATAATGAGGTATCCGACTAATTTAATGGCATGAAAGTCATTTGATGAACTTCATCCTTCATTTGCGATTGAGCCTCGTAATGTTTGACTTGGACATGCTAGTTATGGATTTCAACCATTTAGAAATTCAAAAACATCTTATAGCAGTTGGCATGTGGTTCTAATTCCGTATAATTTACCACCTTGGTTGTGTAAGAAGCAAGACAATTTTATTTTGTCAATTCTTATTCCGGGTCAAAATGGTCGAGGAGATGCAATTGAAACATATCTTCAACCTTTAATAGAGGAATTGAAGGAGTTGTGGGATGTTGGTATTGAGACCTATGATGCAGCTATAAGAAAAAAATTTCAATAACATGCTTCTTTATTGTGGACAATTAATGACTTTCTAGCATATGAAAATTTATCTGGATGGAGTACAAAAGGAAACTTAGCATCCCAAGTTGTAATAAAGACACTTCCTCAATTAGATTGACTAATTGTAAGAAGCAATGTTTTATGGGTCATCGGCGTTATCTTTCTCAGAATCAGAAATAGAGAAATGATAAAGACTCATTTGATGGTAAAATGGAGAAAAGGCCCCCACCAAAAGTATGTTCTGGTATTGAGATACTTAATAAAGTTCAATATCTTGAAGGGCTACAGTTATCAAAGGATCCTAAAAAGAGAAAGAAGATATCTCATGAAAATCGAGGGGATAATTGGAACAAGAATTTTTTTTTTAACTTCCATATTGGAAGTGTCTGTTGTTACGACATAATTTGTATGTTATTCATATTGAAAAAAATATATGTGATAATATCATGGGGACAATCATGAATAGCAAAGGTAAGACCAAGGACACAATTAAAACCCGATTAGACATGCAAGAGATGAAGATTAGGCCGGAATTGCACCCCATCCAAAAAGGGGAGAAAATTGAAGTTCAAACAACATGGTTCACATTATCTCCAGTGGATAAGCTCAAATTGTGCCTTCTCTTTAACAATCTTAAGGTTCCTGATGGTTATTCATCGAATATTTCTCAATATGTGAACCTGAAAGATCACAAGATATCTGGATTGAAAAGTCATGATTCTCATGTTCTCTTGTAACATCTACTCCCTCTTGCTCTTTGTTGTATGCTCTCCAAAGAAGTGTGTGAAATGCTTATTGAATTATGTATATTTTTTAGTGTTCTTGGATCAAAGGAGATGAGAATTGATAACTTGGAACATATTGAAGTGCAAATACCCATAACACTTTGCAAGTTAGAAAAGGTCTTTCCTCCTCCTTTTTTTGATGTCATGGTGCACTTACCTGTTCATTTATCTACTGAAGCAAATATTGATGGACCGATTCATTATCGGTGGATGTATCCTGTGGAAAGATGGTTATATTTTTTGAAATCTCTCATTTGTAATAGAGCTTGTCCAAAAGGTTGCATTGGAGAGGGCTATATTGCACATGAATGTATGACACTGTGTTCAAGGTATCTGCATAAAGTCGACACAAGATTCAATCGGCCTGAACGAAATTATGATGGTGGTTTAAAACAATTGGATGGTGGGTTATCTATCTTTTGTCAACCTGTAAGAACACTAGGAGTTGAAGATACTTGTGAGCTTGAGGCGGATGAATTAGAACAAGCATATATATACATACTAAAGAATTATGATGAAGTCATACCATATATCAAATATTGAGAGTTCTTTCATATAATCTCATTATTATTATTTCTTTTAGGGAAATTACTTTTTCTATTGGAGGACTTATTGTTCAGTTCAATTTTGTAGAATGTTTGCACAAACTCATGAGAATGCTCTACACTTGTCTGACGCTGAATGTAGTGGACAATTTATTAAATGGTTTAAAGATAAGGTGTGTAATACATAGATATCAAATTTGATATTCTAATATTGTAATACTCATTCTAAATTATTCCACATAATCTTATTGATAGGCTGCTCAATTGCATAAAGGAGATGATAGTTGTATCATGGAAGATCTACTCTAACTTTCACGCGGCCCCACACAATATTCGACGCGTTCTAATGGTTACGTCGTCAAAGGATATAGATTTCATGTAGAATATTATTATAAAAAGTTAAGGACTCAAAATTGTGGTGTTGTTGTATTTGGTAGAATGATGAAGATAGTGATAACATTGATTACTATGGCGTCGTAATAGATGTAATTGAGTTGCAATTTGTCATTGATAGAAGAGTGGTTTTATTTCGAGTGTAATTGGTTTGATGTGTATGATGAAGTAAAAGGAGTTAAAAACGATGAGTATGATTTTGTGAGTGTTAATCCAGATAGATTTTAGAAAACAAATGAGCAATTTGTTTTAGCGGATCAAGCATCTCAAGTTTTTTATGCTACTTATAATACCAACAAAGGTTGGAAACTAGTGAAGAAGACTCAAACTTGTGATGCCTATGAGATTTTATGGAACAAATGAATGATGATATTGTAGAATTAGGAAGTTCTTCACAAAATAAAACAAAAACATCAAGTGAGGTGAAGTATTTATTAAGAATTAATATATTCATTGTTAAACATTATAATGGAATAATTTATTTTATTACTACATTGTTACATATTTTTCAGGTTCAAATTTAAATTTTTGACACTTTTTGCAGGGTCAAGATGAAATCACTGAAGATTGAAAATGAGGTCGGTTCTAATATGAAGAGTACTATCACATATACATTTGTCGCATTTGGTGTTATAGGAAAGGGAGGGGGACAAGGGATTAAATCTTTGGGTGAGAAAGGGAGTAAGCCATGTAAGAGTTTATTGCCTCAATCAAGTGATCTAGTTAAGAATTACATCAAATAAATTGAAATAAGTAACATATTTTGTATTCTCTTCAATTCATAGGAAAAATCTTTATTTCTGTTGAAGAGAAATATATTTTTCCTTCTTTCTGTATTTATCTTGAAGAAGGAGGTGTGGAATGTCAATCCTTGAATGTTTTGTTTAATGCAAAACTTATTGTTTACTGGTCATTTCGAACAATTGACTCAACCTTTAAATTATTTCTTGAGTGCTTTATTTTCTGCAAAACTTATTGTTCACTGGAAATCTGAAACAAATTTCACCTTTGTATTAATCCTTCCATTTGAGTGTTAACTATCGAATCCCAAACTCATATGAAATGAAAAAATATTCACAAAATTCTTATGATGTAGAATTACCTTAAGAAACTATTTACTTTTTTAGTCCTTCTCATGTCTTGTGATAGATTCGTCCACTTATAAAATAGCACACTTTTAGACGTCTCTATTCCTTCTACTGTCATGTGATATAATCATTGATTGGTCTGTTTGATGCAAAATATTTTGTTTATTGGAAACATGATTTGTCTTTCTTTTTCAGGTACTATCGAGAAGGGAAGAGAACAAGGATTTAAAAAGTCTACCATGTTCGCTAGTCAGGGAATACAAACTATACCTAAGAACTCAATTGTTCCTGAGAAAGAGAACATGCAAATTAATACTTCGTTTTCTCCATCTTGTATTCAATTTCAGAAATACACCGAAGAAGTCGAAACAAGTAAGATTTTTTCAAACATATATATTTTGGGTAGATATGTTATGTTTTCAATTGTTTTGATAAACTCTTGTATTACGCTAGTGGGCCCAACTACTATAGCAATTGTTCTAAAGCAAAAATCATGATTTTTGAGCTCATCTGTAGGAGTCTCAGAATATAAAGTGGGATCTTTCAACAAGAGTGTTGTTTATGCTAATCAACATAAGGAAACTCCTTCTAAAAGCACAAAATTAGGTTCTACCTTCTCCTCTAGTCAAGAAATGCAAAAAGTGAAAAAAATTGTTCTTCAGAATGAGGATAAGCAAACCAGTGTTTCATTACTTCCATCTAGTGATCAAGTTATGAAACACTCTCAAACAATTGAAAATGGAATGATATCTTAATTAATTCATATGTTATTATGTTTTACACTTAAATTTGATAGCACTAGTTTTTTTTATCAAATTATGCAGGTGTAGGTTATTTTAGCCCTACCAAGGTAAGAAAAGTTCGAGGAAGCAACAAGTGCAAAGGTTGCTTCACTTGAAATTGGACAAAAGCTGAAAGTAACCTTTTACAATAATCGAACAGTTGGAATAAATAGCAATCTGTTTTCAAGGCATTTGGGGAAAATTGTTTGTGATCGTAATATTTGTCCCTTGGGAGTATAATCGAGGCATGATATTAAGTAAGAAAAGTTGAATCACATGTGGTCAGCCGTTGAGGTAACAAATACTCACCAGATTCAAATTCTTTATTGTTACCGTTAGGTTGTGTGTTTTGTCCATATAGCCGATGTTCCTGATTTCGTAAGTCTATCTACGATGACTAGTATCGATAATCAATTGTAACAGATAGATAATTTATAATCAATACCTTAGAGTGTTTTATGATTTGGAAACAAAATTTGAGAAATAGAGATAAGGCCGATAGATAACAACTCATTTTTCTATTGTTGTAGCATAAATTTGAGAGTGTTGATATGAATGACCCTCATGATCATATCTTGGGGTGGATGAATGAGTTATGGAACAAATGGAGAGGACACTTGCATGAAAAATATGTGAAGGACAAGCCAATTCAACAGTCTCTTAAAAATGTTCGAACAGGAGTAGACAAAAAAGAATGGAAATAGTTAGTAAAGCAAAATTTTACTTCTGAAAGTTTTAAGGTATGCCTACTGAATTAATAGTCTACTTTACTACTATTTCTGCAGTTTGATTTCACTATTTAGCACCATATATATCTAAAAACAAACCTAAGTATAGAACATGTCTCGCTACACAATTTCCTAATATTCTGGATGCACCAACTAGCTAACCTATGCCTAATTTATTTTTCTTAAATCTGAAACTGGTCATGCCACATTTATCTATTTGGTAAGATCCAAAAGTTTATGTAGGAAGACTTTAGGTGTCATGGTATACAAAAGTTTTTTCAAGAGAGAAGCCCTATTTGTAGAGTATATCCGCAACTTTGTTAACTTCCTGTTATTTCCCTTTATCCTCCTAGAATGCAAATCGCTTCTTCTTTCATTTATAAGCAACTTCTAGGAACATAATATTAGTGGTTTGTATTTTCTTAGGGAAAGATAGTTTTATAAGTACTTCCACTAAAATCTTATTTTGAATAAATACAGGCAAGAAGCAACAAAAATGCAACAAATCGAGCTAAATTGAAGATGCTTCATCATATTGCTAGCAAGCCTATTAGAGAAATTATCTATCAAAAGGTAATATCATAACATTATTAAGATAAATAGACTATTTATGAGGTGTGTTTTGACATATTTTACTTTGATGTGAAGGGCAGAAAAGATGGCAATCCACCAAATATGGGGAATATTTTGTTTGAGACTCGTAAGAAAGATAACAAGCTTGTTGAACCTGAAGCAATTGAAAAACATGTGAGTTTGGTAAATTGAATATATTAATCACTTGAAATTGATGTATTATGATAGAAAATTTCTTTTTCATATTTTGTAGGCACAATACGAAGAAATGGTTCAAGCAGATCCATCCGTACATACTATAGAGATTGTTGAAAAATATTGTGGTCCTCAAACTCGCAGACATGTATTTGGATTTGAGGATGGATTAAAGGTAAAAGACTTGAAAGGGGGAACTTCTTCAAAGGCTAAATTGTTGTCCGCGCTACATTCAACTTGAGAGGATATCAAATCCTTGAATGAAGAAAACAAATTCCTGAATGAGGAAAACAAATGTTTGAATGATCGCTTGTCTACCATAGTAAATGTGATGAAAGAAATAATGAAAATGAACGAATTCTTTGCTGCTCAGCAATCACAAGTCCCAACGATAACATCATTTCTTTCAATTGAACGACCATTTCCTTTTCAACTGACCAAGTAAGTAACATTATACCTAACTTTTTAATTCATCTTGTTTAGATGTCGCATCATAATGAATGTGTGATTAATATCAATCTATTGGTCTTTCAATGTGAAAAGAAATTGGTCCAGTCACACGAGAAACATGGAATATTAAAAAATCTATTCTAAAAATGAACAGATTAATATGCTCCCCTTGTATGCCTGCTCTTTATCTTTATATGTTAACATTTGAGCCTGTAACTTGATATTATCTGCTTGGAAAGTTCAATAAGGACATTATGTACTCTCCAAACCTATTTATTAGTTTACGTTGTTATTGCTGAAAAAGTTCTTGTTTTCTTTCTCCTTTTGGCTAGAATTACATAAAACCACCTGTAGGACCTGACCAAGTACTATAATTCTGAAACCAATTTAAGCATTTCTCAAGAATTACTCAAAAAATAGAGCATTCACTGTAGCAATAGCAGTCGCAACCTAGCATAGGTTATTGGAATATGAAAATGTGATCGGAACTTACCTACCGAGTTCTATCGCTATACTATCTAGCTACACCATGTCTTATGGTCAACATCGTACTATATTTTTATGGCTGTGTTTGTACACACTGCCTCTTATAGCAAGAATTCCATTAGGCTGAGTAATGCTAATACCACACAATAGAAACCTTTCAAAATGTGGCAGATTTTGCACTTACATAGCCGTTCGCCTTCTATCCTTCTCTTTTTGATTAGTTCTTATCCTGAGATTAGGTGTTTGTCATTTGTCTAGATTTAATATTCTCCTTTCTGCACAAGGTTTGAGCTTAGAAAAACAATTTGCTTCCCACCATGCTGTTGTTTTTATGGTCAGGTTAGGTGTCTGTGATTTATATTGTTTCCTCTTGTGGTGATTGATTGATACACCAACACCTTGACACAACTACAATTCCCATAGTCCATAATTAGTCATTTCTAGGTATTTTACATTTCCAGACTCTCTAGCGAAAAAATACAATTTTGAATAGTATTCCTTTATCCCACATCTGCATTATACAACTCTGTTTATTATTTACGTTACATCTACATAATGACACAAACTTTTTAAAAAAAATTGTACTACTACAACATTACTGCCAGTTTCTCTGTTTTATCGCACTGCTACAACATTTTTTGATAGAGAATCATTTCCTACTGACAAGAACATATATTCTTTGACATATACTATTCCCTGATATATACTTTCCAGTCGCACGAGATAAATGAAATAACAAAAAATCTATTCTAAAATGAACAAAGCAATATAATCCTCTTGTATGCCTGCACTTCATCTTGATACGTGAACATTTGAGCCTGTAACTTGATATTCTCTGCTTGGAAAGTTCAATAGGGACACTATGAACATTCAAAACCTCTTTATTAGTTTACTGTTGTTATTGCTGAAAACGTGCTTGTTTTCATTCTCCTTTTGACTAGAATCACATAAAAGCACCTGTAAGCCCTCACCAAGTACTATGATTATGAAACCAATTTAAGCATTTGTCAAGGATTAGACAAAAAATAGAGCAGTCACCACAGCAATAGCAGTCACAACGTAGAATAGGTTATTGAAAATATGAAAATGTGGTTGGAACTTACCTGTTGAGTTCTTTCGCTATACTATCAGGTTACACCATGTCTTATGGTCAATAATAAATTATCTTCTTGTGGTTGTGTTTTTACACACTGCCTCATATTGCAAGAATCCAGCAGGGTGAGAAACCGTAATGCCACACAATAGAAATGTGGCAGATTGTGTACTTATATAGTAAAGAGGTCCAGGTTGGTTCTTGAACGTATAGGGCCAGGCTTGTAGGATCTGATCCCTATCCCTGTGGGTGCAACATTAAGAGCATAACTGCAACATTTCTTACTTATGTTAGACTTTGTTTTTTATTTTCGGCATAACGGCACAAACTTTGTCTTAAACTTTTCTGCATATATTGCTGTCAGCGTCTATGTTTTACCATTTTCTGTCCAGTTGTTCATCAAGAACATGCCCATTTTCTATTTTACCATTCTTGCAAAGTTGATTCCCTATATGTTATATAGTTATGGTTCTTCAAAATAAATGTTGGATTCTTGATTAATGTTTCTTGAAATTTTTCTAATAGTTTTTCTTATTTCTTGCAGCTTTTGTAGATGATTCTTTATATAACTTGACAAAGACTTAACATTAAGTTTTCTGCCCAACTTTTTTCATTCGTAAGAGAAGATACAAGTTTACAAGATGCAGTAACTCATTAATGTTATTTTGCTATGAATGTTATGCAAAACCTTAAATGTTATCTATGTTTTTTTATTTATTATGAAAATATTGAAAGTAACATCATGGGATGTTAACAAATTTATTGTTATCAATCACACTATTCATTTCTATCGTCATGTCCCTTCTCTCAATATCATCTTTTTATTTTATATCCAGATTTTTAGTTGTAATTATTTGATATTTGTTGATGAATACAGATTTTTGTTATATCAATAGTTTTAGAATCAGTCATAGTCAATTAGACACCAAAATTACTGTCTCTAAAGGTCAATTTACAACCAAAAGTATTGCTCATCTCTAATGAATAAGCTAGGACGAGAAATGATGCTTGTCTTTAAAGATATTTTAGGACTAGTTTATTGTTGGTCTTCAGAACTTCTCTAGAACTAGTTTGTTTTGGCCGCTACAACTATACTAGGAGCATATTTTTAATGGTCTATAACACAATTTGAGGACAGGCCACATACTCGTCTCTAATGCTTTTTTAGGACCAGGTTGTGGAAGGTCCCAAAAGAGGTTTAACAACCTAAATGCCAATATATAATTGACATATTTCAGACTAGATATGCAGTCCTTAAAAGAATTTCACGACCAAATATTTTCTTATCTCAAAAACCATTCAGGGAAGAGTTTCTCTAAGTCTTCCTTATCGACCAGTTGTGATGGTAATTTCAGGCATGAGTGATGACCAGTTTTTTCTAGTCTCAATCGTGTATTTGGGAGAAGATTTTCACTTTCAGGGACTATATTTCCCTTCCTTAGAGATTGTTTTTCTTGTAGTGTACAAACATTGTCTAATAGCCTATTATGATGTATCTAATGGTGATAACACCCCGCTATTTTGAAGAGATAGAATTAGAAAGAACAATTTTTGGAAAGAATGAAAATCTGAATTTTTCAAAGTTATATTAAGTATGAGTTTTTGGTCAACTTCAAACGACCATAAATTTCAGTACATGATTAGTTAGGTGGCTTATAAGACATCAAACGAAAGGTCTTGGAATACTCTTTCCAATGCCATCGAGTTTTCTAATTTTCAAGCTCTTATTAGGGAGTTATGCCCGTTTGAATTCAGCTTGTCCATTTAAGGAAATTTACCTAGATCTAATAGGGGTATTTTGGTCTTTTCCTTACCCAATTAATTTTTTTTAGTAAGTAAGTAGGTGTCTAAACGTAATTGGATCAGTCTACACACTCAAATTTCACACTAGGGTTTTAGAGTAAAAACTCAAGAGGAGAAAGGAGGAGAAAAAGTCATGATTTCATCAAGTTCTTGAACTCTTCGTTCGGATTTCGCCAAGGGTTGATCCCTAAAGAGGTATGTGAGTTCACCTAGCGAGTACCCATTCTCTTTATGAAATGATGAGGAGGTGAGTACCTGCATCATATGATGAGGTTATGGAGGCGAGTACACGCCATCTAAAAGAAAGTAAGACAAGAGACGAGTACCCATTAGCCTTTATGAACTACATATTGACGAAAATACCCATGTATTCAAAAGTAAGTATGACTAATGTGTTTATATATAATGATGATTGTTGGAGTGTTGCTAGATATGCTTTCCATGATGTAAACTTGACTAGAAGAGGATGACCTATGTCTTGGATAAGGATAAGTGTGGTTACTTAATGAAGTATTTCTCTACCATTATGATGATTTATATGTATAGATTATACTTATGCCTTATGTGTTATGTTGACTAATACTTATGTTTAGTTTTTTTATGCTAACCATCATATTTAGCACTTGATTTTACTAACACATACTCCTTTCTACATTCTTATCAAATGTAGGGTCCGATGTTGACGATTCACAAACTTGCGGCTAGGTTCCTAGAGGAATGTGATTTGAAGCCTTGGTTAGTCCTCATTGTATTAGTGGATTGGATCACCCTATATCTTATGCCTTGCTTTTATGTTTGTGACTATTGTATGGGCTGCGTCCCAAGATTTATTTCTTATGTTTAGATGACTTGAGACAATGCCATGTTAGACTTCCGCTTGCTTTTATAGAAGACTCTGATTGTATTAAAATGTTTTAAATTTTTGTATATTTTTTATTACTTTATGTTATGATATACTAAGTGGTTTGTATAAGGCATCTTGTGGTCTTATATGCCTTGTTACTTATAGGAGGTACCCCTTGGTCGCAAAAAACTTGGTAATCAGAGCACAAGGTTTAGAATGGTTCTAAGATGTCTCAAACCACGTCTAGTAGAGTCTTGTTCATAAATGTGAAGGACACAAAATTTATGAATAGTAGGATATTAAATGTTTAGGAAATTCCACTTCTTTACTTCTGTAAGTCATTCCCTGGAGTTTATTTCTGTAAGTCTTTCTCCTAATCCGTGCCTGATGGTTTGAGGATATGACTACCAGAAGGGCTAATGCAAGAAGGTTGGAGGAAGGTTATGTTGAGAAAGCGGTTCCTCTCCAAGATCCACCTCAAGCTCCGATTGACCCATTGATTGATAATGCGACGAATGCAGAGTTCAGGTTGGCAAACCAAGAGTTGGCTCAAGCCATAATGACATAAACTAACAGAGAGGTGGTAGAACCCGTGAACCCATGTGTAGGTACGGAGGCGACAAGAGTAAAAGATTTCACAAGAATGAACCTCGCGAATTTTGTGGCTACAAACTTGAAGACGACACTCAAGAGTTTATTGACGAGGTCTATAATGTTCTTGATATCACGGGTGTGACTTTGGTAGAGTAGTACAAACTAGCTGTTTGCCAACTCAAAGGGGCTGCTTAGATTTGGTTTAATCAATGGAAAGAGGCAAGACTAGTGGAAGCGGGTCCCATAGAATGGGAAATGTTCAAAAGTGTGTTTCTTGATCGATTCTTCCCTCTATAGATGAGAGAGTCCTTATTGTCACATCCCAAAACCACACCCTAGAAGATATGACATTCTCGAAATGCAACCGGCGTACTTGACCTCTCGGAGGTCTTGTACAAGCCCTTTCCGTATCGTTCATCGCATATACAAGTATGAAAAGTAGTGAGGAATTAAAACTTTTCAAACAAATATCTTAAACCTCTTTTCATATAGAATCATAGAAATGCTAAGTCTCAACATATGTCATCCTTAGACTCAAGAATACATGGGACACGGCTCATATAATACGAATATAAGAAATACGTAGTCTATTACAATACTTTGAAATAAAAGACATATATGTATGCCCTCGAGTCAATTGAGGACATACTTCACTTCGCTTGAACGACTCTCAAATCCAAGATTTCCATCACGATCCTTCTAACCTTTCACCTAAACCATTAGAGATAACAAATGTATGGAGGTAGTACAAACACTTTGTAACAACCCTAAAAATGAATAAGATAAGAAATGTTTAATGTGTCAAGAATGCTTGCGATTAGACCAAGGTTCACACGGATTGATACGCGTAGAACCAGACCTCAGAACCCTTACTACGGCCAAGCCAACTAACTTGGGGAGTTAGTTGAGCTTTGAAAGGTTGGAACCAACCATGTAGGGCTCTCGAAAACGAAGATTTAATCGAAGGAGTCTTTACCGGACATAAAAAGGAGAAATCTTAAGTTTTGAGTGTCTAGGGGTAAAATGGTCTTTTCCAGGCAAAGGGTAATATCGTAATCACCCTAAGGAATTAATTAATTAATTCAGTAAAAGAGCCGGATAGGGTAGGGTTGACCCGAAATAATCCATTTCGCAAGGGTCACTCCACCCGAGTTCGAGCCCCAATGGAAGCAACAAATTGGTGATTTATTTATTTTTTAAAATCTGATTTTTGTAAGGGCAAAATGGTCCTTTCATGTATAATTAATTAAATCGGATTTAAGTATTAAGGAGAGTCCTAAATTGACTAAGTCATCATCTAATCCTAAAGAACTTCACACGTTTCACTCTCTCACGTCTATCATATTTTCACGTTCAACTCTCTTGTTTTCTCTCTGCCTAACAAACGTACAAGAACACAAATTATATCAAGAGTTCTTCACACTTGAAGAACTCACATGAAATTTTAAGAAAAACAAAGTAACCAAAAACGTTAAGGCAAAGAGAAGTTGTCCGTCGAGTGGTGTGGACGTTGAGGAGGCTTGGGCTGATTTTGGAGAGGGTTTTGGGCAACAAGTTCAACGTTTGAACATCAAAATAAGGTACGGGTTTCTTCCCTCTTGGTACCTTTCCCAAGAGACCCCTTAAGATTCAGTTATTCAGTCCGAAAACTAGGGTTCTTTTCCCCGTTGCATGTCCCTGTCACTAGATCCCAATGATTCATAGGTTGGGTTTTGTTTGCTGGTAGATTTAGGTATGTGTGATGTTTTTGTGTTGAATGTGAATATGTTTATGTACGTGAAATCACGAAAATGACTACCAATGTGTGATCGAAATTATGTGCAAGTGTGTGCAAGCGTGTTACTGTGACAAGGGTCTCGACTTGATGCTCAAAATTTGATAAGGTTGTAGTTGTTATTTTAAGTACATAAATTTAAAAAAAATCGTGATGTTCATTGTAATGAATTGTGGCTGATTGAATAACAATCTTTTAGCCAAACAAACCTATGAAAAATGCGCCTAAAAATGTGTTAAAATGGTCTACGAATTTCCTTAGGAGTTCAAGTGAAAACGTTGATAAAAATGAATTGAAAAATGACAAAATTTCCAGCAACTATGCAATGTTAATTTAGGCTAAAGTTTAATAGAGAAATCTGGAAATTTAATGAGTATTAAAAGGGTGAGGCCACCAGGATTCGAACCTGTGACCTCACCCGTGTAGCTACTGTAATTCGCGAAAAAGAGATGAAAAATGGGGCTGGGGGGAATCAAACTCGGGCTACTGGTTGGGAAAGGAGAGGAAATAATTTAAGTAAATAAATGGTAGCTGTGGGAATCGAACCCACGACCTCTAGGCTGCGAATGAGAGAAGAGAAAATTAAAGTAAAAGAAGATGTGAGGCGTGGGAATAGAACCCACGACCTTAAGGCTGGAAAGGAGAGGAACGAAATAATTAAGAAAATAAAGTAAGGCTGTGGGGGCTCGATCCCACAACCTCACTGCCTAAAAGCCTTCTTAAGCAAACATTAATTAAAAATAAAAATAGGAGGCTGTGGGGGTTCGAACCCACAACCTCACAGCCTCAACGAATATAAAATTTAAATAAGAAGGCTGTGGGGGTTCGAACCCACAACCTCCCAATTCCCAGCGAATATAAGGATAAAATAAAAGAGGCTGTGGGGGTTTGATACCACAACCTCTTGGTTTGGGCAAAAAGGGGCAATGAGATGTTAATGAAAAATATAAAGGGGATGTAGGGGTTCGAACCCACAACCCTTCGGCCAAATTAAGGGGAAAACCAAGTAGAAAACTAAAGATACAATATTAACGTTGGGGTTCAATCTAGAGTCCCAATGTCATAAAGATTAAAAATAAAATCAATGAAAAATGAAAATGTTGTCAAAGTTATTCGAACTTGGGTTTCCTTGCCCAAACTTCCGTAATGATACATAAGTCATACGTGAATTAAATATCCAAGAACAATGCCACCTACTTAGATCGAAATCAAGATCTTTGCATATATATATACAAGATACATAAGTCTTGTACTACATAATCTTAGGAATGTATGAATCACTTAACGAACTATGAATGAAGCCTAATGGCTTGTGTGTATAGACTCATAAGTCTAGCATACGTTTAAAAGAAGTGAACCTAAGATGTATGTAATGAAATGATGTAATCCTAAAAGGGTTAAGTACGAGTGTAAAACACAATAAATGGCCAAATGCATTGGCATACGATGAAATGATTATTATGTAATAAAATGATGAAACCCTAGAAGGGTTAAGTAAGAGTGTGAAACACACAAATGGCCAAGTGCATTGGCACATGATTAAATGGACATTCACGTAAAAAGGGGTGAGTTATTATGAAGAGTAAATGTGCTAATGTTAATGAATGTGGTGACAACATGATATGAGGCTAATGTAAAAGATGAGAACAATCTCAAATGAGCCTAAGTAAATGTTACAAAATGTACTCACCTATGAGAGTGTAAAATTAATGAAGAGACCAGTCTCTATAAACACTCTAATGAAAGTATTGAGATTAACACACTTAATACTAATGATGAGATGAGAAAACATCTATTGAGCTATGATGTCCTCATACTAGAAGCCAGCTTCCATTACGTATGAGTTGAATGTAATGGAACTTTATACTGAGCACCGATAGACTAGCTATGAGCGGTGATCCCTTATTTCGGGAAGGGCGGAGGTTCACGTAACTCTCATGAGATGAGACTGTCCGGCTTGCCGGGTATGGGTCTCCTTATATCTCCTGGTCTTCGAACCTATACTGCCAATATAGGGATCTGGCGGGGTTAAATTCCCATGTACGCTAGCATGTTTTGGGTCACCTTGGCCGGTGATTCCACCTCTTTTCGGTGTGGGGGAGACACTGGATTCATGATGCTCACATGATCCATGTCGGTTAAAGTTAAAGTTCCTAATGAATGAATGAGGCCAGCCTCAAATGAAGCACATAATGAAATGAATGATACCAAAGGTGTTAGGATAGGATAATCAAGAGGTGAGCTAGACTCAGGTAATGACACTAGGTTATTCTTGATCATTGCACAGCAAACCCGATGAAAGTCTTAAACTACACCCTAGGTATAGCTGTGTTTACACTGGCCTATGAATGAAATAAAATGAAGTACGTATGAATGAATGAAGCAGAGTCTGTGTTTGCTAATGAACACTCCCTAGTTGAGGTCCCATATGTTGAGCCCTCATTTTGGAAAGTCTTAATGTTAAGTCCATGATTCCAAGGGCTCATGGCATATTAAAGAATGTTATAAAAGATGTTATGTGCTATATGTAATATCATATGTGCTATGTTTAAGATGTTATGTGCTGTGTGCAATATGATAATTATGATGATGCATGTTACTCTCATGGCATGACTTTCCTAATCCAAATTTGGAAGGTTCACTAACTTTCCTAATCTCAATTTGGCAAGTCCACTGACTTGACTTTCCATAATCATGTTGTTAGGAAAGAGCTGTCTTTTCTTATGCATGTCCTTGGTGTGTGCTTGCATATACCCATACTTAGTACAAGTGTGTACTAACCCTATAAAACTCTATAATTTTAGGTGCAGGCACAGGTGGACGCTAGAGCTACAGGTTGACGCTGAAGCTATCCGGACGTCGAGTATTCATCCGGACTTGGTAGGCCCTCATGCTTTCGAGGATGCTGCCATTTATATTCTAGCTTAGTTTTAGAGTTGAGCTAGTGGAGCATGTTCCACTAGCGTTTCTTTCCTGTTTTATTTAGACATTGTATTGGTGCCATTTTGGCAAGTACATCTTTATTACTATATTATACTATTGCTTTCATTTGATGATCTTAATATTAGATGGTTGATGGTGAACAATTATGTAATAATGAGAATGATTAATAAGTATGTTAAGAAATAAAAAGTTTCAAATTTTACGCTAAAATTAACCTAGATGAAGTAAGAATGACGTAAGTAGGCTTGTCTGCGACCTCTGAGAGGTCAACGACGCCGATCTCGTCTGGGTCTAGATTCCGGTCGTGACACACTTGTACTAAGTATGACTTTATGTATAAAATCATGAAAACAAACATTTTATTAGTAATATGCATATTTTTATTTAAAGATCATATCACAATCTTAAGAATAAAATTTAGCACCTTAGAACCACATAAGATAACATTTAACCAATTTAGTACATTTATAGAAAACCTTACGGTGAACTATGTCACTTTACAGTGACTAATCCTTAAGGTTACAGTGAAGTTTCTCAACTTCACAAGGAACTCTTTCTGGCATGTAATATCCTCACTAAAATCTATCCTAAGACTCACTTAAGTAAGACAAAAAGAGACCGCCCATACAATATCTATAGGCACACCTAAATGATCCTTAAGACTACCTATAATGAGATCAACACACACTTACAAGACACCAAACACATAAACATGACATTCTCCTTCCAAAGGCTATCAAAAGACTTACTTAAGTAAATTATAAAAAAAAAAACGTCCATGATTTACCTCTTCAAGACTACCTAAATAATCCTTAAGACTACCTAAGGCTTAGATCATGTCTAAGTAAGTAACATCTTCCCTAACTAGAGTCATTCTTAAGACTTATCTAGGTAAGATACAAAGTGACCATTCCTATTCCCCCTTCACACCTTAACTAGACAACCCTTAACTACTCTAGATAAGTACTTATTCATTTAACATGATTTCTTAACTTAAGTCATTACATTCATTAATTCATTTAAGACTCATTCATCACATAAAGACATTCTAATAATGGTCTTGGAAAAGACCTAGGGACTGTAACTAACACCTTCAAAGCCTATTGTGCAATGTCTAGATAGCATCCCATACCACCACCTAAAATTCATAGAACTTCTCTAATGCTAGCAGTTATCCCATATGATGAGAATAGACAATAACCGACATAGACCATGATAGCTAGACATGGAATACGGATTTCTAACCTACTCCGATAAGGGTGTTCTACTTGCCAAGGGTAGATTTAGGACACATCCCATGTAGGCACATGGTTAAGGAATATGAAGGGCTTTTATGCACTCTAGTCTCATTCTCAAGTAGAGGTACATTGTACTCTTGTCTCCTTCTCAAGTAGAGATACTTCCCATAACATAATCACTCGGTGCTAGACTTTGTTCTCATAGAGTAATTGACACTAAAGGATCACATGAAGAGGTTCCTTATCGAGTTCATAACCCAATGGCAGGGTTACCTTTAAATGGCGACTAAGATAGCTCATTATGACTTTCCTAAGGATGATATGATGCCGTTCCAGCCAATCAACCCTCAGTCCATCATCCTTTGCATGAAGGATACCATTACTTTTCTTCAACTTCAAATTCATAACATAACCCTTTCCAGGTACATGACGTTCTTAACATCATCTACGGTCTCACATATCATTCATTCATACATGACAAGGGTGCACTAAGCCTACCTAGTCAAGACATCTCATATTCACATATCATTCACACATGTATCAAGTAATGGACACAAGTCTACCAAAACAAGACACAAAATTCTATACTTATCACATATAACATATCATTCTTTAAAGCACTTAGGAATGACCTTTATCGTCTTTATGTCATTTTAACATTAATATATCATCATAAACATAACCATCACAACTCATATAGTCAAGTAGGAACAATCATGCATCAACATATAAGACTACACATATAAGCACATAGTCATAGTCTACATGATCTCCTAACATACATACAAAGAACACATACTTTCACATTACTTCACATGTAGATAGATATGCTAATGCTTCACATAAATCAACTACACAAATCATCATAATACTTCAAGTAGTTGCCGACAAGGCCATGATCATCATATTACATAAAGTAACACCGACAAGGCCACATTCATTACAAGTAAAGCACATAACACCGCCACCATAAGTGGACCATACCAATCACAACATAATTGAAGTCTAGTTAACATAAAATAAAGGGAATTAGGGCAGAGTACCACCACTCCATCCTCAACACTTCAATCCAATGCTAAATCATCCAATTCAATACCATAAGGCCCTTACCCATGGCCATAACCAATAATTCGATATAAAAACTATGATACTCAATGAAAATATGTCAAATTCAATATAGATTCATCAATTTAAGACAACCTAGATATCAATTAAATACAATTATTACATCAATCAATAGCACATAGAAAACTACACTAGAATTCATAAGCATTAAGTCCAAATCACTTAATCTATAAAGTAGTCAAAAACTAGGGTTCATCAATTACATGGGTTCATAAGTTAATTGAGTTTAAATCATTAAATTAATAATAATTCAATCAATATACAATTCTTTAAAACCTTTAATGCAAGAACCCATGGATAAATCATGAAATTGGACAATTCATCTTTGAAAACTGTAGAAAACTTCTTTGAAAGTTGGGCTCCTTTATGAATAGAGTTTTAAGGATAAAAAACCATACATAAATAAATATAATCCTCCAATTTGATGAAGAATCTCCACTCAATTCTCCAATCCAAGCCCTTCCTTGTGTTTTGGCTCCAATGGAGTTCTAGAGAATTTCTAAGGGAATTTAGGTTTTGATTTTTGAAGAATGAAATCTTCTAAGTGTTTTAGGCTTATAAAAAAATTTAGATTACCCAAAATACCCTTAAGTAACCGCCCTTTCTCTTATTTTGACGTGGTAACTTCACCCCTAACTTAAGAGTGGCATGCGCAGGGAAACAGACCCTATCGACGGATAGGCCATCGACGGCCCGTCCCTTGACAAATGGACCGTCCTGTTGGTCCGTGGTTTGGGACTGAGGATTGTATTTGACTCCTCCTTCTCCCACGACTAAGTCTCAACCAACTCCCTTCACCTACGGGGCGTCGACTGACCCACTGGGCGTCGATTGCCGCTGTAGATTGGGCTGGTTTTCACAGCTTGGGCACTCATGAAGGGCCCTTCCTCAAGGACCCTTGGATGGTCCTTGGGGATGTTTGCACGGACTTTTCCAACCCAAACATGTGCTTATACGAGTTTAAGACCTCTCACATGAATTTCATCCAAAACGAACACGTAAAACTCAACGAAACATGCCAAGACACACAAGGTCGTTTCAAGGCAAACCTTTCGAACATAAGGACGTTCTTAGACGTTTGACCTTCAAATTTCACGAAACTTAACACACTGACTATAAACACTATAATTAATCATATAATGACTTATAAGCTCATAAAACACACAATTTGGCACATAACCACATATGAGGCATGTAGGTTACTTAGTCGTCGAACGTCTTGGTCGTCCCTTGACGTTTTATTTCCAAATCACATAAACTCTTAGACACTACCTCAATATAACATTATAGAACATTTTAGGACTTTATAACTTCATGACTACCATGTTAGGCTCTAGCTTCACCTAAGTCATTTGAAGCGTGTTATAATCTCCCCCACATGGACAACATTCGTCCTCAGATGACACTTGCCACTCTCCGAATATTTCCAAGAATACAGATTCAATTAGCAATTCATGACCATACCATATAACACATATTACAATACAAACATCTAAGAGAACATCAATTTCACATACTAAAGACACTCACAACAAAACAAGAACTAGAATAAATTCTAAGACTCATTATGCTATAAAACTCACATGCTTCATTCCAAATAGTAAAAACTCATTTTGTGTTTAATGTCATGCTCATATACATAATTTCTAACAATATTACAACAATTTTATACCAAAGAATGAACTAGTCAAATTTTGAAAAAATCACAGTAATCTGGAAGTGCATTACAGTGAATTATGCAATCTTTCCAAAAATGCAACTTTTAAGCAATTCATGATGGAAACATGCTACTATGCAATGTAGAACCACCTAATAACATCTTACAACATAATAATAACTTCATAATATGCACAATGCAAGAAATCAATGAAATACAATTTCAATAAGACCCCTAAACACAATGCACATGCAACATACTTCTATGATTTTCTACTTTCAAGCTTGAGTTGAATAGAAGAGATGAAACAATAAATCAAAACTACATCATCCCCCACTTAGAAGGAACTCATAACACTAAATAGATACAAGGACTTACCATCATTCCTCATCCTCATCCGGCTTTGATCCTTTAGTTCGGAGTGCATAGAAACGCCTCTTATTTGGAGCATCATCCTTTGGAACATTAGGAGCAACTTGTTTACCCTCTCTTCCTCTAGACGCAATGGTAGGACAATCTCTCACCTTATGATAATCCTTCACACAACCATAGAAACCACTAGTACCGGCTAGACATTTCCCATATTGCCTTTTTCCACAAATGACACATGTAGGCTTTTCAATTTGAGAACCACCTCCTCTCTCAAATTTCACCTTAGCACTCCTAGGTTCTTTTTGAGTTTGAGCCCTCCTTTTGAACCTAGTTTGATCTTGATCACTAGAACTACTCCTTTTCAAGTTTCTAGACATCCTCTTAAGTTTAGACTCCTCTATTGATTGCACATACACCATGAGTCTAGCTAAGGTAGTATCATTATGTAACATGTTCGTACGGCATTCCTCCCTCACTAGATCGGCGACACCCGTCAGGAACCTACTCATTTAATCCCTAGAATTAGACACAAGGGACGGAGCAAATTTAGACAACATAGAGAACTTCAAAGAGTATTCCTCAATACCCATATTGCCTTTCTTGAGATTGATAAAAACTCCTCTATATTAACTTCCTTCCTCTCACGGGGAAAGTACTTTCCAAGAAAAGCTTCCGTAAATTCTTCCAACTCAATAGGACCCGACTCAACCGACCTATTGCCTTTACATTGTGTATACCACACTTGATCAACATCTTTCAATTGATACGAAGCCAACTCCACTTTTTACCTAGATGTAACTCCCATAGCCTCATCAATAAACTCTTGGGGATCCTCTCCCACCTTAGAGCAAAGAAAGATAGGAGGTCATCCTCACAAAGTCTCTCAATCTAGATGTCATAATTGTAACATTCCAGAAAAATGTACATGTCTAGTAAAGAGCCAAATAGGTTTTAAGAATGTGTATTCGGGTACATAGGCATCCCAATGCCCAATATTGAATAATATTGGGCATATTAGAAAATATTGACTAAGGGTGTTAGCCAATTTTTCTAACTATGAATAAGCAGTGTTTAAGAATTGTACCTGCAATGAAGACCCTAAACTAAAATGCTTTTTCCTTAACTCACAATTGGGTATGAGGCATCCAAGTGTCAAGCCTAGATACCATAGTAATTGATCAATGAAAATGATAATATAGATTAAGCAGTGTCCAAGGACATAGTGAGGATCCTTGGACAAGGAGTGAACTTTCCAAATGCAACCATAGGATTGCTCGGTTGGGAGAATGGGCAACACATGTGCAAGCACATGTGTAACCGCCGAAGGGGACCACGCGACAAGCCCAACCGAATTTGGTTAGGCGGTTAAGGGCAGGCGCGCACGGGTCCAGCCATGTGGGGTCTAGATTCCTAACCAACTCTAGACTCTAGCTAACCTAACCAACTAGCTAGCTAACCTAGGACCAACCAAGGTCGACCAGCCAAGGGACTCGACAATGTAGGACCTTGTCGAGTGACACCTAACTAACCTAACTAAGTTAGGGACAACCTAGTACCTAAACTAGGATGGTCCAACGAGGTTAGTTGTGGTCCTAGTGACTTAGGGGTATTTTAGTAATTTACCTAGATCCTTTAATTAATTAATTTAGCAATCAAATTAATTTAAAGCCTTGGTCATGCCAAGACCCTTAGTCAATTTTCAGATTTGGCTATGTCAAATGTCCTCCTAGGTCTAGTCAACTTAGGAGAGGCATTTTAGTAATTAACTAATTAATTTATTAGTTAAGTTAATTAGTCTTAAGTTGAATTATTCAATATCAGTTCCTAAGACCTAGAAACCACGATCATTCACTAGAAACTCACGACGCTAAGGCAGTAAGCAAAAACGTAGAAAGACAAAGGTTCTCTTAGGCGATTTCAAGGTTTTCTTCAAGGTCTTCGTGCAAGGTGATCGTCATAGATTCGATTCTACATAAGGTATGGGTTTCTCTCGTGGAATTCTTTCTCCAAAAGGAATTTCGAATTTTTTGAATTCATGAATCTCAAAACTAGGCTTGTTCCAATGATATTGTTGAGCGTCCATTTCCCTAGTGATCCTTGTTTTCGATTCTAATAAGTATGTAGATGTAATCTCGAACATGTTGTTGGTATGTGCTGCTAACTGATCCTAATGTATTGATTTATTGATTTGTAAATGTCGAATAAAGACTATTAGTTAGATTCGTATGATTTTAAGTATTAGTTACATGAAATAAAGAATGTTGTAAGGCTTAATTATGTCTGAGATGATGAAGTTTGGTTATGGTTCGGTTATGAAGTATAGTTACTGTAAAATGTTGACTTGCTTGAGATGATGAGTTCACTAATGTATTTACATGAATTTAATCGACTTGGCTAATAATATTTTGCCGAAACTATGATATAAAATTGGCTAATGATAATCTCATGAAAAATGTTGAATGAACGGTTGGCTTGTGCCAATAAATTGGCTAGCAAAATTATGTCCAAATTATTTAGGCCAATACTAATTCTTATCAATCTTATATGGCCAATGTATTGTAATGCCAAAAGAATAAGCACACCTAAGGTAATTCAATGAATCCATAACAAAGGGTATGCCAATAATTGGGACAAGTCCCAACATACCCTATCCAAAAGAACTATGAAGATAGTAGTACATTGAATGAAGTTCATAACGTTCATAAAGAATGGTATAAAGCTACCAAATGACATTGAACAAGATGAAGTTACGAATAACATAACAAAGGAGTAAAAGTTAAGAAAGTGACCAGAATGGGGTATTAAAGGAAGTGAGACTTGCTAAGACAACTATGTTAAAGATACTCACATAAGAGGGTGTTAGAAAGTGTGAGACAAGTTTCATTAACACCAAGATGATAATGTAAGGCTAAATTCACATTTTCATCAAGTAAAGAAAGGGATGACAAGTTATCCATAGAGTAAATAAACCTCAATCTAGAAGCAAGCTTCCATAATGTTTGAGTCAACTCTAAAAGTTATGAAGTAAAAGAAATTGAGCAAAGCACCGATAGACTAGCAATGAACTTGTGCAAGCACATGTAAGTCTCAAGAGATGAGGCTCCACCAAGGTGGATAAGAGTCTCCGAAAATCTCCTAGTCTTGTAACCATGTTGACAGCATGGGAACTAGCCAGTGGATTCCACCTAGGCGAGCTAGGTAGATTCAGTTTCACTTTGGCTGGTGAAACCACCCCTTTTCTGTGTGGGACATACACTGGATTTCATGTTTAGCTCACATGATCTATGTCAATTAATGCTCAAAAAGAAAGTTATTGGTATCACTATAGTCGTGAACCACCTCTTTTCGGTGTGGGGAAGACACTGGACTTGGGTTCAATTTAGCCGGTGAATCACCCCTTTTCGGTGTGGAGCAGACACTGGATTTCATGTTAAATCACATGATCTAGGTTCACTTTGATCGGTAAACCACTTCTTTTCAGTGTGGGGAAGACAATGGATTTCGTGTCATTTCACATGATCTTAATGCTAAAGACTTCTTTAAGAAAGTAAGAAGGAAGAAGAGTGTAAGTTCAAAGTGAACTAAGAAAGCAAGAGTTTAAGATTATCAACGTTTGATAAGAATTAAGTTTTCAATAAGAAAAGGGCATAGCCAATAATAAATTCTTATATTATGAAAATGATCATAGCTAAATGAGATAGGCTTATAATGACATCTTATATTAGGCCAATGATCAAATAATAGGCATAACCAATAAAGATTGGCTTATAAAGATTTCATGCCCAAATTGTAGTTATATCATTTCCTTAATCCCTTGGATTACTTACTTGATTCATTTTAGGTATGGGACTACAATGAATCATTGCACTTGTAAGTAAAACATAGGATCAAATGAGATTATTGAACTAGACAACAAAAAGAAGAAAAGACTGAAAAATAATCTAAGTCTGGAAAAGGGTGCTCTCGGCCTAAGGGGGAACAAATTTATAATTTTTCGTTTGTAATTTTCTAAAAATTACGTTCATGATTCCAAGGTATTATGTTCATATAGAAAATGAGTTTTGTGTTTTGAATGCATTAACATACGTCATATTCACACCATGAATTGCAAATAACAAATTAAGAAAGTCTAGAGACTTCACTTTCCAGAAATGACATGTTGTTATAGGAAGAGCTTTCCTTGATCATGCATAGCCTTATGTGTATGCGTGCATACACCCATACTTAGTACAAGTGTACTAACCCTATACTATTACTATTTTTATAGGTGCAGGTCAGAGAGAAGGTTGAAGACTCATTGAAGCGGTTTGGACTCAGCGATCTCTAGACCTTTTGTAGGTCCTCTTGAGTTCGAGGATGCTACATCTATTTTTATAGCTTAGTACGTTAGACATAGCTCACTAGCGTTTCATTCCAGATGTTTTATTCAAAGCTTTGTATTAAGGCCATTTTTGGTAGACTATTATGATATATTGATTCTTTCATTTGAATTGCTTAATCGATTGTAGATGGTTGTTTAGTTTTGAGCTTATTAGAATATCAATCCATGTAATATTTATATGAAGTCTATGTACATGTAAGACCTCGAAAATGATATAGGTTAACCAGATCCTGACATGTTGGTCTTGGTGTTCTAAGGTCCTAAATATGTTTAATATGTGTTATAGAGGCAGTAGCTAAAGTATTAGAGGTGCTGGAAGTAAAACGTCAAGGGACGACTAAGTCGTTTGACGACTAAGTCACCTAAATATCTCTTATGTGGTTTTATGTGTTTATGAGTGTTTCATGGTGTTTTAAGGTTCTGAATAGAGTTAATATAGCATGTATAGGCAGTGGTTAAAGTTTCGTGAAGTTTGGAGGTCAAACGACCAAGAACGTCCAAGGCATTCGAAAGATATGCCTTGAGTCGACCTTGTACGTCTAGGCGAATTTTGTTAAGTTTTATGTGTTAGTTTTGGATGAAATTCAATCTTATAGATGATCATATTTGGGTTGGAAACGTCCAGGAAATTATCCCCAAGGACCATCGAAGGGTCCTTGAGGAAGGACCCAAAACTGATGTGCAGGCAGTCCCAGGCAGCCTTGGCGACGGAGCTGTCAACGGCCAGTAGTGGCTGTGACGCCCCATCACAAGGGTCTCATCGTGGGGGATTTGTTCAAGGGTGTGGAGGAGACCCTTGGAAATCAACTGTAGCTTGCAACGAAGGGCCATGACGGTCCATTGCACCCGTGACGCCCCGTCATGGGCAGGTCGTCGCGAGCTTGTCTCCTGCGCAGATTTTTCTGCCAAGTCAGGGGTGAATTGGTAAATTCACCCCACTTCCAAATAAGAGTTTAGGCGGTTTATTAAGGGTCTTATGGGTATTTTAATTAACTATATAATTAGTAAACACCCTAAAGACTTCATTCTTCCAAATTGAAAACCCAAAACTCTTAGAATATTCCCAAAACCTCCATTGAAGACTCCATTGAAGAGGCAGCTTGGTGAGGGGTTTTTGTGTGGAAATTCTTCATCAAGTGAAGAATTATCATCCTTGAGGTATGTATTTTGATCCTTGAAACTTATTTCATTAAGGAGACCAATCCTCAAAGTGTTTTACAAAGTTTTCTAAAGTGAATTGTCCAATTTCGGGATTCTACCATGGGTTCTTGCATAAATGATTTCTAAAAATTGAATTATGATCTAATTGATATTGTGTTGATGATTTCAACATAAATTACCTATGAACTCATGTGAATTGATGAACCCTAGTTTTGACTACTTATTGGGTTACTTGATATTAAGCTAATGTTGATGAATTGTTGTGTAGTTTCTTATGGGCTTTCTAATGATGTAAGAATTGTATTCAATTGATACATAATTGATCTTAGATTGTTAAACCTAGATTTAATTGATGTATATTCATTGAGTTTTATGGTTATTGCTTTGAATTATTGTTCATGGCAATGGGTAAGGGCCTTGTGATATTGAGTTAGTTGATTTGACATTGAATTGAAGTATGGATATGGGGATGAAGGTATGCTGCCCGTTTTCCTTAACCTGATATTACTTATACTTTAATTCTATTGTGATTGGTATGATCCACTTATGGTGACGGTGTTATGTGTTTTACTTGCAATTGATGTGGCCTTGTCGGCGTTACTTTATGTAATATTATGAGCATGGCCTTATTGGTAATTACTTGAAGTTATGTGGCCATTTGTGTAGTTGATCATGTGAAGTATGGCATTACCTATCTACATGTGAAGTTATATAGTCATGTATGTGTTCTTCAAGTTATGTTGCCTTCAGTGATCATGTTAGACTTTGACTTGATATTATGAATGTAGTGTTAGGTTAAGTCTTGGTTATTCGTACTTGACTTTATGAGTCTATGTGGAGTATATTAATGATGTTATGATGATATATAGGGTGACTTGAAGATGTTAGGTTGTTTTATAGGTGTTTCTAGAATGACTTGTATTATGTGTTAAAGGTGAAGTATGTGATGTCTTGTCTTGGTTGACTTGTATCTCTTGCTTGATGTATATATGATTATGGATATGTGATGTCTTGATTTAGGGGGTTATAACTCTTAGTCTTGAATAAATAAATATAGGTGAGACCTTAATGATAAGAGGGTCATTTATGTGGAACCTTGAACTTAGTGGCGAGGTTATAAATTGTGAAGTAGTTAGCCGTAATGGTATCCTTCATGTGATGAGTGATGGACTTAAGGTTGATTGGATGGAATGGCATCATATCATACCTTAGGTAAGTCGATATGAGCTTCTTGTCGCCAAAGTGAGTTATGCCCTAGTGGACCTTGCTTTGGTAGGGTGAATGTAATGGGGTCATGAACTAGATAAGAGACCTATTTATATGAACCTTAATGTGAATTAATCTATGAGAACTAAGGCTAGCACTGAGTGAGTATTATTAAGGGGGAAGTTGATTCAGTTAAAGAAGAGATTGAATGCTTCGTACGCCCTTCATATTCCTTAACCATGTGCCTACATGGGATGTGTCCAAGTTCTACCATTGGCAAGTAGAACAACCTCATCGAAGTAGGATAGAACTTCGTATTCCATGTCTTGCTACCATGGTCTATGTCGGTTATTGCCTATTCTCATCATGTGGAATACCTATTAGCATTAGATAAGTTTATGAGGTTTAGGTGGTGGTATGGGACGCTATCTAGACATTGCACAATAGACTTTGAAGGTGTTATGTGGAGTTTCTAGGTCTTGTCCAAGACCATTATGTGAGTATCTTATGTGATGCTTTATGTGAGTGTCTTATGTGATGTATGAGTCTTAATGAACTAATGAATTAATGACCTATGTTAGTGACTATGTAAATGAAGGAGTACCTAATCTAAAGTGACTTAAGCATTCCTTAGCTAAAGTATGAGGAGGGCATGAAAGGATGGTCTCTTCATGTCCTATCTTTGGAAGTCTTGAGGATGACTCTAGTTAGGGAAGTTGGTTAATCTTGTTGACATGATCTAAACCTTAGGAAGTCTTAAGAACTATTTTGGTAATCTTAAAGAAGTCACTGCACTATGGACATTATCTTCTCGATTTACTTAAGTAGGTCTTTTGATAGTCTTTGGAAGGAGAATGTCTTCTAATCTAAGTGTAGGTGCGTTTAGTGAGAATGATTCTATTTGAGGTAGTCTATAGGATCTCTTGTGTGTCTGTGATAGAGATTGTATGAGCGGTCGCTTCACACTCACTCAAGTGAACCTTGGAAATCACCTTTGGTAGAAGAATCTTACATAGATGTTTATGATTGTGTTCTAAGTATGTATGTGACTCATTGTAGGTAATCTTAAGGGCCGTTTAGGCACATCTAGAGAGGGTGTATGGGAGGTCTCTCTTTGTGTGACTTAAGTGAATCTTAGGATGACTTTAATTGAGGGAATTACATGCTAGGAAGACTTAAAGTGAGTGATGAAGTGTTTCACTGTAACAGTGAATTAATTCACTGTACACTGAATATAGCTCACTGTAAAGTGAGTTCTTTAAATGGTATTTTTGGTTAATGGTTATCTTATGTGTTTCCTAATTGCTAAATGATGTTCTTATATTTAAACTATGATTTCCAAATGAAAAGATGCATATTTCCAATAAAGTCCGTTTTCATGATTTTATGCATATAGCCATACTTAGTATATGTGGTTGTACTAATTCCATGCTTTATTTTCTATCTATAGTTCTTGGTAGGTGAAGAGCTTGTGAAGTGAAGACTTGGAATTAGAAGATCGTTCAAGAAGAAGTTGAAGTATGTCCTCAATTGACTCGAGGGCATATGTCTTTTATTATTTTCTTTGAAGTATTGTAATAGACTATGTCTTTCTATTTTCGTATTGAAGTATGGGCCCTGTCCCAAAGTACTCTTGTGTCTTAAGATGATGATATTGAGACTTAGCATTTCTATTACTTTTATATGAAAGAGATTTTTAAAGATTATATTCTGTTTTGTGAAAAGTTTTAATTTCGCATTACTTTTCACTACGTATATGCAATGAATGATATGAATGAGGCTTGTCTTAGAACTCTGAGAGTTCGACAACGCCGGTGGCAATCCGAGATTGCACCCTATCTTCTAGGGTATGGTTTCGGGTTGTGATAGTACACTTCATTATGATTTAAAAGTTTTAAATTTTCCGCACATTTAACTATATGAATGTGATGAAAGCTAAGAAGAGGCTTGTCTGCGACCTCTGAGAGGTTAACGACGTCGGTTGCGATTCGGATTCCAGAATCTGGGTCGTGAAAAACTTGGTATCAAAGCATGAGGTTAAATTACGTAGGAACTAAAGCTCAAAACAACCACGTTACATAGTTTCTAACTTATGGTTGTGAAGTGCAGCACAATCATGACTTAGAGACTAAGTGATGTAAGGAAATTTTCCCTTCTTCTACTCTTTATCGTGCTATGTAGAGTTATGACATTTTGTGTCATTTAAGTATCTAACTTCTTTCTTGTGTATGCATGTAGAACAATGAACGCGAGGAGAAATGCCACCAGAAGAGTTGAAGAAGCAGCTGCTGGAGGAAACCAAGCTCCTCCTCAAGCCCAAGCTGCTGGAGTTTAAGTGCCTGTCAACCCAGCTGCATTGACAGATGGTGAAGTAAGAGAAGCATTGGTTCAGATGGACCAAGCCATTATTACTCAGGCGCAGTCTATCAAAGCCCAAGCCACTAGAGAGGGTGCTCCCAGAGAGAACCCGCATGCTAGCACCATGGCTAGTAGATTGAGGGACTTCGCTAGAATGAATCCTCCAGTTTACTACGGGTCCAAAACTAATGAGGATCCCCAGGAGTTTGTGGATGAGGTTAAGAAAATATTTTGTGCCATGGGTGTTGATGAAAAAACAAAGGCTGAGTTGACTGCGTATCAACTAAAAGATGTGGCTCAGGTGTGGTACAAAATGTGGACATATGTCGAGCACCAGGAGATGTCCCCATCACTTGGGACATTCTCAAGACTCCATTTTTGGAGAGATTCTTTCTGAGAGAGCAATGAGAAGAGTTCATCAACCTACGACAGGGAGGTATGTCGGTCAAGGAGTATTCCTTGAAATTTGTTAAACTATCGAAATATGCTTCTTTTCTGGTGTCCAATAGCAGGGATGAGATGAGCAGGTTTGTGACTGGTGTGTCGTAGGATCTAGAGGAGTATTGTCGGGCAGACATATTGCATTATAACATGGACCTGGGCAGGTTGATGGTACATGCACAGCAGGTGGAGGACAGTCGTCGGAGAAAGAAAGGCCAGGAAGGCAAGAAGCCTAGGCCCGCAGATCAGACTGGTTCTAGCTCTGGTAGGGGTACATTTGTAGTCCAGAACAGGCCTAAGTTCAAGAAGGGGAACCAACACTCAGGTAATCCTACTCCTTCCTAGAACTCGAATGCCAAAGTGGACAAGTCTGGCCCCGAAAAGGGAAATGATAGAAATTCCCAGCGTAACAGCAAGACGTGTGGTAAATGTGGGCGTTTGCATGGAGGTAAGTGCTTGGTAGGTACTAATGCCTTCTATGGTTGCAGCAAGAGTGGGCATATAGTCAGGGACTGCCCACATGTGAGGAATCAGGCCAGGACAGATGCTCAGCCTCAGCCGAATCCAAATGCTGCAGCCGAACATCCCAAGAGGAACAGATTCTATGCTCTTAAAGGTAGGGAGGAGCAAGAGAAGTCAGGATCCACTTTGTCATTTGTTACTCCTTTGGTAGCTAGTAGATTTGACTTGCTTCCTGAGATCTTGCATGAGCCTTTTATAGTTAGTACTCCCATAGGAGACGACATTAGAGCAGAAAGAGTTTATAAAGATTGCCCAATTAATGTCCTTGATAGAATCACTCACGCTGACCAATTAGAATTAGCCATGCACGATTTTGATATAATCTTGGGTATGGATTCGCTCCATAAGTGTTATACTACTATAGACTGTGGAAACATGGTAGTGAGGTTACAGTTTCCAAATGAGTTAGAGCTAGAATGGGAAGGGCGTGGTTCAAATCCAACAGGCCAAATCATTTCCCATCTATAAACCAATAAGATGATATCTAAGGGGTATTTATACCACTTAGTTAGAGTCAATGACTTAGAACAAGTAGTTCCTTCCATAGACTCTGTGTCCATAGTGAATGAGTGTCAAGATGTCTTTCCGGAGGATTTACCAAGAATTCCTCCTGAACGCGAAATTGATTTTGGTGTTGACTTAGATCCCAACACCAAACAGATTTCCATTCCCCCACATAGGATGGCACCAGTTGAACTCAAAGAGTTGAAGTTGCAGTTAAAAGATTTACTTGATAAGGGCTTCATCCAGCCTAGAATATCCTCATGGGGTTCTGCAGTGTTGTTCATTAAGAAAAAGAATGGAACTCTTAGAATGTGTATCGATTATCGGCAACTCAAAAAAGTCACTATAAAGAACAAGTACCCTCTTCCCAGAATCGATGATCTATTTGATCAAATCCAAGGTTCAAGTTTCTTTTCTAAGATAGATCTTCGGTCGGGTTATCACCTATAATGACCCAGATTCTTGAATCCGTATCGCCACCGGCGTCGTTAACCTCTCAGAGGTCGCAGACAAGCCTCATCTTGCATTTATCACATTCATCTAGTTAAATTTGCGGAAAATTTAAAACTTTTTAAAAGTATGAAGTATACATAGACTTCATATAATTATTAACTGGATACATCATATACTAAGATCAACATAAGAGAACAACCATCTATCATAAAGAATCAATTTAAAACTGAAGATAAATATATCTTAAATAGTTTGCCAAATACAGCCTTATTACAAAGCATTGAAATGAAAGTACGAAAGAAACGCTAGGGACAACATCCACTAGCTATGTCTAATACTAAGGCTAGACTAAAACTGTAGCAACCTCGAAATCAAGAGACCTACAAAATGGTTTGGAGAAACGCTGAAGTCCAAACCGCTGTATGTGTCGTCAATCTGTCCTCTGACCTGCACCTATAAAAATAGTAAATAGTAGGGGGTTAGTACACCACTTGTACTAAGTATGGGTGTATGCACACAGACACATAAAGCTATGCATGACCAGTGAAAGCACTTCTTAAGCAACATGCCATTTATGGAAAGTCTAGTCATTAGACTTTCCTAATTCGTCAGTTGTGAATTGTGGTATGAATATGATGTACTTTAATGCATTCAAAGCACAAAACTCATTTTCTATATGATTACAAGACATTAGTATCATCAACATAATTTTAGAACTACTCGGGCGAGGATTTGAAAATTTGATGACCCCCAACCCGAGAGCTCCCATTTCCATACTTAGTTTTATTTTCAGTCTTTTCTTCTTCTTGTTGTGTAGTTCAATAATTCCTTTAGTCCTATATTTTACTTACAATTGCAATGATTCATTGTTGTCCCATACCCACAATGAATCGATGTAAGTAATCCAAGGACTAAGAAATGATTTCCCTACCTTATAGTGAGTCATTCTTTACACTATATATTCAATACATTTCATAAGACATTCTCTATTGGTCATACCATTTATTTCATTACTTTCATGTTAGGGAAGTTATGAGGTATTTAGCTAACATTGCGTTCCTCATTCCCTTTATTGGCATCATATAAGAAGTCATTATAAGCCAATCTATTTGGCTTTGCCCATTATTTGCTGAAACTTCATGAGTGTGACATTGGCAATTGACATTCTTAAGCTCTTCTTCATTGCTCACTTTGAACATACGTTCCATCATCATCATCATTCTCACTTTCATAGAGACATCATAGGGAATAAGATCATGCGAGCTAACATGAAATCTAGTGTCTGCCCCACACCGAAAAGGGGTGATTCACCGATTAAAATGAATCTAGATCATGTGAGCTACTCATGAAATCCAGTGTCAGCCCCACACATGGAAAGGGGTGATCCCCGACTAAGGCGAATCCATCTCAAGTGTTCACTACACATCGAAAAGGAGTGGCTCACAACTATAGTGAACCAAGAACATATCGTTAGCATTAACCGACAACGTTCATGTGAGCTAAACATGAAATCCAGTGACTGCCCCACACCAAAAAGGGGTGGAATCACCGGCCAAAGTGAAACCGTACATTCCTAGCTCGCTTAGGTGGAAACCACTGGCTAGTTCCTATGTTTGCTAGACATACTTCAAAGACTAGGGACGCAATGAGACTACTTATCCACATCGGTGGTAGCCTCGTCTCATGAGACTTACACATGCAAGCACATGCTCATAACTAGTCTATCGGTGCTGTGCTAACTTTCATTATCTTCTTTATCTTTTAGAGTTGACTCAAGCATTATGGAAGGTTGCTTCTAGATTGAGATTTACTTACTCTTTTGATGACTTGTCATCCTTACTTTACATTGATGAAATGGGAATTGTCCTTACATATCATCCTTACTTTACATTGATGAAATGTGAATTGTCCTTACATATCATCCTCACTTTACATTGATGAAATGTGAATTGTCCTTACATATAATCCTTAGGTGTTAATGAGATTAGTCTCACACATTCTAACACCTTCATTCGTGAGCTTTCTTTTAACATAGTAGCTTAGGTGTAAGTAAGACTTGTCTCACTTCCGTTAACACCCCATTCTGGTCACTTACTTAATTTAGATCCCTTTAATTATGTTATAACTCACGTTATTTCTTTACTTTAGTGTAGTAGATTCATTTCATCGTTTATGGACGATGAGCACTTCTTCAATGAGTTACATATGTTCATAGTTCATTCTTTTAGAGCATGTTGGGAGTTGTCCTAATGAATGGGATGCCCTTGGTTATGGATTCATTGACTTACTTTAGAAGTTCTTATAATATCATTTGATATTCTAACTACACAAGATTGGCATATGATTAGTATTGGCCTCAATATTTGGGATGTTAAACTAGCAAATCATTTTTATTGGCATAAGCCAATTTTACGTATGTTCATATTTAAATTGAATATGTATGAACCTTTAGCCAATCTTTCAATCATTTACATAAGCTCCTAGCCATTAGCATGCATTCGTTTTGACAAAGTAGTGTTAGCCAATTTTACTGGCATCAGATAGTCAATTCATTCAAGATGTGATTTCATAGTTGTGTTTTAAGCCAACTTTAGTTTATGACTTTAGGCATAACATTTTTAAGCATATTGGAGCATGATATTAACATTTCATGAATATAACATCTTCATAAAGTCAAAGTAAGTAAGCATTAAGACGTCACACATCACACTTAACATTTTCGAACATAGCTTAGTAATACATCGTTCTTTAATTCACGTAAGGAACCCTTAGCATCAAACGAGTTCAATTCATAGTACATTCGGCATTCATAATTCAAGAACATTACACATAAGATCAGACAGTACCACATACCAACAACATGATCTCTAACCTATTCAACGTGGAATCGAAAAGGATACTAGGGACAAGGAGTTCGACGAGAACACGGGAACAACCCTAGTTTTCAAGATCTTTCAAACGTTGGAAAAAAAGTTCTCTTGGAGAAAGAAGTCCAGGAGAGAAACCCATACCTTGAGTATAACTTAATCTACGAAGACCACCTCGAACGAAACCTTGAGTATACCTTTAAATCGCCTAAGAACGTCTATGCACTTTTTCGTTTTAGCGTTCTTTGTTCTCTTTCTTGCGTTTTTGTTCTAAGTATTTTGATCGTGAATGATTAGGTTTAGGAAGTGACTTTGACTTATTCAATTAAGGCTATTTTAGTAAATTAAGGAACTGATTAGTAAATTACCAAAACGCCCTTCCTAAGTTTACTAAACATAGGAAGATGTTCACTTTGACCAAAATCTGGAAATCGGCATTGACCCTTGTTTCGATCAACATTTTGACTTTTAATTAATTAATTAAATCCTTAATTTAATTAATTTAGGGACCTAGGGAAATTACTAAAATACCCCTAAGTCTTTGGGACCATAGCTAACCCATTTGGACCATCCTAGGTTAGGTACTAGGTTGTCCCCTTAACTAGTACTATGTTCCACCCTATTTGTCCTAGGTTGTCTGGTGCATTAGGGGGTCCAATTCGATTAGTCCTAGGTTAGTTGGCTAGTTAGGATAGTTGGTTAGGACTTAGAGTTAGTTAGGTTGGCTGGTGCCACATGGAGGGACCCGCCTGTGCGTGTCATGCCTAACCGCCCTAACCGAATTCGGTTAGGGTGGTTCCTTGGTCCCCTTGGACGGTTCCTTCACGTGTGTTGCCCATGTGCTTGAACATGGGTTTGTTGCACTTTCCTAACTAATTTATATTGATAACTCATTTGGGGATGTTTACTTATTGTTCCAAGGACCCTCACCATGTCCTTGGGAACTGCTTAATTTACATGATCATTTTAAATGATCATGTCCTATGGTACTAGGCTTGACACTTGGATGCCCAGCACCTATTGTGTTAGTATTACGAAACATGATTTTTAGATTAGGGTCTTCATTGCACGTACACTTCTTGGTCAATGAATCTTGGAATGGGTATGACAACCCAAAAAGTATATTTCTTATTCGTATATAGAAAATTGGCTAATATCCCTTAGCCAATTCTGTCTATACTATGCCCAATATTTCTCAATATTGGGCATTGGGGTGCCTATGTACCCCTAATAGGCTATCCTAAGGGCATACTAGGTCTTCATTAGACATATGATTTTTCCGAATGTTACATTATCCCCCCCTTAGGAACATTCGTCCCCGAATGACACTTACACATCATTTAAACAAAGAGGGTGATTTTTCGTAAGTTACTTTATCATGCTTAAACTTTTCTCTTTTGTGATATCTGATTCACACTTATTTGGATGATGCATAACATTCAAGCTTATCTGAAGCTTCATATTTGAGATTGAGGAATTTCCTTCTCAATCACACTTAACTTAATGCACATCACAACTCATGCAATACTAAAATCATGTCTATGCTAAACAAAAACAGCAACATGAAATGCAAACATGAATTAATTTTAACTCACATAGTGCTATTATAGGACATACGATTAGTGGCCTATCACACCTAATCAACTAAAGCACTTAAACTTAGAGTTTTCTTAAACATAAACCAGACTTAGGAAGAGAAAATCTAACCTTAAGAACTGAACAAATGAGGGTAGAGAGATCTCATATATGCCTCGGCCTCCCACGTTGCTCCTCAACAAGATGGTTCCGCCATAGGACCTTCACGGTGGTAACCTCCTTGTTCCTCAGCCGCTTAACTTGGCGATCTAAAATTTTGACTGGAACCTCTTCATAAGAAAGGTTCTCATCAAATCCTAACCCCTCAATAGGCAGGATGGATGCTCGATCGCCTAGACATTTCTTAAGCATAGAAATGTGAAACACTGGATGAACAGAAGCCAAGTCTTGAGGTAATTTCCGCTTGTATGCAATGTTTCCCACTCGCTGTAAGATCTCATAAGGACCTATATACCTTGGGCTCAACTTGCCTTTCTTACCAAACCTCATCACCCCTTTCATGGGTGATATCTTCAGGTAGACATGATCACCCACCTCAAACTCAAGATCTCTCTTTTGGTTATCTGCATAGGATTTCTGATGACTGTAAGCAGTAGCCAATCTATCCTTAATTATCTTCACCTTCTCCACAACCTCATGCAAGATCTCGGGACCAAGGATGGCCGATTCTTCTACTTTGAAATAGCCAATCGGAGATCTATATCTTCGTCCATATAATGCTTTGAAAGGTGCCATTCCAATACTGGAATGGTAGATATTATTGTAAGAGAACTCTATCAGGTGCAAGTGATCATCCCAACTCCCCTTGAAGTAAATAACACATGCTCTCAACATGTCTTCAAGGGTCTGGATGGTACGCTCTGCTTGCCCATCTGTCTACGGATGGAAAGCAGTGCTAAGTTTTACCTTTGTACCCAAACTTTTATAGAAATACTTCCAAAAATGAGAAGTGAATTGATCACCTCTGTCCGAAATAATAGATAAAGGAATCCCATGCCATCTCACTATCTCATCTATATAAAGCTTGACATAGTCTTCGGCCTTAAAGGTAGACTTCACAGGTATGAAGTGAGCGGACTTGGTAATTCTGTCAATAATAACCCAAATGGAATCATGTAGTTTCATAGTCTTTGGCATACCAACCACAAAATCTATATTGATAGCCTCCCACTTCCACGTTGGGATCTCAATCGTCTGAGTGAGACCTCCTGGCTTAAGGTGGTCGGCCTTAACCTGTTGGCAATTCGGACACTCCTCAACGAACTTAGAGATATCTGTCTTCATGCCTTCCCACCAATAGACCTCATTAAGGTCTTGGTACATTTTGGTGGCACATGGATGGATGGAATATTGGGAACCATGAGCTTCTGCCAAAATACTTGACCTCAAATCATTCACATTGGGCACACATAATCTGTTCTGATATCTGAGTACGCCATTCCACCTAACGAGAATTACTCATTCAACTTACTCAATACCGAGTCTTTTAACTCCATGAGTACTGGGTTAAGGTGTTGATTGGCTTTAACATCTACAACAAATGAGGATTCGGAACTTGAGTGAACCGAAACACCCCCACTTGGTGCATCTGTCATCCGTACACCCAATCTTGCCAATTAGTGCACCTCTTTAACCAGCTCCTTCTTCTAATCATCAATATGTGAAACGCTGCCCATGCTCAGTCTGCTCAATGCATCGGCCACCACATTGTCCTTACCTGGGTCATAGCACACACTCATATCATTATACTTGAGAAGTTCCAGCCATCTCCTCTGATGAAGATTCAACTCCCTCTGCGTGAATACATACTGAAGACTTTTATGGTCAGTATACACATCAAAATGTACACCATATAAATAATGTCTCCACATCTTCAACGCAAAGACAACCGCGGCTAGTTCAAGATCGTGAGTAGGGTAGTTCTTTTTGTGGATTTTCAATTGTCTTGATGTGTATGCAATCACCTTAACATTCTGCATGAGAACACATCCAAAACCTACTCCGGAAGCATCACAATATACCATGCACCCCTCACCACTTCTCGGCAATGTCAATACTGGGGCTGAAGTGAGTCGGTCCTTGAGTTCTTGAAAAATCTTTTCACATTTCTCAGACCACTCAAACTTTGCCTTCTTCTTTGTCAATGCGGTCAATGGTGCAGTAATAGTGGAAAACCCTTCCACAAACCTGCGATAATAATTGGCTAAACCTAGAAAGCTTCGAATATCTGTAGGAGTAAGGGGTCTTGGCCAATTCTTCACCGACTCAACCTTCTTAGGATCAACTTCAACACCTTGTATGGTCACAACATGACCAAGAAAGGTCATTGATCTCAACCAAAATTCACATTTGCTGAACGTTGCATACAACTGATGTTCTCTAAGTACTTGCAATGTCTTTCTTAAGTGTACCTCATGGTCTTCTTTAGACTTAGAGTATATGAGAATGTCATCTATGAATACTATGACGAAGGAATCAAGGTACTCACTAAAAAACCTACTCATAAGGTCCATAAACGCGGCTGGTGCGTTAGTGAGACCGAATGACATGACCAGAAACTCATAGTGCCCATATCTAGTACGAAAAGCCATCTTAGGGACGTCTTTTTGCCTCACTCTAAGCTGATGGTAGCCTGACCGAAAGTCTATCTTCGTAAAGAAACTTGAACCTTGGAGTTGGTCAAACAGATCGTCGATTCTGGGAAGAGGGTACCTACTCTTTATAGTAAGTTTGTTGAGTTACCGATAATCGATGCACATTCTAAGGGTTCCATCCTTTTTCTTTACGAGAAACACTGGCGCACCCCATTGAGATATGCTCGGCTGGATGAAGCCCTTATCAAGTAGATCTTTTAACTGCAACTTCAACTCTTTGAGTTCAGCTGGTGCCATCCGATACGGGGGAATAGAAATCGGCTTGGTGTTGGGATCTAAATCAACACAAAAGTCAATCTCACGTTCAGGAGGGATTCCTAGTAAATCCTCCGGAAAGACCTCTTGAAACTCATTCACTATTGACACAGAGTCTATGGAAGGGACTTCTTTCTCTAAGTCATTGATTCTAACTAAGTGGTATAAATACCCCGTAGCTATCATCTTATTGGCTTTTAAATGTGAAATGATTTGGCCTACTGGATTTGAACCATGCCCTTCCCATTCCAGCTCTAACTCATTTGGAAACTGAAGCCTCACTATCCTGTTTTGACAATCTATCGTAGCATAACATTTATGGAGCCAATCCATACCTGAGCCACATCCTTGAGCTTATATGCAGCCAACTTATCCTCCTCCTCTTCATGAACACCCGTGACATGCATTTAGAATCTACCATGTACTCACCTCCATGCGAACGACCACACTTACTACTCGTCTTTCGGTCACGCTGGGCATTTCCATCATTGCCCCTTCTTGGGAAGGCCAGATCTTGAATATGGCGCCTTAGACCACTTGGCTATACTAATTCTTGTGTGTATTCTTCTACGCGTTCACACAAGAAGGAAGTTAGATACTTATAACGACACAAAGTGTTAAATCTCTAGATAGCACGATAAAGAGTAGAAGAAGGGAAGATTTCCTATCATCGCGTAGTCTCAAAGTCATGATTGTGGCGCGCTTCACAACAATAAGTCAAAAACTACATAACGTGGTTGATTTGAGCTTTAGTTCCTAGGTAATTTAACCTCATGCTATGATACCAAGTTTGTAATGACCCGGACTCTGGAATACGGATCGCCACCGACGTCGTTAACCTCTCAGAGGTCGCAGACAAGCCTCATCTTGCATTCATCACATTCATCTAGTTAAATTTATGGAAAATTTAAAACTTTTCAAACGTATGAAGTATACATAGACTTCATATAATTATTAACTAGATACATCATATACTAAGCTCAACATAAGAGAACAACCATCTATCATAAAGAATTAATTCGAAACTGAAGATGAATATATCATAAATAGTTTGCCAAACACGGCCTTATTACAAAGTTTCGAAATGAAAGTAAGAAAGAGACGCTAGGAAAACATCCACTAGCTATGTCTTAAACTAAGGCTAGACTAAAACTGTTGCATCCTCGAAATCAAGAGGACCTACCAAATGGTTTGGAGAAACGCTAAAGTCCAAACCGCTACAAGTTTCGTCAATCTATCCTCTGAGCTGCACCTATAAAAATAGTAACTAGTAGGGGGTTAGTACACCACTTGTACTAAGTATGGATGTATGCACACATACACATAAAGCTACGCATGATTAATGAAAGCTCTTCCTAAGCAACATGCCATTTCTGGAAAGTCTAGTCATTAGACTTTCCTAATTCGTTAGTTGTGAATTGTGGTATGAATATGATGTATTTAAATGCATTCAAAGAATGCAACTCATTTTATATATGATTACAAGACATTAGTATCTATCAACATAATTTTAGAACCACTCGGGCGAGGATTTGAAAATTTGATGACCCCCAACCCGAGAGCTCCCATTTCCATACTTAGTTTTATTTTCAGTCTTTTCTTCTTCTTCTTGTGTAGTTCAATAATTCTTTTAGTCCTATGTTTTACTTACAAGTGCGATGATTCAATGTAGTCCCATACCCACAATGAATCGATGTAAGTAATCCAAGGACAAAAGAATGATTTCCCTACCTTATAGTGAGTCATTCTTTACACTATATATTCATTACATTTCATAAGCCATTCTGTATTGCTCCTGTCATTTAATTCATTACTTTTACGTTAGGGAAGTTATGAGGTATTTAGTTAACATTACGTTCCTCCTTCCCTTTATTAGCATCATATAAGAAGTCATTAAAAGCCAATCTATTTGGCTTTGCCCATTATTTACTGAAACTTCATGAGTGTGACATTGGAAATTGACATTCTTAAGCTCTTCTTCATTGCTCACTTTGAACGTACGTTCAATCATCATCATCATTCTCACTTTTATAGAGACATCATAGGGAATAAGATCATGCGAGCTAACATTAAATCCAATGTCTGCCCCACACCAAGAAGGGGTGATTCACCGGTTAAAATGAATCTAGATCATGTGAGCTACTCATGAAATCTAGTGTCTGCCCCACACATGGAAAGGGGTAATCCCCGGCTAAGGCGAATCCATCTCAAGTGTTCACTCCACATAAAAAAGGAGTGGCTCAAGCTATATTGCACCAAGAACATATCGTTAGCATTAACCGACATAGATCATGTGAGCTAAACATGAAATCCAATGTCTGCCCCACACTGAAAAGGGGTGGAATCATCGGCCAAAGTGAAACCGTACATGCCTAGCTCGCTTAGGTGGAAACCACTGGCTAGTTCCTATGTTGGCTAGACATAGTTCGAAGACTAGGGATGTAATGAGACTACTTATCCACCTAGGTTGTAGCCTCATCTCATGAGACTAACACGTGCAAGAACATGCTCATAACTAGTCTATCGGTGCTGTGCACATATTCATTATCTTCTTTATCTTTTAGAGTTGACTCAAGCATTACGGAAGGTTGCTTCTAGATTGAGATTTACTTACTCTTTTGATGACTTGTCATCCTTACTTTACATTGATGAAATGGGAATTGTCCTTACATATTATACTTACCTTACATTGATGAAATGTGAATTGTCCTTACATATCATCCTTACTTTACATTGTTGAAATGTGAATTGTCCTTACATATCATCCTTAGGTGTTAATGAGATTAGTCTCACACATTATAACACCTTCATTCGTGAGTATTCTTTTAACATAGTAGCTTAGGTGTAAGTAAGTCTTGTCTCACTTCCTTTAACACCCCATTCTGGTCACTTACTTAATTTAGACCCCTTTAATTATGTTATAACACACGTTACTTCTTTACTTTAGTGTAGTAGATTCATTTCATCGTTTATGGATGATGAGCACTTCTTTCAATGAGTTACATATGTTCATAGTTCGTTCTTTTAGAGCATGTTGGGAGTTGTCCCAATGAATGGCATGCCCTTGGTTATGGATTCATTGACTTACTTTAGATGTGCTTATAATATCATTTGATATTCTAACTACACAAGATTGGCATATGATTAGTATTGGCCTCAACATTTGGGATGTTAAACTAGCAAATCATTTTTATTTTCATAAGCCAATTTTACGTATGTTCATATTTAAATTGAATATGTATGAAACTTTAGCCAATCTTTCAATCATTTACATAAGCTCCTAGCCATTAGAATGCATTCGTTTTGACAAAGTAGTGGTAGCCAATTTTATTGGCATCAGATAGTCAATTCATTCAAGATGTGATTTCATAGTTGTCTTTTAAGACAACCTTAGTTTATGACTTTAGGCATAACGTTCTTAAGCATCTTGGACAACATCATATTAACATTTGATGAATATGACATCTTCAAAAAGTCACAGTAAGTAAGCATTAAGACGTCACATATCAAACTTAACGTTTTCGAACATAGCTTAGTAATACATCATTCTTTAATTCACGTAAAGAACCTTTAGCATCAAACGAGTTCAATTCATAGTTCATTCGGCATTCATAATTCAAGAAAATTACACATAAGATCAGCCAGCACCACATACCAACAACATGATCTCTAACCTATTCAACATGGAATCGAAAAGGATACTGGGGACAAGGAGTTCGACGAGAACACGGGAACAACCCTAGTTTTCAAGATCTTTGAATCATTGGAAAAAAAGTTCTCTTGGAGAAAGAAGTCCAGGAGAGAAACCCATACCTTGAGTAGAACTTAATCTACGAATACAACTTCGAACGAAACCTTTAAGATACCTTGAAATCGCCTATGAATGTCTATGTACTTTTCCGTTTTAGCGTTCTTTGTTTACTGCCTCTTTCTTGCGTTTTTGTTCTAAGTGTTTTGATCGTGAATGATTAGGTTTAGGAACTGACTTTGACTTATTCAACTAAGGCTATTTTAGTAAATTAACCAACTGATTTAAATTACCAAAATGCCCTCCCTAAGTTTACAAAACATAGGAAGATGTTGACTTTGACCGAAATCTGGAAATCGGCATTGACCCTTGTTTCGGTCAACATTTTGACTTTTAATTAATTAATTAAATCCTTATTTAAATTTATTTAGGGACCTAGGTAAATTACTAAAATACCCTAAGTCTTTGGGACCATAGCTAACCCTTTTGGACCATCCTAGGTTAGGTACTAGGTTGTCCCCTTAACTAGTACTAGGTTCCACCCAATTTGTCCTAGGTTGTCGGTGCATTAGGGAGTCCAATTCGGTTAGTCCTAGGTTAGTTGGCTAGTTAGGATAGTTTGTTACGACTTAGAGTTAGTTAGGTTGGCTGGTCCCACATGGAGGGACCCGCCTGTGCGTGTCATGCCCAACCGCCCTAACCGAATTCGGTTAGGGTGGTTCCGTGGTCCCCTTGGCCGGTTCCTTCACGTATGTTGCCCATGTGCTTGCAGATGGGTTTGTTGCACTTTCCTAACTAATTTATCTCTATGTCTCATTTGGGAATGTTTACTTATTGTCCCAAGGACCCTCACCATGTCCTTGGGCACTGCTTAATTTACATGATCATTTTAAATGAGCATGTGCTATGGTACTAGGCTTGACACTTGGATGCCTAGCACCTATTGTGTTTGTATTACGAAACATGATCTTTAGCTTAGTGTCTTCATTGCAGGTTCAGTTCTTGGTCAATGAATATTGGATTGGGTATGACAACCCATAAAGTATATTTCTTATTCGTATATAGAAAATTGGCTAATATCCCTTAGCCAATTTTTTTATCTTATGCCCAATATTTATCAATATTGGGCATTGGGGTGCCTATATACCCTAATAGGCTATTCTAAGGGCATATTGGGGTCTTCATTAGACATATCATTTTCCAGAATGTTACATCACCAACTAAGGGTAAGACAAGAGGACGTTCCTAAGACTGGCTTTTGAACAAGATATGACCATTATGAGTTTCTTCTCATGTCATTTGATCTCTCTAACGCACCAGCCGCATTTATAGACCTTATGAACAGTGTTTTCCATGAATATCTTGATTCTTTCGTCATAGTATTCATAGATGACATCCTCATATACTCTAAGACTAGAGAAGAGCATGAAAAACACTTGAGAATGATATTGCAAGTAATCAGAGAACATCAGTTGTATGCAAAGTTCAATAAATGTGAATTTTCGTTGAGATCAATGACCTTCCTTGGTCATGTTTGTGAACGATCAGAGTGTTGAAGTTGATTCGAAAAAAGGTTGAAGCGGTGAAGAATTGGCTGATACCCCTCACTCCTATAGAAATTCAGAGTTTCTTGGGTCTGGCTAATTATTATCGCAGGTTTGTTGAGGGTTTTTCCACTACTGCAGCTCCGTTGACAGCCTTAACAAAGAAGAAGCCGAAGTTTGAGTGGTCTGAAAAGTGTGAGAAGAGCTTCCAAGAGCTCAAAGACCGACTCACTTCAGACCCAGTGCTCACGTTGCCGAGAAGTGGTGCAGGGTATGTGGTGTACTATGATGCTTCCTGAGTAGGTTTGGGATGTGTTCTTATGCAAGATGGCAAGGTGATTGCATATGTATCGAGATAGTTGAAAATCCACGAGAAGAATTACCCTATTCATGATCTTGAGTTAGATGCTTTGGTATTTGCGTTGAAACTTTGGAGACATTACTTATATGGTGTACATGTTGATGTATATATTGACCAGAAAAGTCTTCAGTATGTTTTTACGTAGAGACAATTGAACCTTCGTCAGAGAAGATGGATAGAACTGCTCAAGGATTATGACATGAGTGTCCATGCTCACCCAGGTAAGGCCAATGTAGTGGCCGATGCGTTGAGACGATTGATCATGGGCAGCATGTGTCATATTGATGATGAGAAGAAGGAGCTAGTTAAAGAAGTACACTTATTGGATAGATTTAGTGTACGACTGATAGATACACCAAGTGGGGGTGTTTTGGTTCATTCCAGTTCTGAATCCTCACTTGTTGTAGATGTTAAAGCTAAGAAGCATCTCGACCCAGTACTGATGGAGTTGAAAGACTCAGTGTTGAGTAAGTTGAATGAGTCATTTTCCCTAGGCGGGGATGGTGTACTCAGGTACTAGAAATTATGTGTGCCCAATGTTGACGATCTACGGCCTAATATTTTGGCAGCAGCTCACGGTTCCATGTATTCTATTCATCCAGGTGCTACCAAAATGTACCATGACCTTAAAGAGGTCTATTGGTGGGAAGGTATGAAGCGTGCTATCTCTAAGTTTGTGGAGGAGTGTCCCAATTGCCAAAAGTTTACGGCCGGACACCTTAAGCTTGGGGTCTCACCCAATTTATGGAGATTCCAACGTGGAAGTGTGAGGCCATTAATATGGATTTCGTGGTTGGTTTTCCTAGAACCAGAAAGATGCATGATTCCATTAGGGTCATTGTTGACCGAATGACCAAGTCCTCACACTTCATTCCCATGAAGTCCACTTATCGAGCCGAGGACTACGCCAAACTCTATATTGATGAGATCGTGAGGTGTCATGGAATTCCTTTGTCTATCATTTCGGATAGGGGAGCCCAATTCACTTCTCACTTTTGGAGATCCTTCCAAAAGATCTTGGGTACACACGTGAAGCTTAGTACTGCTTTTCATCCGCAGATGGATTGATAAGCAGAACGTACCATTCAGACCCTTGAAGACATGTTTAGAGCATGTGTTATTAAATTTTCTTATAATAATAGCTACCATTCCAGTATTGGGATGGCACCTTTTGAAGCATTGTATGACGGGAGATGTCGTCTCCAGTTGGGTGGTTTGAAGTAGGTGAATCTGACATCCTTGGCCCTGAGATCATACATGAGGCTATAGAAAAGGTGAGAATAATTAAGGATCGGTTGTCTACTGCTTACATTCGTCAAAAAGCCTATGCGGATAACGGAAAGAGAGCTCTTGAGTTCGAAGTAGGTGATCAAGTCTACTTGAAGATATCACCCATGAAAGGGGTGATGAGTTTTGGTAAGAAAGGGAAGTTGGGTACGAGTTATATAGGTCCTTATGAGATCTTACAACTAGTAGGAAATGTTCCCTGCGAAATAAAGTTACCACAAGACTTGGCTTCTATTCATCCAGTGTTTCACGTTTCGATGCTTAAATAGTGTCTAGGCGATCCAACATCCATCCTGCCTGTTGAGGGGTTAGGAGTTGATGAGAACCTTTCTTATGAAGAGGTTCCAGTTGAGATTTTAGATCGTCAAGTGAAGCGGCTGAGGAACAAAGAGGTTGCCACCGTGAAAGTATTATGAAGAAACCACCTTGTTGAGGGAGCAACATGGCAGGCCGAGGCCGATATGAGATCCCATTACCCTCACTTGTTAAGTTCTTGAGGTTAGATATACTCTTCCTTAGTCTGATTTTGTTTAAGAAACTCTATGTTTTTAGTGCATTAGTCGATTTTGGGGTTTTAAGTCCATAATCGTGTGTTTTATACTTGCACTAAATGAGTTAAACTGAGTTCATGCTTGCATTCATGTTGCTGTTTTTGTATCGCGTAGACGTGATTTTTGTGTTGCATTAGTTGTGATGTGCATTAAGTTAAGTGTGATTGAGAAGGAAGTTCCTCGATCTTAAATATGAAGATTCAGATAAGCTTTGAGTAATATGCATCATCCAAAGTAAGTGTAAGTGTCATTCGGGGACGAATATTCCTAAGGGGGGGATAATGTAACATTCCAGAAAAATGTACATGTCTAGTAAAGAGCCAAATAGGTTTTAAGAATGTGTATCGGGGTACATAGGAATCCCAATGCCCAATATTGAATAATATTGGGCATATTAAAAAATATTGGCTAAGGGTGTTAGCCAATTTTTCTAAGTATGAATAAGAACTGTTTAAGAATTGTACCTGCAATGAAGACCCTAAACTAAAATGCTTTTTCCTTAACTCACAATTGAGTATGAGGCATCCAAGTGTCAAGCCTATAGACCATAGCACATGATCAATGAAAATGATCATGTAGATTAAGCAGTGTCCAAGGAAATAGTAAGGATCCTTGGACAAGGAGTGAACTTTCCAAATGCAACCATAGGAGTGCACAATTGGGAGAAATGGGCAGCAACACATGTGCAAGCACATGTGTAACCGCCGAAGGGGACCACGCGATAAGCCCAACCGATTCGGTTAGGCGGTTAAGGGCAGGCGCGCACGGGTCCAGCCATGTGGGGTCTAGATTCCTAACCAACTCTAGACTCTAACTAACCTAACCAACTAGCTAGCTAACCTAGGACCAACCAAGGTCGATCAACCAAGGGACCCGACAACCTAGGACCTTGTCGGGTTACACCTAACTAACCTAACTAACTTAGGGACAACCTAGTACCTAACCTAGGATGGTCCAAAGGGGTTGTGGTCCTAGTGACTTAGGGTATTTTAGTAATTTCCCTAGGTCCCTTAATTAATTAATTTAGAAATCAAATTAATTAATTTAAAGCCTTGGTCAAGCCGATACCCTTAGTCAATATTCAGATTTGGCTAAGTCAAATGTCCTCCTATGTCTAGTCAACTAAGGAGGGGCATTTTAGTAATTAACTAATTAATTTATTAGTTAAGTTAATTAGTCTAAAGTTGAATTATTCAATATAAGTTCCTAAGACCTAGAAACCACAATCATTCACTAGAAACTCGCGATGCTAAGGGAGTAAGCAAAAACATAGAAAGAGAGGTTTTCTTATGCGATTTCAAGGTTTTCTTCAAGGTCTTCGTGCAAGGTGATCGTCGTAGATTCGATTATACATAAGGTATGAGTTTCTCTCCTGGAATTCTTTCTCCAAGAGGACTTTCGAATTTTTTGAATTCATGAATCTCGAAACTAGGGTTGTTCCCGATGATATTGTTGAACGTCCATTTCCCTAGTGATCCTTGTTTTCGATTCTAATAAGTATGTAGATGTAATCTCGAACATGTTGTTGGTATGTGGTGCTAACTGATCCTAATGTGTAGATTTCTTGACTTGTAAATGTCGAATGAAGCCTATTAGTTAGATTAGTATGATTTTAAGTATTAGTTACACGAAATAAAGAATGTTGTAAGACTTAATTGTGTCCGAGATGATGAAGTTTGGTTATGGTTCGGTTATTAAGTATAGTTACTGTTAAATGTTGACTTGCTTGAGATGATGAGTTCACTAAAGTATTTACATAAAGTTAATCGACTTGGCTAATAATGTTTTGCCGAAACTATGATATAAAATTGGCTAATGATAATCTCATGAAAAATGTTGAATGAATGGTTGGCTTGTGCCAATAAATTAGCTAGCAAAATTATGTCCAAATTGTTTAGGCCAATACTAATTCTTATCAATCTTATATGTCCAATGTATTGTAATGCCAAAAGAATAATCACTCCTAAGGTAATTCAATGAATCCATAACCAAGGGTATGCCAATAATTGGGACAAGTCCCAACATACCCTATCCAAAAGAACTATGAAGATAGTAGTACATTGATAGAAGTTCATAACGTTCATAAAGAATGGTATAAAGCTACCAAATGACATTGAACAAGATGAAGTGAGTAATAACATAACTAAAGGCTTAAAAATTACAAAAGTGACCATAATTAGGTGTTAAATGAAGTTAGACAAGTTTCACTTACACCTAAGACAACTATGTTAAAGATACTCACATAAGAGGGTGTTAGAAAGTGTGAGACAAGTCTCATTAACACCAAGATGATAATGTAAGGTTAAATTCACATTTTCATCAAGTAAAGAAAGGGATGACAAGTTATCCATAGAGTAAATAAACCTCAATCTAGAAGCAAGCTTCCATAATGTTATAGTCAACTCTAAAAGTTATGAAGTAAAAAAAATTGAGCAAAGCACCGATAGACTAGCAATGAGCTTGTGCAAGCACATGTAAGTCTCATGAGATGAGGCTCCACCAAGGTGGATAAGAGTCTCTGAAAATCTCCTAGTCTTCGAACCATGTTGCCAGCATGGGAACTAGACAGTGGATTCCACCTAAGCGAGCAAGGTAGATTCGGTTTCACTTTGGTCGGTGAAACCACCCCTTTTTGGTGTGGGACAGACACTGGATGTCATGTTTAGCTCACATGATCTATGTCGGTTAATGCTCAAAATGAAAGTTTTTATATTCTCTATGGCCGTGAACCACCTCTTTTCGGTGTGGGGAAGACACTGGACATGGGTTCACTTTAGCCGGTGAATCACCCCTTTTCGGTGTGGGGTAGACACTGGATTTCATGTTAACTCACATGATATAGGTTCACTTTGATCGGTGAACCACCTCTTTTCGGTGTGGGGAAGACACTGGATTTCATGTTATTTCACTTGATCTTAATGATAAAGACTTATTAGGCCAATGATCAAATAATAGGCATAACCAATAAAGATTGGCTTATAAAGATTTCATGCCCAAATTGTAGTTAAATCATTTCCTTAATCCCTTGGATTACTTACTTGATTAATTGTAGGTATGGGACTACAATGAATCATTGCACTTGTAAGTAAAACATAGGATCAAAGGAGATTATTCAACTAGACAACAAAAAGAAGAAAAGACTGAAAAATAATCTAAGACTGGAAAAGTGTGCTCTCGACCTGGGGGAGCAAATTTATAATTTTTCGTTTGTGATGTTCTAAAATTACGTTCATAATTCCAAGGTCTTATGTTCATATAGAAAATGAGTTGTGTGTTTTGAATGCATTAAAATACGTCATTTTCACACCATGAATTGCAAATAACGAATTAAGAAAGTTTAGTGACTTCACTTTCCAGAAATGACATGTTGTTATAGGAAGAGCTTTCCTTGATCATGCATATCCTTATGTGTATGTGTGCATACACCCATACTTAGTACAAGTGTGTACTAACCCTATACTATTACTATTTTTATAGGTGCAGGTCAGAGAGAAGGTTGAAGACTCATTTAAGCGGTTTGGACTCAGCGATCTCCAGACCTTTGGTAGGTCCTCTTGATTTCGAGGATGCTACATCTATCTTTATAGCTTAGTACTTTAGACATAGCTAGAGGTGTTGTCCCTAGCATTTCATTCTAGATGTTTTATTCAAAGCTTTGTATTAAGGCCATTTTTGACAGACTATTATGTTATATTGATTCTTTCATTTGTATTGCTTAATCGATTGTAGCTGGTTGTTTAGTTTTGAGCTTATTAGAATATCAATCCATGTAATTGATTTATCAAAAATATTTCGTAAAATATTATTTTGAAGTTTTCGACTTTTTAGCGAGTCCCAACTTAATTTTGAGAAAATTAAGAAAACCTTTATTTCAAAAGACTTAACAGAAAAATCAATTGAAAATAATAAAAAGGGTTCGGGGATTCATATTTATATTTTAGGAAGGTGTTAAGCACCTAAAATATCCGCCTACTTGCGGTTTTTCGACAACTAACCAGTTTGGCTGAAAACTTAATTTATTTCTTGATATAAAATTTATAAAAAAAGTTGTTTCAAAGTGAGTTCTTAGATTCTATCTAAATGGAACATATAATTTGAGTAATTATATATATATTTTTTAAAACTATTTAAACTTAATTCAATTTTAAATCGTTAAAAACATTATGGCGTTAGCAGGGATTTGAAATTTTCTAACTTTAAACTAGCGACAAATAAACACAAGCAAATAAACAATAAGGTAAGAGAGAGATAAAGAGGGAGATTGCGCCCAATCCCGGGTTCTATTCGCGTGGACCGGAATTTGGACCCACTTTTTTTTTTCTGACCTATTTGTTTTGTACCTGTCCTAGCCTAATCGGATAATAATACAAATTAAATACAGAAACAAGTAAAAGACGACAACGGACTTCAGCCCCAAAAATAACAAAATACAAATATGAAAAAAAAACTAGATCCAAAATCTTCAACTCTTTGGTTTGCTTTGAATTCTTCAATTCCGCAACCTGTACATCAAACTTTATGGCTGACTGACTCATATGGGAGGAAGTGTAAATCTTTGGCTTCACCGGATATGCCGGAAAAAGGATTGGAATTTAGTGAACTCGGGTGGAGTTTTCCACGCAAACAAACAAAGAAAAATAAAACAAAGTTAATCTAGGATAAGGTGTAGCATCTCAATATAATAACTAAAGACACGAGTAAGCTTAAATAATAAGAAAATTCACTTCGTTATCCATCCAATAGTCCGGCTAATGAAGTGAAGTGGGAACACATGCACATATACAACAAGCATTTAAAAATTAGAAGATAGGCATGGCAAGAATGATCTTTTGACTTACTATGCAGGAATGAATAAGTGCGGACAAAACCGACAACTTCTTACAAACAACTAAAGGAAATAATACTTCCACACACCTTAAGTTCAGCAAAACGCCCCAACATATGGGTAAAATCCGCAAAATAACTCGAAGTAAGAAACAAATATAGGAGATCATTCTTCAGAATGGTTTGCAAATGTAGTAGACATAATAATGCAGGGATAAACAAAAATTTGAACATAGAAGAGAACAAACAAGCTAACGATTAGTAATAGAACACACCTCACCTTTGCATAATGCAACCAAGATGAATAAATAAAGCGAGGCAAAATACAAGCATTCAACGTATTGATAATATTGTATGAATATGGCAAAGGAATGTGTAGGAATAAGCAAAACCTAACAAAACTTTCACTTAAGCTGAACATACTTCATATAACGAGGTGAAACACCAAATGGTACATCTGGGCATGATTATCTAGGCAAAAATAATAACCAGGAAGCAACTATCACAGTAAAGAAAATGAACCAGATTATTGAAATCAATGTCATTAAACCCCATAACATACTATGATATTGAATGGAGGCAATAGTAAATCCACAAACCGTAAATCATTTTAAATAGAGGCAAAACCGTTTAAAAAAAATGAATGTAAACATCAAGGATGAACGCAATACACATTATCTCGAGAACCAAGAGTATGTAGAGCAAAAGAAAAAAAAAAGTTTCATACAAAAAGCATACCAAGCTGATCACGAACCCAGTAACAGGAACGCAATCCGGCGTTTAAAGAAAATATCACCACCTTTCAAACCATTTTCAATGGCGAAAACTAATTCGAAAGTAATGATCACACAAATGATATCGGGATCAACATCTGAAGTCACGCAAGAGAAAGGCGACAAGATGAGAGGAGCTTGAGTTTATCACCTTCTTCGGGGCAACGAACTGAGACGAGACAAGCTAGCGAGCACGATTCCACCAACAACCACGAAAGCCTCGAGAGTTCTGGCAAAACTCACAACCACGAATCAGGGCAGAAAATAAGAGGGTATTTACTTAATAGCCTACTGCTATCTTCAGCTTTTCAACACAGGAGTAAAAATTTCCTCTCACAATGTTTCTTGGTAACCGTAAATCAATCTCGAGAAGAAAATTTTAACTCATAGAAAATTCCCTTTCTTTTGACTCACTTTTTCCGTAAACTCTAAAAAACCTCAGGTAAAAAAAAAACTCTCAATCCCACAAAAAATCCCCTTTACTCTTCAACAGAAGAGACCTTATATAGCCAAAAAATTAGGGTTTGGAGAATGAGGGAAAAGGGTAAAAACGGAATTCAAAATTTCATCTCGAATTCAAAACTTTTCCCCCAGAACAAAGGAGCAAGTTGTTCTGTACTCGAAATCAGACCACCAAATCCCACAATATCCGAATTTGAGGCGACGCGAAGGGCTCAGATCATCCTACCGTCCTTCGGAGGCTACGTGTCCTCATCTGCAAGAACGCAAGGACGAAAGATGGCAAGCATTGCAGTCTGCTGCAGGACAAAAAAAGGAGAAAGGAGACGTTGGTACTATCCTCCGTCTATCGCCGTTAAGATCGACATGTATTTGGACGGCTTTCCGTCGACTCGCCCTTTTTCCTTTTGCACGTTGTGAACTCGCGCTCGCGTGGAGGGCATCGTTTGCATCGCTTTGCTGTTGGGTAACAATTTTGTATTCTACAGACTTCACGCGCGATTGGCACTGGGATTACTCGCTTCTCTTTCAGCGTGAAGGGGCGGTCTGAGAGCTGTTGGGGCTAGGCGGTTTATTTGCTGAGAAAATGGGCTTGGGTCGGGTGGAATAGTGGGCTGCAAATACATTTGGTGGTCTGGAATTTGACTGACTGGTAGACAATTAAAGAGGTGGGCTGGGAAAATGGAGCAAATTGGTGGGCTGTGTCGAAAATGGATGTGGGAGTAAAAAGGCCCATTTGAATTGGAGAGTATGGGCTGCAGGAGATCCATTGTATTGAATGCAGGGCCCAGAATATTTAAGGCTAGCTGAAAAGAATAACAAATTAGAAAAGCCTCACCAATCTTGAGTTTAATCAAGTCAAATGGTTTAGCCAAAATCGGCTTTAGTTCAGGGAATTGAGCAAAAATATGAACAAGACGAATTAATATTTAATTCACGAGCTTCTTAATTTCCACGAGATAAGCTAATTAATTTTAAACATAACTAAAGACTCAAAACTAATGCGCTACTAATTTGAACGAAATTTAATTTATTAAAGTAAGTAAAACCAAAATTCTTTTTGAGATGATTTTCGAAAATTTACTAAATAAACTTATTATAAATAAAGCTTATATCGCTTCAAAACTAAAAAAACGACTAATGCTACTTTAAAGTGATTTGAAAATTATTTAAATCTTATAAAGTCGACCACTTCAAATCATTAGGAAATTAAGAAACTCAAAAATTAATTATTATCGGGGAGGTAAAAATTGAGTGTGTCAACAACTGTCCCTCATTTTACTTGGATTGATGCAAGAAATTCGAGGACAATGAAATTGACCAAGCCAATTTTGACCGACCATGTACTCATTTTTTAGAAAAGGATTTGGTGCGGACTCTAGGAATTATGGCCAAACCCCGAAAATGGGTTTCCTACATATCTCAAGCTATATGAGAATTCAGGCCACTTGTAGTTTGGTACGCTTGTTTTAACGCACAATTTTAAAAGAATTCTAAAGTTATCCCGATACCAAATTATGATGGGATCAGGATGCCCGAGAATAAGATTTATGACAAAATATTGGAGTACAACCGACCTTTCAAATTGAGCTCGCCTACATATCCTTGAAATTCAGGAATCAGGCTGCTTCTAGTTCGACTTGATCGGTTGAAAAGGAAGTCTATTATGCTAGATAACCTTTGATTTTGGACAAGTGACAAATTAAATGAGTGTGAAAAGGAGGCTTGTAACCTCTTATCCATGAATGTGGCGCGCTTCACACCCATAATTAAGAGCTTACACGGACAGAATTTCCAAAGCTCTTGGTGCATTGTCACTTAGATTGGAAAATTGCTTCCGGCTGACCGAAATTCCGGATGCAAAACCGAAACTGACGAAAACCAAAGGAAAAACCCACATGCCTTTTGATAGGGGTGTGGTATGATTGTGGTGGAAGTCGCTCCTCTTCTCGCGTCCTAAGAGTTTGACACTCCTATTTGGACTATGTCCCAGTTCGCTTTGCGGGGTATGAGTATCTTCTCGCGATGCGTGATTTCTTGCGGGGCATAAATATCTTCCCGCGATGCATAAATTTCTGCAAGGCATGAATATCATCTCCCGATGCATGAATATGAACTCGCGATGCATGAATATTAACTCGCGTTGCATGATCTTCCGCGATGCATGAATATTGACTCGCGATGCATGATCTTCCGTGATGCATGAATATTGACTCGCGATGCATGATCTTCCGCGATGCATGACTATTGACTCGCGATGCATGGTCTTCCGCGATGCATGACTATTGACTCGCGATGCATGATTTTCTACGGGGCATGAATATCATCCCGTGATGCATAAATTTCTGCGGGGCATAAATATCCTCATGCGATGCATAAATATCTGCGAGGCATGAATATCTTCTCGCGATGCGTAACTTTCTGCGAGGCATGAACATCTTCTCGCGATGCATGAATATTAACTCGCAATGCATGATCTTCTGCGATCTATGAATATTGACTTGCGATGCATGATCTTCCACGATGCATGAATATTTACTCGTGATATCATCCTTGGTACCAAATGAAGATAATGCTTCAATCGAGCAACATAGATATCTTCTGGGTGCCTTCTGGATAATGATATCGTCTCAATTGACAACAAAGTAAACTGATCCTCCAGATAGTGTATCGTCTTTATCGACAATAAAATAAATGACCCCTCTGGGTAGTGTATTGTCTTGATCAAAAATAAAATAAATGACCCCTCCGGGTAGCGACACTATCATGTCTGATAATATGATGCAGATGACGTCCTTGATGAAAATCGTAAACTATCCTTTTTGGGGTTTTCATTTGGTTCATCTTTGAACCTAGCTGGACGCTCCTTATAGACTTCATGTTGTTGAATTGAATGAAATAAACCATTCACATTCCCAAATCTTCGATATGAGCAATACAAAATAATTCCTGCATCCACAAAAAATTTGTAAATTGGGGGAGACTTGTGCCCCTCTTGACTTCTCCATATTCATCGATCAGATAGATCTGGTGATTTCAGAGCGGGACTATAGACTTGCGTTCACAGAAAAATTGTTAGTTTTAAAATGCACTGATCTGTGTCGATCTTTTAGTCGTCTGCTCCCTATCGTGCTATCTCTGGGTGATTTTTCTGATTCCCCGACTCTTGAAAGATAAGGCAAATATTTATGCCAAAACAAATGAAATGCAAATATAAAATTTTAAGAAAACTAAGTTTTTGAAAAGTAGCATTTTGCAAAAGTTACTGCCAAGTGTCATGTCACGTCATTCTTAGCGGGCTTCTTTGAGTCTGATGCTTTGAGGTCTATCTGATTATTCTTGGAGAGTATTCAGAGTCACTCCAAACAGCCGATAAACCATGCTGAAAATTTGAGGCCATCCTCAAAATTTCTGTCCCAGTTACAAGTTATGGCTTATCTTCAACTATCGGTAAGTAAATCATGGAATTTTTGAGTTCTCGAAAATTTTGTCCCAGTTGCAAATCTTGAAATCTTTTCGATCTTGACTTGCTGAGGAAGAATCTTATTCTTCAGAATTTTTGAGTCCCTCTTAAAAATTCTATCCCAGTTTCTATGGTAAAGAGGAAAAGAAATCTTACGGGAAATATGACCAAACCCTCGTGGCGCCTACGTATCCCGTTGAGGCCAGAATCAGGTTGAACGTACTTCCCCCTTCAAGGTTGACAATAATAAGGAATTTTACAAAGAAAACGACTGAGGCCGACATAGGTCGCCTACGTTTCTCTTTCGTGAGAATTCAGGTCAAACGTAGTTCAAATACAAAGAAATATTAAAAGGAATAAAAGGGGTGACCGAGGCCGACATAGGCCGCCTACATATCTTATTCTTGAGAATTCAGGTCAGACGTAGTTAACATACAAAGAAATATTAAAAGGGATAAAAGGGGTAACCGAGGCCGACATAGGCCGCCTACGTATCTCATTCTTGAGAATTCAGGTCAGACGTAGTTCATTACAAGAGGGATAAGATTTAAAACAAAACAAATACAAGCAAACGAAACAGTAACAAGAAAATGAAAGAAATGCAGACTAAGCTTCACACGTAGTATCTCTTGACAGCATCTGAGTTGATCGGTTTCGGCCATGCGGTGCCATCCATCTCCGACAGGACCAAAGCACCTCTAGATAATACTTTCCGAACCATGTAGAGTCCTTGCCAATTTGGTGCGAATTTTCCTTTATACTCGTCTTGATGAGGAAAAATGCGCTTGAGGACCAACTGACCAATTTCAAAAATTCTAGTTCTTACTCTTTTGTGGAAAGCGCGAATCATTCTCTGCCGATATAGTTGACCATGACACACGGCAACCATTCTCTTTTCATCAATCAAGGTTAACTGATCAATCCGCTTGCTGACCCATTCAACATTACTTAATTCAGCTTCTTGGATGATTCTCAAAGACGATATCTCAACTTCAGCAGGTATGACTGCTTCTCTTCCGTATACTAACAAATATGGTGTAGCTCCAATCGACATTCTGACAGTCGTTCGGTAAGCTAACAAAGTACACGTTAACATCTCGTGCCAACCTCGATGATTGTCAATCATTTTCCTCAGGATCTTCTTGATGTTCTTGTTAGCAGCCTCTACAGCTCCGTTCATTTGAAGACGATTGGCGGTTGAATTTCGATGAGTAATCTTAAATTGCTCACATATGTCTCTCATCAAGTGACTGTTTAGATTTGCGCCATTATCAGTAACGATGGATTTTGGAACTTCAAACCTGCATATCAGATTGTTGCGAAAAAAATCGGCTACAACTTTCTTGGTTACCGACTTGTACGAAGCATCTTCCACCCACTTGGTGAAATAATCAATGGAAACCAAAATAAATCTGTGTCCATTAGAAGCGGCTGGCTTTATCGGACCTATGACATCCATGCCCCAAGCCACAAATGGCCAAGGTGAACTCATAGCATTGAGTTTGTGAGGAGGCACTCGGATCAAATAACCATGTACTTGACATTTATGACATTTATGCACAAACTTGCAACAATCATTCTCCATAGTCATCAAGAAATAACTGGCTCAAAGGATCTTCCTCGCCAAAGTGAGTCCATTCATTTGTGTTCCACAAACTCCAGCATGTATCTGTTCAATAAGATTCGCAGCTTCAACAACATCAACACATCTGAGAAGACCCAAATCTGGAGTCCTCCTATAAAGGACTTCTCCACTTAAGAAAAAATGGAGCGCCATACGGCGTATCGACTTCTTCTGGTTAGATGTAGCATCTTCCAGATAAATCCTGAACTCCAAATACTTCTTTATATCAAAATACCATGGCAAACCGTCTGGTTCTGCTTCAACATGGGAACAATAGGCTGGATGTTCTTTCAACTCTATATCCAGAGGATCAATATAATCAGAATCTGTGTGTTTGATCATTGAAGCGATGGTGGCAAGAGAATCGGCCAACTCATTTTGTATTCTTGGAGTATGTCTGAAATCGATCTTGCAAAATCTTTTGCACAACTTCTGCACAAACTGCACTTAAGGTATAATCTTTGGGTTCTTCACGGACCACTCTCCTTGAACCTGATGAATCAACAAATCTGAATCTCCAATAACCAATAACTCATGGACATTCATGTCGATGTCCATTTTCAGACCAAGAACACAAGCTTCATATTCGGCCATGTTGTTCGTGCAATTAAACAAGAGCTTAGTTTCCATGGGATAGTGCTGACCAGATTCTGACACTATGACTGCTCCGATACCTTTTCCTTGGTGATTTGCCGCTCCATCAAAGAATAATCTCCAACCAGGATACATTTCAGAAATATCTTCCCCCACAAATGGTACTTCTTCATCGTGAAAATAAGTCTTGAGCGGTTCATATTCTTCATCAACAGGATATCGAAATCGTGAGCATCAACATGTAGGTTCCAGATCCAAGTGGTAGTATCAGGCCCTTTAGCTATTGTTCTTGAGAAATGACCCGGTCTGGCCCATTCCTCGAAGGAAGTTTTTACGGGATTTTCTGTAAGATGATAAGCCAAGGCCTGTGGCTTTATCGCCTTCTGAGTCACATACACAATATCAAATTCACTCAATAGTATTTGCCACTTAGCTAACTTTTCGGTCGAGATCGCCTTCTAGAAGATATACTTGAGCGAATCCATTCTGGAAATGAGATACGTAGTATATGAAGACAAATAATGTCTCAACTTCTGGGCAAGCCAAGTCAAAGCACAACACTTTCTCTCCAACAGAGTGTAACGAGACTCGTATAGAGTAAATTTCTTGCTTATGCAATAGATAGACCATTCCTTCTTTCCTGTCTCGTCGTGTTGACCGAGTACGCATCCGAATGCGTTATTTGAGATGGACAAATACAGCAACAAAGGACTCCCTTCTCGCGGAGGAACCATTAACAGTGGATTTGACAAATAGTTCTTGATAGCTTCGAAATCAGTCTTACACTCTTCAGTCCACTTTACCGGAGCGTCTTTCTTCAACAGCTTAAAGATAGGCTCACAAACCACGGTTGGTTGACCTATGAATCGACTAATGTAGTTCAACCTCCCTAAGAAACTCATCACCTCTTTTCTCATCTTCGACGGAGGTAATTATTGAATTGCTTTAATCTTGGAAGGATCGAGCTCAATACCCCTTCTGCTGACTATAAATCCCAACAACATTATGGGTGGAACTCCAAAAGCACATTTGGCGGGGTTTAGCTTCAAGTTGTAATGACGCAAATGATCAAAGAACTTTTTCAAATGCTTCAAGTGGTCCGAACTCTCACGGGACTTGATTATGACATCTTCTACATATACCTTAATCTCCTTATGAATCATATCATGAAATATGGTCGTCATAACTCTCATATAAGTAGCACCAGCATTCTTGAGGCCAAATGGCATCACCCTATAATGATATACACCCCAAGGTGTAATAAAAGCTATTTTTTCTTCATCTTCTTCGTCCATCAGAATCTGGTGATAACCTGCGTAGTAGTACACAAACGACTGCATTTCCTGCTTAGCACAGTTATCGATCAGAATATGGATGTTTGGCAACGGAAAATTGTCCTTTGGGCTAGCCTTGTTGAAATCTCTATAGTCGATAAAAATTCAGATCTTCCCATTTTTTTTGGCGACCGGAAAAATGTTGGCCAACCAAGTTGGGTATTGCATCACTTCCACTAGTCGAGACTTGATCTGCTTGGTGATCTCCTCTTTGATATTTAAACTCAACTAGGGTTTGAATTTTTGAGTTTTTTGCTTCACCGGACTGAACCCTGGATTAATTGGCAATTTGTGATACACAACATTGGTAATCATCCCTAGCATGTCGCTGACTTCCCTGACGAACACATCAACATACTCGGTGAGTAAATGAATTATATCCTTCTTCTGAGTTTCATTCAAGTGAACGTTGATTTTTGCCTCTTTGACACATTCTTGGTCTCCCAGATTTACAGTTTCAGTTTCCTCTAAATTTGGCTTGTGCTAATTTTCAAACTGCAGAAATTCCTCGATAACATACTCCGATGCCTCATTATCCTCTTCGTAATCGTCAACCTCGTCATCACCTGCCTCACTTTGCTCGTTCAGCTCGTGACATGCCATGACATTGGCAGGTTTAAAACTTATATTACTGAAATCATAAATAGACAAAGTTATGAAAGTAAAATATAACAAATAAGTAAGTAAAAAAAAATTCAATAAAGAGGCTTTCATTCAAATTGGAAATAATGCAAACTTTGGCTATGGAAAAGGGCTATGTTGCCTTTTTCAAACATCACGAGGGAATTTTAGAATTCAAGTAATTAAGAAAATGCAAAATGGTGGGTCTCGGGCCTCTTCCGGACCGCCACCGATTTAAATATGCATAAATGACGCCCTTCTACCAAGGAGTTCGGGGAATCAGAATTGGCGTGGAGGTCCAGTTCTGAAGAATCTCCCCAGTCTCAGCATTGCGGAATCCTGCTAGCTCGACCTCTTCCTAGACAACAACATTAATTTCTTCGAAGAGGTCGCAGATTCCTTCCCCAAGGTCGTCATGCTCGGCATACTCTCGGACCGGGAATGATTGATACAGATGAGGGATTGGCTTAGCCAATGCTTGATTATTCTTCTTCTTCGCCTTCATATCATCATCTGTGGGGATGTACCCCAAACCATATCTTGCTCCTTTGACGGGGACCGAGATAGGCTCAATAATTCCTTCGAAATTTCTTCCTAATCTGATACCTGGTTCAAAACCATTCTTCAGCATCACAGTGGCTATCATCTTGTACACGGAGGTATAGGACGCTTTGGGGCCAAATCCTCACCGGTGGCATTTACCAGCTCAACCGTATAGAAATCGGTACCTCGAGACACTTCATCGATAATTGTCGCCTGTCTTCCAGAGTGACTCGCTTCACAACAAATAACCAACTCTTTGTTCTTCCAAATGAGTTTCATCATCTGATGAAGGGTAGAAGGTACAGCTCTAGCCATGTGAATGAAAGGCCTTCCCAGAAGAAGTTATAGCTGGTGTCAATTTCTAAGACTTGAAACTGTGCACTGAATTACGCCGCGCCCATTTGGATGACCAAATTCACTGCTCCCAACGTATCTCTCTGTACTCCATCGAAGGCTTTTACATTGACTTGGTTCTGCCCCAACTTCCCCAAATCAAACTGTAACTGCCTCAATGTCGACAACGGCAAATGTTCAGACCAGATCCATCATCCACCAAGACGCGATTTATTACCTTCCCGTTGCATACGACAGTAATGTGCAACGCCTTGCTGTGTGAATTTCTCGTCATCGTAAAAGCTAATCCGATGCCCTCGGATGACTTCGTTGATCATAGTGGCAAATACATATCATCGAGAGCCTTCATCAAGGCCTGCCTGTGCAACTGTGAGCTCATCAACGGTGCCCACACAGAAATCTGGGCTGGAGTCTTCTCCAAATGCTTAACAATCGAATAATCCGTTGGCTGTATTTTTCTCCAAACCTCCTCCGCTTGGCCTTCGCTTATCGGCCTCTTACCCTGATCCTTCTTCTGCCCTCCAAGAGCAAGCTCTTCAGGAGTATAACACCTCCCAGATTGGGTCATATACTGAGCGGCAGTAGATTCAATCACGAATTTTGGCCTGATAAGAGTTTTTGATGGCACCAAGGCAACAACCTTTGCGGGTGTCAAGATAACAAACTCTTTTTTTCTATTTGATACTCAACGAAGCCACATACCTTTCCAACTCGTCATGAACGATTGGATTTATCACTTTTGTCACACACCAATCATCATTTGTCTATATCATATTAACATTGCCGCCTCCATGATTCGGCAAAGGGTTGGTGTTGACATTAGGTGTAGCTGGTTGAAGAGAGACCACCTCTTGGTCTATTACATCTTGGATTTTGTGCTTGAGGTTGATACAGTCATCAGTATCATGCCCAACACTGTTGGAATGATAAGCGTATCTTTGATCAGGCCAATAGAACTTAGAACTGGTATCCACCGGTTCGGGCCCCACTGAGTTGATATACACAACCTCAACCAGTTGCTCGTACAACTTTGTTCGGATTTTGGCGAGCGCGGTGAAGTTCCTTAAAGTCTTTTTCTCGAATCTAGGTCTAGGTGGATCATAATTACCTTGTGGAGGAGGCATCTGTTGATAATTTCTGTTATTTGGACGGGGAGCTTGATTTATGGGATATGGATTTGTTTGGTAGTTTGGAAATTTATCTTGGTAATTTGGAGGGGAATTTTGGTATAGCGGAGCTTGGACTTGATAAACGGGAGGGGGTGCTCTGTAGCTTGACTGTATGTTAGCACAGCTGGGAGCAACACCTTGGTAGTGAGGAGATGGAATTTGGTAAAGTGGAGAATCATTTTGGTAAGTGGGAGATGAATTTTGGTAAATTGCAGATGGATTTTGGTATACTGGAAGAGGATTTTGGTATACTTGAGGATGATTATTTGTCTGACTAACTTGGTAGGGGTTTTGGGAAGGTCGAGGACGACCTTGGGAGTAGGAGGATCTTTTGGGGGTTTTCTTCCCCTCATATGAGACAGCGATCCTCTCTTTTTTTCTTCAACAACCCTCAAGATCCGGGTGACACGGCTACATGGGCTATCTTTCCTGTTTTCAAACCATCTTCGATAGTCTCACCAATCTTAACTATCTCGGCAAATTTTGCTCCAACGAACAACATAAATGTGTCATAATACTCAGTCTCTTGCACCCGCACGAACACTTCGATAATTTCCTTTTCAGACATAGGCAGTCTTACCCTTGCAGCTTCTTTTCTCCACCTATAGGCAAACACTCTGTAGCTCTCGGTGGATTTCTGCTTCATCTTCTCCAATGAGTAACGATCAGGAACGATTTCTACATTGTAAGCAAATTGCTCGATAAAATCCTTTGCCAGAGCATTGCAGCTGGGCCATTGCCTGGTTTCATGGGAGGTGAACTATTCCAGAGCCTCTCCGCACAGGCTTGGGCTGAAGATCCGCATCAATAGAGCTTCATCCCTACCAACTCCAACAAGTTGGTCGTAGTAGGCTCTCAAATGAGCCATAGGATTCCCCACTCCTCCGAAAGTATTAAATTTTGGACTCATGAACCCCTCTTGAAGGCCCATATTTGGGTGAATACACAAATCTTCATAACGAAGACCGGCGATGTCAGGGAAGCATTGAAGCTCTTTAATGGCTTTCTTGATCTCCTCTTTTATATCCACCTTTGCCACTTTCTTCGCCCTCCATTCTCTTTCATGTTCCTTGTAATGGTCCAATTCAGAACCGTGCACGTCGTGCTCAGCAGGGATGGGAATCTGGAAAGTGGTTCTTTTAGGTAAGGGTGGAGCTACTGAAGGACTCTGGGCATTTTGAGCGGTTTGCTAATTCTGTGGATAAGTCTGAGGATTGGTATTCTGATTTAAGTGGTGGTGGGACGTTTGTGGATTTAAAGTGTTCTAATTTGGATTTTGACCTGGATTTTGAGGTGGTAGAGCGGTTTGATGTTGGGTGTTTAGAGGAGGAGGGGGACTTTGAGAATGATGGTTTTACGGAGGTGATGGAGTTTGGTAGAAGGCGGAAGCATATTGCGGATTTTGGGTACTTAGGTTTATAGTAGAGGGATTCTGAGTAGGTGGCACGTTCTGAGTCATATAAATGTTCGAGGAAGGGAAGTAGATAGAGGCCTTCCATCTGCAGTACTAACATTATACCCTGGTGGGGGCAAATCCTGTCTTCTCTGCATCTCTACCCTCATTTCTGCAATCTGTTGCATTAATTGCAGAATAACTCATTCTGGTCTGCTACAGTGGGTTGATCCACCACAACGTTGGTGAGGCTTACTTCTTCGTTACTATCTCGCATAATAGTCTTTCCTTTGTCAGAATTTTGCCTAGGGAAAGAATCTGCGGGACCTTTTGATCTGGTGAAATAGGGATGATCTGCCAGCTTAATCAACACATATCAGTTCTCAAAGTTCCTGAGGAGGAAAACAACTTAAAGGCATATTTGTCAGTTTAGACTCAGAATACGAAATGCATAATTTCACACAGAGAGAAGATAAACACAGAAGTTGTTATGTTTGAGGATATCTTCGACCCACGAGTAAGGACGGAAATAGATTTTTCAACAAGCAGGAGTTTGCTTATTTTTAGTTTGACAGTATCTCAGAAAGGCTAAATCACGTTGAGCTATGGTCTTCTTGTAGATGTTCTTCGAAGTCCGTTGATCTGGTCGTATATTTCCTTGTAACTTAAAGGGGATAATGAATGAAATTTTATGAGGATAGGGGCGGGGCGTTGAAAGGCTGCCTACGTATCTCACAAGGAGAATTCAGGCCCAACGTTGTTCGAGTTCCAAAGGAAATATTTTCATTTATCATTCATTACGATTACAAGGAAATTGAAAGGCAACAACAGAGCTTTAAAGATAAAATTATGACTACATCTTACTCATTCTTCTTCTCTACGTATGCCGCATTAGTCACGAGGAACAAACTCGACTCGAATCTTTTCCATGTTGATGAGGGATTCGAGGTCGTAGCGAAATCCAAGACACCTTGAAAGGCTATGGTCTATGGCATCATTATAAGTACAAGGTTTTAAGACTTCTCCCCCAACGGGATCGAGACCTCTGTCATCATCGTGTAGGGAGGCTAAGACCCCATTCTTGACCAAATCCATGTAGATATGCAACATAGATTCTTTTAACGTAGTGAAGTAATGGTAAACAAACTGAGTGCGCTCAATTGGCTCTGACAGATTGTAAGTCAGAATGGTATTATTACCCCACATGTGCGGGATATCCCCAATGTCGATCTGATAAAAAATCCTCATTTTGAGTTGCACGCATTCCTCTATAGTGTGTCCTCACTGATTTTGGTGGAAGGCACACACTTTCGAATAGTTTTCTTGCTCAAAAAATTAAAATGATCCTTCCTGAGGTGCCTATCCAAGATGTTCATACAAAAAGGCGCAAGTCATGACCCTCGCTTCCACACGATGTGTCGGCTCGTAGGCAGGAAGAGTGATCCATTTGTCTCCTCCTCTCAGACGACCTAGAAATGGAGGCTTGTAGACAATTTCCTCGTCAATTTCTTCGCCAATCGCTCCAAGATGAGTGTCATCTGGACCACCACTAGCCTCTTGCTCGTGGATAGAGTATTTGCCGCGCATTTTCTGAAGTTTGTCTATCATGTTATGGTGGAATGCCTTGTTCATCTTCCTTAATGCAGACATTCTTTCCTTCATAGTGATGTATTCCGCCATTTCCGCTGTCAACTCCTCATCCAGTGACGCATTTCTGGCCAACAGACTTGCGGTTTCTGAATCAATATCTGCTTCTCTTGCTTCTCTTTCCTGAATCCTTAGCCGAAGCATATCCAATTTCTTGCTTAAATCTTCTTTCTCTGCCTCAATGTTTTTCTTCTTCTTCTCTTTTGACATCCACTCCTCATCCAGTGTTTTAGTCGCGTCTTTCTAAACCGATGTGGCAAATTCGACCCTAAGTCCCTCTTCTTTGGCCTCTTTAATTTTCCACGTGATTTGTTCTATCTTCCTTTGTAACTCCTCTCCGGTGAGCTCCATCTGGATATTCTTACCCTTATCCATAGTAGTGATTTTCTTTTCCTGAGATAGTAGGTAATGTTATAGGATTTGGGGTATGAGAGGTGTCTTTTGAGTGAGAAACTTGAGACTCGGAAATTTTGGTCGGACATTTTGTAACAGTGACTTATGTGTATATTTTGGAAATTTCTGAGAAGGAGTGGGTTTCCGATATCCTCATTCAAACCAACACAACACATAAGCAGTTAAATAGCACATATATCGCGTCCTAATCATGCATGTGACCCTTTTGTGCCAAGGGTAGGCCTAGCGAATCTGACGGATGTATTGCATCATTTAAAACATATTGTTGCACCCCGGAAATAAACTTTACTTAAAATCATAACGTCCATTTCACAGTTTCAACCAAAACGGGGTACATTTTCAGTGAGGGGGATACAATGCGAATACAGATAGAAAACAATCCCACGCAGGGGAGTTAGAAGGTTGATGTCTCTGCTCCTCCTCTGGCTTTCTCTACTTCTTCGCGGATGATGCACTTGCTTGTTAACACGTACAGCTCTGCGAACACAGCTTTGGAGGATGTCGGCATGACTTGTAGAGTGTTCATCTGCTCGTCCAGGGTTGCAACCAAATGCATCAGACAACCCCTTGGATCGGCTAGCTCTTGTGACGTCACAGCTAAAACCCTCTGACTTTCTAACTCTCAAAACTGGTATTCTTGCTCCTTTCACTGAAATTCTTGCTCCCTTCGGTCCCATTCTTGCTGAAAATGGTATTCATGGATCTGAAGACTTGTCTGTACGTCTTTAATTTCTCGACGTGCGCGTGGTTTTGGGTTTACTACACCACACAGATCATTCTGCAACCATGTCTTGTATTCATCAACATACCCAGCTTCATATCTGTTTTCAGCCATACCCCATTTCATGTTGACACATCCAGCCCATTCTTGCAGGATGATCTTGGGGAAAGGTATTTTAGCGCACCCACTGTAGTCTACTACAAAGGGGCTAGTATCTCATAGGACATGTGTGATTTGTATTCTACCGAATTGATGCATCACCCTAGCTGGGTTGTAGGGTCGCAATCCGTTGATGCCGGGACGGATCAAGAAGGGAAGTTTGGCCCCTTGCGCTGCTATCCTCTCTAACATGAAGCTCAGCAACATCCACTGTATATCTCTTTCTCTTAGAGCATAAAATACCCTCGCCCACGCATCCCTGGTAGTATGGATTGGGAACCTGCGGACGCTTAGATAGAACTCATAATTATCAAAGGTACTTGTCTAGCTTGGCTTGGCCAACTCTTGTGGTTGGGCACCGTTCCTTTTGCAGAGATTCTCAGTCATCCACCACAAAAGTAAAATGTTGCAGCCTTGGAAAAATGGGAACTCGTTCTTACACAAGCTCAAGGATCGATACATGTCGGCCAAAATGACCAGGGCCAAACTGTAGTATTTCTTTCCTTCTTATTTTCTACCGATTCTCTGAAGATGGCGTCCACTACCATCACGACCCGGGTGTCAATCTCCTTTCCTTCATCCTTAGGGAACACCATCGTTCCTAAAAGGCATGTAGAGAAAGCAATAGTCTGAGTTTGCCTCCAGGTGCTGTGGTTGTGGAATTCATTTGGAAATATTTTAAAATAGTTGTCGTTCCCCCATCTCTCGAAAAATATCATTATTGGTATATCGTGGGTTTCCAACCAGTTTGCATTCACCAGCAATAACATGTTTTTCAATTCTTCACTAGTTGGGCTATCTAGCAGAAGGATGTGATAATCGGGACATTTTTTCCTCTTGCCACATGTTCCGATAGAGTCCAGACAATCCTTAATTTCTTCTAGTGTCAGTGTTATTTTGACATCTCCAAATTGAAAAACCATTTTCTTATCGTCCTAGAACCGAGTGATAACCTCAATAAACATGGGCCAAACCTTGAAGTCCATTATCGAAGGAAAGTGACCCAGGTGAATTGAGATTTATCTCTTTTGACAATCTTTGAGGTTGTCCCACCATATGCGGAGAATGTCTAGTGTCTTGGTAACCATGTTGAAACTGAGGAATTTACTCGACATCTATAAAAAGAACAACTAGTTTGTTGCCACCCCCCCACGATACAACAAACAGTTAAACATGTAATACATCCTTCAGATTTAACACACAAATATGATCGGCCTATCGAGCTATGGGCTCTTTGGACTCAAGGCGGTCTTTCTAATGGGCCCAACACTCCTTGGGTGTTGGGTCGTCTTAGGCCAATGCGCTTCTTGGGATTGATCTTAGTTTAACTAGGAGTGTGTTATATTTAGAGTGGAGAGGGTAACCCAAGCGGACTACTTAGGCTGGGACAGTTAACGATCGTTGACTATCAAGTATCTAACTACACTCGTCAGAGTGCCCCGAGAAAAACTTTGGTTAACGAACGACTGTGAACCTGCATAATCGTCCTTTAAGTGGAAATGAAAATAATCGTCGTCTGATGGAAGATGTTATGCCATGAATGCAACAGTTGATATAAGGCGATAAATAAACAGATTAAACAGTTAATTTTTACATAGCCAAACACGTTAGTCGCCATTTCTGTTTTATTAAAAATATTTCATAAAATATTATTTTGAAGTTTTCGACTTTTTAGCGAGTCGCCACTTAATTTTGAGAAAATTAAGAAAACCTTTATTTTCAAAAGACTTAACAGAAAAATCAATTAAAAATAATAAAAGTGTTCAGGGATTCATATATATACTTTAGGAAGGTGTTAAGCACCTAAAATATCCGCCTACTTGCGGTTTTCCGGCAACTAACTAGTTTGGCTGAAAACTTAACTTATTTCTTGATATAAAATTTATAAAAAAAGTTGTTTGAAAGTGAGTTCTTAGTTTCTATCTAAATGAAACATATAATTTGAGAAATTATATATATATATTTTAATTAAACTTGATTCAATTTTAAATCGTTAAAAACATTATGGAGTTAGCGGGGATTTGAAATTTTCTAACTTTAAACTAGCGACAAATAAACACAAGCAAATGGACAATAAGGTAAGAGAGAGAGAGAGAAACAGAGATATTGGGTCCAATCCCGAAATCTGTCCGCCTGGACCAGAATTTGGACCCACCTGTTTTGGTTTTTTTTTTCTGACCCATTTATTTTGTACCTGTCCTAGCCTAATCGGATAATAATACAAAGTAAATACAGAAAAAGTAAAAGACGACAAGGGACTTAAGCCCCCAAAATAACAAAATACAAATATGAAAAAAACTAGATCCAAAATCTTCAACTCTTTGGTTTGCTTTGAATTCTTCAATTCCGCAACCTGTACATCAAACTTTATGGCTGACTGAATCATATAGTAAGAAGTGTAAATCTTTGGCTTTCCCGGATATGCAGGAAAATAGATTGGAATTTAGTGAACTCGGGCAGAGTTTTCCATGCAAACAAAAAAAGCAAAATAAAACAAAGTTAATCTAGGATAAGGTACAGCATCTCAATATAATAACTAAAGACACGAGTAAGCTTAAATAATAAGAAAATTCACTTAGTTATCCATCCAATAGTCCGGCTAATGATGTGAAGTGGGACTACATGCACATATACAACAAGCATTTAAAAATTAGAAGATAGGCATGGCAAGAATGATCTTTTGACTTACTATGCAGGAATGAATTAGTGCGGACAAAATCGACAACTTCTTACAAACAACTAAAGGAAATAATAGTGCCACACACCTTAGGTTCAGTAAAATGCCCCAACATATGGGGAAAATACGCAAAATAACTCGAAGTAAGAAACAAATATAGGAGATCATTCTTCAGAATGGTTTGCAAATGAAGTAGCCATAATAATGCAGGGATAAAAAAAATTTGAACATAGAAGAGAACAAATAAGCTAACGATTAGTAATAGACCACACCTCACCTTTGCATAATTCAACCAAGATGAATAAATAAAGCGAGGCAAAATACAAGCATTCAACTTATTGATAATATTTTATGAATATGGCAAAGGAATGCGTAGGAATAAGCAAAACCTGACGAAACTTTCACTTAAGCTGAACAGACTTCATATAACGAGGTGAAACACCAAATGGTACATCGGGGCATGATTATCTAGGCAAAAATAATAACCAGGAAGCAACTATCATAGTAAAGAAAATGAACCAGATTATTGAATTCGAAGTCATTAAACCTCATAACATACTATGATATTGAATAGAGGCAATAGTAAATCCACATACCGTAAATCTTTTTAAATAGAGGCAAAACTGTTTAAAAAAAACGAATATAAACATCAAGGATGAACGCAATACACATTATCTCAAGAACGAAGAGTATGTAGAGCAAAACAAAAAAAAGCTAAGCATACCAAACTGATCACGAACCCAGTAACAGGAACGCAATACGTCGTTTAAAGAAAATATCACCACCTTTCAAACCATTTTCAATGGCAAAAACTAATTCAAAAGTAATGACCACACAAATGATATCGGGATCAACATCTGAAGTCACGCAAGAGAAAGGCGACAAGATGAGAGGATCTTGAGGTTATTACCTTCTTCGGGGCAACGAACTGAGATGAGACGAGCTAGCGAGCACGATTCCACCAACAACCACGAAAGCCTCGAGAGTTCCGGCAAAACTCGTAACCACGAATCAGGGCATAAAATAAGTGGGTATTTACTTAATAGACTATTGCTATCTTTAGCTTTTCAACAGAGGAGTAAAAATTTCCTCTCCCAATGTTTCTTGTTAACTGTAAATCAATCTCGATAAGAAAATTTTTACTCTCAGAAAATTCCCTTTCTTTGGACTCACTCTTTTCGCAAACTATAAAAAACCTTAGGTAAAAAAAAAAACTCAATCCCCCCAAAAATCCCCTTTACACTTCAACAGAAGAGACCTTATATAGCCAAAAAATTAGGGTTTGGAGAATGAGGGAAAAGGGTAAAAACGGAATTTAAAATCTTATCTCGAATTCAAAACTTTTCCCCAGAACAAAGGAGCAAGTTGTTCTGTACTCGAAATCAGGCCAACAAATCCCACAATATCCGAATTTGAGAGTGACACGGAGGGCTCGGATCATCCCATCGTCCTGCGGAGGCTACGTGTCCTCATCTACAAGCAAGGAAGGACGAAAGATGGTAGGCGTTGCAATCTACTGCGAGACAGAAAAAGGAGAAAGGAGACATTGGTACTATCCTCCATCTATCGCCGTTGAGATCGACGTGTATTTGGATGGCTTTCCGTCGACTCGCCCTTGTGCCTTTTGCACGCTGTGAACTCGCACTCGCGTGGAGGGCATCATTTGCATCGCTTTGCTGTTGGGTCAAAATTTTTTATTCTACGGACTTCACGCGCGATTGGCACTGGGATTACTCGCTTCTCCTTCAGCGTGAAGAGGCGGTCTTAGAGCAGTTGGGGCTGGGCGGGTTATTTGCTGAGAAAATAGGCTTGGGTCGGGTGGAATAGTGGGCTGGAAATACATTTGCTGGTTTGGAATTTGACTGACTAGTAGACAATTAAAGGAGTGGGCTAGAAAATGGAGCAAATTGGTGGGCTGCGTCGAATATGGATGTGGGAGTAAAAAGGCCCATTTGAATTGGAGAGGATGGGCTGCTGGAGATCCATTGTATTGAATGCAGGGCCCAGAATATTTAAGGCTAGTTGAAAAGAATGACACATTAGAAAAGCCTCACCAATCTTGATTTTAATCAAGTCAAATGGTTTAGCCAAAATCGGCTTTAGTTCAGGGAATTGAGCAAAAATATGAACAAGACGAATTAATATTTAATTCACGAGCTTCTTAATTTCCACGAGATAAGATAATTAATTTACACATAACAAAAGACTCAAAATTAATGCGCTACTAATTTGAACGAAGTTTAATTTATTAAAGTAAGTAAAACCAAAATTGTTTTTGAGATGATTTGCAAAAAATTTACAAAATAAACTGATTATAAATCAAGCTTATATCGATTCAAAACTATAAAAAATGACTAATGCTACTTTAAACTGATTTGAAAATTATTTAAATCTTATAAAGTCGACCACTTCAAATCGTTAGGAAATTAAGAAACTCAAAAATTAATTATTATCGGGGAGGTCAAAATTGAGGAGTCAAAAGTATTATTTATATGAAGTCTATGTACACTTCATTATGTTTTAAAAGTTTTAAATTTTCCGCTAATTTAACTATATTAATTTGATGAAAGCTAAGAAGAGGCTTCTCTGCTACCTCTGAGAGGTTAACGACGCCGGTTGAGATTCGGATTCGAGAATCCGAGTAGTGACAAACTTGGTATTATATCATGAGGTTAAATTACCTAGGAACTAAACCTCAAAACAACCACGTTACGTAGTTTCTAACTTATGGTTGTGAAGTGCACCACAATCATGACTTAGAGACTATCTGATGTTAGGAAACTTTCCCTTCTTCTACGCTTCATCATTTTATGTAGAGTTATGACATTTTGTGTCATTTAAGTATCTTACTTCCTTCTTGTATATGCGTGTAGAAAAATGAACACGAGGAGAAATGCCGTCAGAAGAGTTGAAGAAGCAGCTGCTAGAGGAAACCAAGCTCCTCCTCAAGCCCCAGCTGCTGGAGGTCAAGTGCCTGTCAACCCAGCTGCGTTGACAGATGGTGAAGTAAGAGAAGCATTGGTTCATATTTCCCAAGCCATCACTACTCAGGTGCAAGCTATCACATCCCAAGCCACTAGAGAGGGTGCTCCCAGAGAGAACCCACATGCTAGCACCATGGCTAATAGACTGAGGGACTTCACTAGAATGAATCCTCCAGCTTACTATGGGTCCAAAACTAATGAGGATCCCCAGGAGTTTGTGGATGAGGTCTAAAATTTTTTTTGTGCCATGGGTGTTCATGAAAAGGCAAAGGCTTAGTTGACTGCAGATCAATAAAAGATGTGGCTAAGGTGTAGTACAAAATGTGGGCAGATGCCGAGCACCAGGAGATGTCCCCATCACCTGGGACATTCTTAAGACTGCATTTTTGGAGAGATTCTTTCCCAAAGAGCAATGAGAAGCTAAGGTTGAACTGTTCATCAACCTATTACAGGGAGGTATGTCAGTCAAGGAGTATTACTTGAAATTTGTTAAACTCTCGAAATATGCTTCTTCTTTGGTGTCCAATAGCGGGGATGAGATGAGGAGGATTGTCGGGAAGACATGTTACATAATAACATGGACCTGGGCATGTTGACGGTACATGCACAACAGTTGGAGGAGAGTCGTCGGAGAAAGAAAGGACAGGAAGGCAAGAAGCCTAGGCCCGCAAATCAGACTGGTTCTAGCTCTGGTAGGGGTACATTTGGAATCCTGAAGAAGCCTAAGTTAAAGAAGGGGCACAAACACATAGGTAATCCTACTCCTTCCGAGAACTCGAATACCAAAGTGGACAAGTCTGGCCCCAAAAAGGGCAATCATATAAATGACTAGTGTAATAGCAAGCCGTGTGGTAAATGTGGGAGTTTGCATGGAGGTCAGTGCTTGGTAGGTACTAATGACTTCTATGGTTGCGGCAAGGGTGGTATATAGTCAGGGACAGCCCACATGTGAGGAATTAGGCTAGGACAGATGCTCAGCCTCGAGCAAATCCAAATGTTGCAGCCGAATATCCCAAGAGGAACAGATTCTATGCTCTGAAAGGTAGGGAGGAGCAACAGAAGTCAACTAATGTGGTCACTGGTACGTTACATGTCTTTTCTTTTCCTGTGTATGCATTGTTAGATCCTGGATCCACTTTGTCATTTGTTACTCCTTCGGTAGCTAGTAGATTGGACTTGCTTCCTGAGATCTTGCATGAGCCTTTTCTAGTTAGTACTCCCATCGGAGACGACCTTAGAGCAGGAAGAGTTTATAAAGATTGCCCAATTAATGTCCTTGATAGAATCACTCATGCTGACCTAGTAGAATTAGCCATGCTCGATTTTGATATAATCTTTGGTATGGATTGGCTCCATAAGTGTTATGCTACTATAGACTGTCGAAACAGGGTAGTGAGGTTCCAATTTGCAAATGAGTTAGAGCTGGAATGGGAAGGGCGTGGTTCAAATGCAACAGGCCAAATCATTTCCCATCTAAAATCAAATAACATGATATTTAAGGGGTATTTATACCACTTATTTAAAGTCAATGACTTAGAACAATAAGTTCCTTCCATAGACTCTGTGTCCATAGTGAATGAGTTTCAAGATGTCTTTCCGGAGGAATTACCAGGAATTCCTCCTGAACGCGAAATTGATTTTGGTGTTGACTTATATCCCAACCCAAAACCAATTTTCATTCCCCCATATAGTATGACACCAGCTGAACTCAAAGAGTTGAAGTTGCAGTTAAAAGATTTACTTGATAAGGGCTTCATCCAGCCGAGCATATCCTCATGGGGTGCTCCAGTGTTGTTCGTTAAGAAAAAGTATGGAACTCTTAGAATGTGTATCGATTATCGGCAATTCAACAAAGTAACTATAAAGAACAAGTACCCTCTTCCCAGAATCGATGATCTATTTGATCAACTTCAAGGTTCAAGTTTCTTTTCTAAGATAGATCTTCGGTCGAGTTATCACCAATTAAGGGTAAGACAAGAGGACATTCCTAAGACTACCTTCCGAACTAGATATGACCATTATGAGTTTCTTGTCATGTCATTTGGTCTCACTAACTCACCAGCCGCATTTATGGACCTTATGAATAGAGTTTTCTGTGAATATCTTGATTCTTTTGTCATAGTATTCATAGATGACATCCTCATATACTCTAAGACTAGAGAAGAGCATGAAGAAAGCTTGAGAAAGACATTGCAAGTACTCAGAGAACATCAGCTGTATGCAAAGTTTAGCAAAAGTGAATTTTGGTTGAGATCAGTGACCTTCATTGGTCATGTTGTGATCGATCAGGGTGTTGAAGTTGATCTAAAAAAGGTTGAAGCGGTGAAGAATTGGCCGAGACCCCTCACTCCTACAGATATTCAGAGTTTCTTGGGTCTGGATAATTATTATCGCAGGTTTGTGGAGGGTTTTTCCACTACTGTAGCTCCGTTGACAGCCTTAACAAAAAAAACTGCGAAGTTTGAGTGGTCTGAAAAGAGTGAGAAGAGCTTCCAAGAGCTCAAAGATCGTGTCACGACTGGAATCTAGACCCCAGACGAGACCGGCGTCGTTGACCTATTAGAGGTCGCAGACAAGCCTACTTACGTCATTCATACTTCATCTAGGTTAATTTTAGCGGAAAATTTGAAACTTTTTGTTTCCTTAACATACTTGTTAAACATTCTTATTATTTCATAATTATTCACCATCAACCATCTAACATTAAAAGATAAGCAACTGAAAGAAATAGATCAATAAGTATTAAGTGTATAACTGCCAAAATGGCGCCAATACAAAGTCTAAATAAAAACAAGAAAGAAACGCTAGTGGAACATGCTCCACTAGCTCAACTCTAAAACTACGCTAGAATGTAAAAACAGAAGCATCCTCGAAAGCATGAGGACCTACCAAACTCCGGATGAATGCTGACGACCGGATAGCTGCAACAATGATCCTGTAGCTCTATCGCCCACCTGTGCCTGCACCTAAAATAGTATAGATGTATAGGGTTAGTACACACTTGTACTAAGTATGGGTAAATGCAGGCACACACCACGGACATGCATGAGAAAGAATACCTCTTTCCTAACAACATGATTTTCTGAAGTCAAGTCAGTGGACTTGCCAAATTGAGATTAGGAAAGTTAGTGAACTTTCCAAATTGGGTTAGGAAGGTCATGCCATGAGAGTAACTGCATCATTATAAATGTCGTATTGCACACAACACATGATATCTTCATATAGCACATATCATAGAACATAACATATAACACATAGCTTTTTTCATATCATTCATTCATATGCCATGAGACCTTGGAATCATGGACTTGACATTAAGACTTTCCAAAATGAGGGCTCAACATATGGGACCTCAACTAGGGGTCTTCATTAGCAAACACAGAGTCTGCTTCAATCATTCATACGTATTTCATTTCATTTCATTCATAGGCCAGTGTGAACACCAGCTATACCTAGGATGTAGTTTAAGACTTTCATCGAGTTTGCTATGCAATGATCAGGAATAACCTAATGTCATTACCTGAGTGTAGCTCACCTCTTGATTATCCTATCCCAACACCTTCGGTATCATTCATTTCTTTATGTACTTCATTTGAGGCTGGCCTCATTCATTCATTGGGAACTTTAACTTTAATCGACATAGATCATGTGAGCATCATGAAATCTAGTGTCTCCCCCACACCGAAAAGAGGTGAAATCACCGGCCAAAGTGACCCAATAACATGCAAGCGTACATGGGAATTTAACCCCGCCAGATTCCTAGATTGGTAGTATAGGTTCAAAGACTAGGATATGTATGGAGACCCATACCCGGAAAGCCGGACAGTCTCATCTCATGAGAGTTACGTGAAACTTCGCCCTTCCCAAAAGAAGGCATCACCGCTCATAGCTAGTCTATCAGTGCTCAGTATAAAGTTCCATTAAATTCATCTCATACGTCATGGAAGCTGGCATCTAGTATGAGAACATCATAGCTCATTAGATGATTTCTCATCTCATCATTAGTATTAAGTGTGTTAAGCTCAATACTTTCATTAGAGTGTTCATAGAGACTGGTCTCTTCATTATCTTACACTCTCATAGGTGAGTACGTATTTGTAACATTTACTTAGGCTCATTTGAGATTGCTCTCATCATTTACATTAGCCTCATATCATATTGTCACCACATTCTTCATCATTAGCACCTTTTTTTTTCTTAGTTACTCACCTCTTATTATGTGAATGTTCATTTCATCATTTCATCGTTCATCTCATCATATGCCAATGTACTTGGCCACTTAGTGTATCTTACACTCATACTTACCCTCCTAGGGTTCATCATTTCATTACATACATCTCAGGTTCACTTATTTTTGAACGTATGTTAGACTTATGTGTCTATACATACAAGCCATTGGGCTTCATTCACAGTTCGCTAAGTGATTCTTACTTTCCTAAGATTATGTAGTACAAGACTTATATATCTTGTATGTATGCCAAGATCTTGACTTTTGATCTAAGTAGATGGCATTATTCTTGGATGTTTTACTCACGTATGACTTATATATCAATACGGAAGTTTGGGCAAGGGAACCCAAATCTTGAATCACTTGGATATCATTTATATTTTTCATTGATTTTATTTCTAATATTCATAACATTAGAACTCTAAATTAAATTTCAACATTTAAATTGAAGGTTTAAATTTTCTATTTTAATTTTACTCCTAGTTAATCGAAGGGTTGGGGGTTCGAACCCCCACAATCCCTTTTTAATTTTTGTTAGTGTTTTGTTGCCCATTCTTACCTAAACCAAGAGGTTGTTAGTCTTTGATTTTTAGTATTAAATTCGCTGAGATAGGGAGGTTGTGGGTTCGAACTCCCACAGCCACCCCCCCCTTATTTTTGTTTTAATTTCGCTGAGGAGGCTGTGAGGTGGAGGGTTCAAACCCCCACAACCTCTCTATCTTTATTTTAATTAATTGGGCGAGTGGCAGTGAGGTTGTGGGATCGAACCCCCACAGCCTCACTTCATTTCTTAATTAATTTCGCCTCTATCTTCAGCCTTGAGGTCGTGGGTTCGATTCCCACGCCTCGCGTTTTTCTTTTTCCTTATTTTCTCTTCTTTCGCGCGTACCTTGAGGTCGTGGGTTCGAATCCCACGCCTCCTATTTATTTGTTTAATTAATTTTCTCCTTCTTCGCACCACAGATCGCGAGTTCGATTCCCCCCTGTCCCATTTCCCTCTTTTTTTTCGCGAAAACAGTAGCTGGGATGGAATCCCCTGAGCCCCCCTTTCCCTTTTCCTTTGTCTCGCAAACAAGTAGCTAAGGGGTTCGATTCCCCTTAGCTCTTCACGATTTTTCTCTCTTTCTTTTTCATCTTCTTTAATATGTGAGGTCTTGGGTTCAATTCCCATTGACCTCACTTATTTTATTTTACTTTAAAAACCCTTAATTTGACATTCCTGAAGGGTACAAAAATCTGGAAAATGTTAGTCCTCCTTCAACTCATTTTTAGGAGTATTTTTCATAAGTTTAGTTGGCTAAAAGATGGTAATTTCAATCCACTATATTTCATGATAATGAACATCACATTGTACACACCTTGCACACATAAAATACACAAGAAATATTATGAATTATACAACCCCAAAACAGTGGCCAAAGCCACTGCCCACGAGCACACACACATACCAACTTTTCGGTCACACTTTGAATATCGTTTTCGTAATTTCCCTCACATAAACATGTTCACATTTAATATAAACACATCGATCATGCCTAAATATAGCAGCACAACATACCCATCCTACGAATTCGTTTGGGAGCTAAGGACAAGGACATACAAAAGGAACAACATTAGTTTTCAAGACCTTGAGAATCGTTCGAAGGGAAATACTCTTGGAGAAAGAATTCCAGGAGAGAAACCCATACCTTTTGACATTGTTCAAACTTGAAGCTTCTGCCCAAATTTGTCTCCATAACCACGCCCCAACTCACCCAAAGTTCCACCACCAACTCGACGGAAATCTCCCTTGCCTTAACGTTTTTGATAAACTTGTTTTTCTTAAAACTTTTCGTGTGTTCTTCAAGTGTGAATTTTTTTTATCCAAGTTCCTGTTCCTCACGTTTATTTGGCAGAGCGAACAAGAGAGTTTCTCTTTTGAACGTGGAGAGGTTGTGTTAGACGTTTTAGGAGAGTGTATGGATAGTTTTAGGAGTCTTAATTTAAGAGTTAGTCAAAATAGGATTTAATTAAGTTAATACAAATCTGATTTATTTTAATTAATACGTGAATGGACCATTTTACCCTTAATGAATAGATTTTAATTGATGATTAAATCATCAACTCCTTGCTCCTAGTGGGGCTCAAACCCGAGTGGCACCCCATTTGCGAAATGGGTCACTCCGAGTCACCCCAATCCGAATTGCTCTTTTAATTAAATTAATTAATTAATTCCTCAGGGTAATTACAATATTACCCTTGGACTGGAAAAGACCATTTTACCCCTGGACCCTCAAAACTTAAAATTTCTTCTTTTAAGTCCGATAAAGACTCCTTCGATTAAATCTTTGTTTTTGAGAGCCTCACATGGTTGGTTCCAACCTTACCAAGCTCAACTAACTCCCCAAGTTAGTTGACTTGGTCGAAGTAAGGGTTCTGAGGTCTGGTTCTACGCGTATCAATCTGTGTGAACCTTGGTTTAATCGCAAGCATTCTTGACACCATAAGTATTTATCCTATTCATTTTTAGGGTTGTTACATTATCCCCCTTTAGGAACGTTCGTCCCCGAATGACACTACCACTTCACATCGTAATGCCAGTCAGATCATAATAAAATCACTATGCACAGTCAACCAATAGCAACAAAATACGGAGAGATAAGGAACATAGACTTAAGGGTAGGAAGTCTATCCTGAAGAGCTGAAAAGATGAGGGTAGCGGGATCTCATGTCGGCCTCAGCCTCCCATGTAGCACCCTCAACAAGATGATTTCTCCACAATACCTTCACTGTGGCAATCTCCTTGTTCCTCAGCCGCTTGACCTGTCTGTATAAGATCTCAATAGGTACCTCCTCAAAAGACAAGTCTTCACCAACCCCCAAACCTTCAACAGGTAGGATTGATGCTGGATCACCAAGGCACTTCTTCAACATAGAGACATGAAAGACTGGGTGAACAGAAGCTAGCTCCGCAGGCAATTCTAACTCATAGTCCACCTCACCCACAGGCTGTAGGATCTCATATGGCCCAACATACCTCGGACTCAGCTTCCCTTTTCTACCAAATCTCATTACCCATTTCATAGGTGATATCTTCAAGTAAACCTGGTCACCAACATCAAACTCTAGGGGCCGTTTTCTATTGTCAGCATATGACTTTTGCCAACTGTAAGTAGTAGCCAACCTTTCCCTAATCACTTTGACCTTCTCTAAGGCCTTATGAATGAGCTCTGGACCCAAAATGGATGACTCTCCAACCTCGAACCACCCAACTAGAGATCTACACCTCCTACCATACAGTGCCTCAAACGGTGCCATCCCAATGCTGGAGTGATAACTATTATTATACGAGAACTCTATCAAAGGCAGATGGTCATCCCAGTTACCTCTGAAGTCAATCACACAAGCCCTCAACATGTCCTCCAATGTCTAAATGGTGCGCTATGCCTGCCCATCTCTCTGAGGATGAAAGGCAGTGCTAATCTTTACTTACGTGCCCAAGCTTTTCTGGAGTGATCTCCAGAAATGTGAAGTAAACTGAGCTCCTCTATCTGAAATGATAGACAAAGGAATCCCATGCCATCTCACAATCTCATTAATGTAGAGTCTCGCATAATCCTCGGCTCTGTAAGTAGACTTCACAGGGATAAAGTGGGTAGACTTAGTCAATCTGTCCACAATAACCCATATGGAGTCGTGCTACCTCCTAGTCCTCGAAAGACCAACCACGAAGTCCATATTAATGGCCTCCTACTTCCAAGTCGGAACCTCAATAATCTTAGTCAGACCGCCAGGCTTAAGATGCTTTGCCTTGACCTGCTGACAATTAGGACACTTGGCCACATATTCTTCAATGTCCTTCTTCATGCCATCCCACCAATAAATCTGCTTAAGATCATGATACATCTTGGTGGAACCTGGATGTATGGAATATCTGGAACCATTGGCCTCTGCAATAATCCTTCTCCGCAAATCATCCACATCTGGTCCACAAAGCCTGTCCTGATACCTATGTATGCCATCACCTCCCAAAGCGAAAGACTCATTCATCTTCATCAGCACTGAGTCCTTCAGCTCCATCAACACAGGATCTAGATGCTGACCCTGCTTGACTTCAACTACCAAGGATGATTCAGAACTAGGATGAACTAAAACATTCCCACTAGTGGAGTCAACCAACCGCACACCCAGTCGGGCCAGTCTGTGTACATCTTTCACCATCTCCTTCTTCTCATCCTCAACGTGGCTTGTACTTCCCATGCTCATCCTGTTCAAAGCATCAGCTACAACATTAGCCTTACTTGGATGGTAGTGCACATTGATGTCATAATTCTTCAACATCTCCAACCATCTCCACTGACGTAGATTCAACTCCCACTGTGTGAACACGTACTGGAGACTCTTGTGGTCTGTGAATACATCCACATGCACTCCATACAAGTAGGGCCTCAACAGCTTCAATGCAAACACCATAGCTGCCAACTCCAGGTCATGAGTGGGATAGTTCTTCTCATGAACCTTGAGTTGTCTGGACGCATAGGCTATCACCTTACCAACCTGCATAAGAACACAACCCAAACCAACCCTAGATGCATCAGTAAACACTGTAATTCTCACCACACTTAGGCAAAGTAATCACTGGGGCTGAAGTGAGTCTGTCCTTGAGCTCCTGGAAACTCTTCTCATAAGTCTCCGTCCATTCAAACTTGGCTTTCTTCTTAGTCAGAGCTGCGAATGGGGCCGCAATGGAAGAAAAGCCCACCACAAACCTGCGGTAGTAACCAGCCAATCCCAAAAATCTATGGATGTCAGTGGGAGTAAGAGGCTTTGGCCAGTTCTTCACAGCCTCAGTCTTCCTGGGATCCACCTCCACGCCCTGATCGGACACAACATGACCCAGAAAGGTCACTGATCTCAGCCAGAATTCACATTTGCTGAATTTGGCATACAACTGATGTTGTCTAAGTACTTGCAAGGTTAGTCTCAAATGTTGTTCATGCTCTTCCTTGTTCTTAGAGTAGATGAGAATGTCATCAATGAATTTTATGCCGAAAGAGTCAAGCTATTCACGGAAGACCCTGTTCATGAGATCCATAAATGCACCAGGTGCATTCGTGAGACCAAATGACATGACTAGAAACTCATAGTGACCATAGCGGGTACGAAAGGCTGTCTTTGGGATATCTCCATCCCTAACCCTAAGCTGATGATACCCTGAACGTAGATCAATCTTAGAGAAGAAACTAGACCCTTGGAGTTGATCAAACAAATCATCTATTCTGGGGAGTGGATACTTAATCTTTATAGTGACTTTGTTGAGCTGCCGATAATTGATACACATTCTAAGGGTTCCATCTTTCTTTTTTACAAACAACACTGGAGCGCCCACAGGGGATATGCTCGGCTGAATGAAACCCTTATCAGTGAGATCTTTTAAATGCAACTTCAACTCTTTGAGTTTAGCTGGAGCCATTCAGTAAGGAGGAACTGAAATTGTTTTAGTATCGGGTTCTAAGTCGATACCAAAGTCAATCTCTTGAAGGGGAGGGACTCCAGGCAAATCATCAGGGAACACATCTAGGAACTCATTCACTACAGGCACTGAGTCTATCGAAGGAATGTCATGATCTAAATCATTAACACTCACAAAATGACACAATAACCCCTTGGACATCATTTTATTGGCCTTAAGGTTCGAAATCAAGAGATTAGGATGACTCGTGTTGTACCCCTCCCAGACTAGCTCCTCTTCATTAGGAAACGAAATCTCACCACTCTACTACGACAGTCCAAGCAAGCATAACAATTGTGAAGCCAGTCCATGCCAAGAATAACATCAAAATCATGCATGGGTAACTCAACCAAGTTTGCACACATAGTCTTACCACTTACAACTATTGGGCAGTCCTTGTATACTCTATCAGTTCTTACATTTTCTCCTAAAGGCGTACTAACCACTATAGGATCAGGCAGAACTTCAGGTAGTATTTCAAAAGTAAGGGCAAGCAGGGGAGTCAGAAAGGAAAGCGTAGACCCTGGATCAAGTAAAGCATAAACAGAAGTTGAGAATACTTGCAGCATACCTGTGACCACATCAGCGGACTTCTCCTGCTCCTCCCTGCCCTTCAGGGCATAGAATCTGTTCCTTTTGGGAGGATCGGCTGCTGGTGCACCCTATGGTTTGGGCCTAGGCTGAGCATTACCTCCAGCCTGACCTCTGTTCTGTGGACAGTCTCTAACCAAGTGTCCACTCTTACCACAACTGAAGCAGGCATTAGTGCCCTGTCTGCACTCTCCACTGTGAGCTCGGCCACACTTAGCACAATTCTTCTTAGGACACTGCATCTCACCTCCATTGCCCTTCTTGGGCTCAGGTCTGCCTTCTCTAGGTGTAGCACCCTTTTGAGGATTTGAATTTCCAGAACTCTGTTGCCCTTTTTTGAACCTTGGCTGCTCACGGACGCCAAAGTTGTTTTTGTGGCCTCCATGGATGGGACCTGCCTGATCTTGAGGCCTACGCCTCCTAGCATCGCGAACACCTCTCTTTCTGCGGCTGTCCTCTACTTATTGGACAGGCACCATCAACCTGGAAAGATCCATATTATCATGGAGAATCGCAGATCGGCACTCCTCCTCCAGGTCTCTATTGATTCCTGTAAGGATCCTCCTCATCTCATCCCTGTTGTTAGAAACCAGGGAAGTAGCGTACCTGGATGATTTCAACAAAGCTCAGTATTCTCCTCATTCTTGCTATTAAATACTAGGGAAAGTAACATACGTTGATAGTTTAACAAACTTCAGGGAATAGTCCCTGACTGTCATAGAGCCTTGTTTAAGGTTGATGAACTCTTCAACCTTGGCTTCCCTCATCTCTCTAGGGAAGAATCTTTCTAGAAATGCTGTTTTGAACAGCTCCCATGTGACTGGAACTCCACCTAAAACTCGGCTATCTTGCCACATCTTGCACCAAGTCTGTGCATTATCCTTGAGTTTATAGGAATCCAGCTCAGCCTTCTCAATATCAGTGGCCCCCATAGCCACCAGGATCTTATGCACCTCATCCACAAACTCCTGGGGATCCTCTGCAGTCCTACACCCTGTGAAAATAGGAGGATTCATCCTCGTGAAATCCCTCAGCCTGTCATCCATGCTACGAACCGATGGGTTCTCCCTCTGAACATCCTGCCGGTTAACCTGGGCAGTCAGCCTAGGCCTGCATAGTAATGGCCTACGCCATCTGGGCCAGAGATTCCCTCACCTCAGCATCAGTCAACCCAGCTGGGTTAACTGGCACAGCCACTCCTTCAGCTGGAGCGTGGGGTGGAACTCGGTTGCCCCCAGCAGCTGTTCCTCCTCTCCTCTGAACAATAGCCCTCCTAGTGTTCATTCTCTAAAAACAACAAAAATTGATGTTATACACGCTCATAACACCAAGAAATTAAACTTCAGGAGAAGCACGATAAGATCAGAAAAAGGGAAGTTTTTCTACGCATCATGCAGTCTCTAATTCAGGATAGTGGTGCACTTCACTACCATGACTTAGAAACTACTCAATGTGGTTGATGTGAACTCATTATCATCGGAATTTAACCTAGAGCTCTGATACCAACTTTGTCACGACTGGAATCTAGACCCTAGACGAGACCGGCGTCGTTGACCTCTCAAAGGTCGCAGACAAGCATACTTACGTCATTCATACTTCATCTAGGTTAATTTTAACGGAAAATTTGACACTTTTTGTTTCCTTAACATACTTGTTAAACATTCTTATTATTTCATAATTATTCACCATCAACCATCTAACATTAAAAGATAAGCAACTGAAAGAAATAGATCAATAAGTATTTAGTGTATAAATGCCAAAATGGCACCAATACAAAGTCTGAATAAAAATAGGAAAGAAACGCTAGTGGAACATGCTCCACTAGCTCAACTCTAAAACTACGCTAGAATGTAAAAACAGTAGCATCCTCGAAAGCATGAGGACCTACCAAACTTCGGATGCATGTTGACGACCGGATAGCTGCAACAATGATCCTGTAGCTCTATCGCCCACCTGTGCCTGCACCTAAAATAGTATAGATGTATAGGGTAAGTACACACTTGTACTAAGTATGGGTATATGCAAGCACACACCACGGACATGCATGAGAAAGAATAGCTCTTTCCTAACAACATGATTTTTGGAAGTCAAGTCAGTGGACTTGCCAAATTGAGATTAGGAAAGTTAGTGAACTTTCCAAATTGGGTTAGGAAGGTCATGCCATGAGAGTAACATGCATCATTATAAATATCATATTGCACACAACACATGACATCTTCATATAGCACATATCATAGAACATAACATATAACACATAGCTTTTTTCATATCATTCATTAATATTCCATGAGACCTTGGAATCATGGACTTGACATTAAGACTTTCCAAAATGAGGGCTCAACATATGGGACCTCAACTAGGGAGTCTTCATTAGCAAACACGAAGTCTGCTTCATTCATTCATACATATTTTATTTCATTTCATTCATAGGCCAGTGTGAACACCAGCTATACCTAGGATGTAGTTTAAGAATTTCATCGAGTTTTCTATGCAATGATCAGGAATAACCTAATGTCATTACCTGAGTGTAGCTCACCTCTTGATTATCCTATCCCAACACCTTCGGTATCATTCATTTCTTTATATAATTCATTTGAGGCTGGCCTCATTCATTCATTGGGAACTTTAACTTTAACCGACATAGTTGATGTGAGCATCATGAAATCCAGTGTCTCCCCCACACCGAAAAGAGGTGAAATTACCGGCCAAAGTGACCCAATAACATGCAAGCGTACGTTGGAATTAACCCGCCAGATTCCTAGATTGGCAGTATAGGTTCAAAGACTAGGATATGTATGGAGACCCATACCCGGAAAGCCGGACAGTCTCATCTAATGAGAGTTACGTGAACCTTCGCCCTTCCCGAAAGAAGGCATCACCGCTCATAGCTAGTCTATCGGTGCTCAGTATAAAGTTCTATTACATTCATCTCATACGTCATGGAAGCTGGCTTCTAGTATGAGGACATCATAGCTCATTAGATGATTTCTCATCTCATCATTAGTATTAAGTGTGTTAAGCTCAATACTTTCATTAGAGTGTTCATAGAGACTGGTCACTTCATTATCATACACTCTCATAGGTGAGTACGTATTTGTAACATTTACTTAGGCTCATTTGAGATTGCTCTCATCATTTACATTAGCCTCATATCATATTGTCACCACATTCTTCATCATTAACACCTTTGCTTTTCTTAGTTACTCACCTCTTACTATGAAAATGTTCATTTCATCATTACATAGTTCATCTCATCATATGCCAATGTACTTGGCCACTTAGTGTATCTTACACTCATACATACCCTCCTAGGGTTCATCATTTCATTACGTACATCTTAGGTTCACTTATTTTTGAACATATGTTAGACTTATGTGTCTATACATACAATCCATTAGGCTTCATTCATAGTTCGCTAAGTGATTCTTACTTTCCTAAGATTATGTAGTACAAGACTTATGTATCTTGTATGTATGCCAAGATCTTGACTTTTGATCTAAGTAGATGGCATTATTCTTGGATGTTTTACTCACGTATGACTTATATATCAATACGGAAGTTTGGGCAAGGGAACCCAAATCTTGAATCACTTGGATATCATTTATATTTTTCATTGATTTTATTTCTAATATTCATAACATTAGAACTCTAAATTAAATTTCAACATTTACATTGAAGGATTAAATTTTCTATTTTAATTTTACTCCTAGTTAATCGAAGGGTTGGGGGTTCGAACCCCCACAATCCCTTTTTAATTTTTGTTAGTGTTTTGTTGCCCATTCTTGCCTAAACCAACAGGTTGTTAGTCTTTGATTTTTAGTATTAAATTCGCTGAGATAGGGAGGTTGTGGGTTCGAACTCCCACAGCCCCCCCCTTTTTTTTGTTTTAATTTCGCTGAGGAGGCTGTGAGGTGGTGGGTTCGAACCCCCACAGCCTCTCTATCTTTGTTTAATTAATTGGGCGACTAGCAGTGAGGTTGTGGGATCGAACCCCCACAGCCTCACTTCATTTCTTAATTAATTTCGCCTCTATCTTCATTCTTGAGGTCGTGGGTTCGATTCCCACGCCTCGCGTTTTTCTTTTTCCTTATTTTCTCTTCTTTCGCGCATACCTTGAGGTCGTGGGTTCGAATCCCACGCCTCCTATTTATTTGTTTAATTAATTTTCTAATTCTTTGCCCCAAAGATCGCGAGTTCGATTCCCCCCAGCCCCATTTCCCTCTTTTTGTTCGCGAAAACAGTAGCTGGGATGGAATCCCCTGAGCCCCACTTTTCATTTTCCTTTGTCTCGCAAACCAGTAGCTAAGGGGTTCGATTCCCCTTAGCTCTTCACGTTTTTTCTCTCTTTCTTTTTCATCTTCTTTAACATGTGAGGTCTTGGGTTCAATTCCCATTGACCTCACTTATTTTATTTTACTTTAAAAACCCTGAATTTGACATTTTTGAAGGGTACAAAAATCTGGAAAATGTTAGTCCTCCTTCAACTCATTTTCAGGAGTATTTTTCGTAAGTTTAGTTGGCTAAAAGATGGTAATTTCAATCCACTATATTTCATGATAATGAACATCACATTGTACACACCTTGCACACATAAAATACACAAGAAATATTATGAATTATACAACCCCAAAACAGTGGCCAAAGCCACTACCCACGAGCACACACACATACCAACTTTTCGGTCACACTTTGAATATCGTTTTCGTAATTTCCCTCACATAAACATGTTCACATTTAATATAAACACATCAATCATGCCTAAATCTAGCAGCACAACATACCCATCCTACAAATTCGTTTGGGAGCTAAGGACAAGGACATACAAAAGGAACAACATTAGTTTTCAAGACCTTCAGAATCGTTCGAAGGGAAATACTCTTGGAGAAACAATTCCAGGAGAGAAACCCATACCTTTTGACGTTGTTCAAACTTGAAGCTGCTGCCCAAATTTGTCTCCAAAACCACGCCCCAACTCACCTAAAGTTCCACCACCAACTCGACGGAAATCTCCCTTGCCTTAACGTTTTTGATAAACTTGTTTTTCTTAAAACTTTTCGTGTGTTCTTCAAATGTGAAGAATTTTTATCCAAGTTCCTGTTCCTCACGTTTATTTGGCAGAAAGAACAAGAGATTTTCTCTTTTGAACGTGGAGAGGTTCTGTTAGACGTTTTAGGAGAGTGTATGCATAGTTTTAGGAGTCTTAATTTAAGACTTAGTCAAAATAGAATTTAATTAATTTAATAAAAATTTGATTTATTTTAATTAATACGTGAATGGACCATTTTACCCTTAATGAATAGATTTTAATTGATGATTAAATCATCAACTCCTTGCTCCTAGTGGGGCTCAAACCCGAGTGGCACCCCATTTGCGAAATGGGTCACTCCGAGTCACCCCAATCCGAATTGCTCTTTTAATTAAATTAATTAATTAATTTATTAATTCCTCAGGGTAATTACAATATTACCCTTGGCCTAGAAAAAACCATTTTACCCCTGGACACTCAAAACTTAAAATTTCTTCTTTTAAGTCTGATAAAGACTCCTTCGATTAAATTTTTGTTTTCGAGAGCCTCACATGGTTGGTTCCAACCTTACCAAGCTCAACTAACTCCCCAAGTTAGTTGACTTGGTTGTAGTAAGGGTTCTGAGGTCTGGTTCTACGCGTATCAATCCGTGTGAACCTTGGTTTAATCGTAAGCATTCTTGACACCATAAGTCTTTATCCTATTCATTTTTAGGGTTGTTACATTATCCCTCTTTAGGAACGTTCGTCCCCGAATGACACTACCACTTCACATCGTAATGCCAGTCAGATCATAATAAAATCACTATGCACAGTCAACCAATAGCAACAAAATACGGAGAGATAAAGAACATAGACTTAAGTGTAGGAAGTCTAACCTCAAGAGCTGAAAAGATGAGGGTAGCGGGATCTCATGTCGGCCTCAGCCTCCCATGTAGCACCCTCAACAAGATGATTTCTCCACAATACCTTCACTGTGGCAATCTCTTTGTTCCTCAGCCGCTTGACCTGTCTGTCTAAGATCTCAACAGGTACCTCCTCATAAGAAAAGTCATCACCAACCCCCAAACCTTCAACAGGTAGGATTGATGCTGGATCACCAAGGCAGTTCTTCAACATAGGGACATGAAAGACTGGGTGAACAGAAGCTAGCTCCGCAGGCAATGCTAACTCATAGTCCACCTCACCCACACGCTGTAGGATCTCATATGGCCCAACATACCTCGGACTCAGCTTCCCTTTTTTACCAAATCTCATTACCCATTTCATAGGTTATATCTTACAGTAAACCTGGTCACCAACATCAAACTCTAGGGGCCGTTTTCTATTGTCAGCATATGACTTTTGCCAACTGTAAGCAGTAGCCAACCTGTCCCTAATCACTCTGACCTTCTCTAAGGCCTCATGAATGATCTCTAGACCCAAAATGGATGATTCTCCAACCTCAAACCACCCAACAAGAGATCTACACCTCCTACCATACAATGCCTCAAACGGTGCCATCCCAATGCTGGAGTGATAACTATTATTATACGAGAACTCTATCAAAGGCAGATGGTCATCCCTGTTACCTCTGAAGTCAATCACACACGCCCTTAACATGTCCTCCAATGTCTCAATGGTGCGCTCTGCCTTCCCATCACTCTGAGGATGAAAGGCAGTGCTAAGCTTTACTTGCGTGCCCAAGCTTTTCTGGAGTGATCTCAAGAAATTTGAAGTAAACTGAGCTCCTCTATCTGAAATAATAGACAAAGGAATCCCATGCCATCTCACAATCTCATCAATGTAGAGTCTCGCATAATCCTCGGCTCTATAAGTAGAGTTCACAGGGATAAAGTGGGAGAACTTAGTCAATCTGTCCACAATAACCCATATGGAGTCATGCTGCTTCCTAGTCCTCGGAAGACCAACCACGAAGTTCATATTAATGGCCTCCCACTTCCAAGTCAGAACTTCAATAATCTGAGTCAGACCGCCAGGCTTAAGATGCTCTGCCTTGACCTGCTGACAATTAGGACACTTGGCCACATATTCTGCAATGTCCTTCTTCATGCCATCCCACCAATAAATCTGCTTAAGATCATGATACATTTTGGTGGAACCTGGATGTATGGAATATCTAGAACCATTGGACTCTGCAATAATCCTTGTCCGCAAATCATCCACATCTGGTACACAAAGCCTGTCCTGATACCTATGTATGCCATCACCTCCCAAAGCGAAAGACTCATTCATCTTCATCAGCACTGAGTCCTTCAGATCCATCAACACAGGATCTAGATGTTGACCCTGCTTGACTTTAACTACCAAGGATGATTCAGAACTAGGATGAACTGAAACATCCCCACTAGTGGAGTCAACCAACCACACACCCAGTCTGGCCAGTCTGTGTAAATCTTTCTCCATCTCCTTCTTCTCATCCTCAACGTGGGCTGTACTTCCCATGCTCATCCTGCTCAAATCATCAGCTACAACATTAGCCTTACCTGGATGGTAGTGCACATTCATGTCATAATTCTTCAACAGCTCCAACCATCTCCGCTGACGTAGATTAAACTCCCACTGTGTGAACACGTATTGGAGACTCTTGTGGTCTGTGAATACATCCACATGCACTCCATACAAGCAGGTCCTCCACAGCTTCAATGCAAACACCATAGCTGCCAACTCCAGGTCATCAGTGGGATAGTTCTTCTCATGAACCTTGAGTTGTATGGACGCATAGGCTATCACCTTACCAACCTGCATAAGAACACAACCCAAACCAACCCTAGATGCATCATAGTAAACAGTGTAATTCTCACCACACTTAGGCAAAGTAAGCACTAGGGCTAAAGTGAGTCTGTCCTTGAGCTCTTGGAAACTTCTCTCATAAGTCTCCGTCCATTCAAACTTGGCTTTCTTCTTAGTAAGAGCTATGAATGGGGCATCAATGGAAGAAAAGCCCACCACAAACCTGTGGTAGTAACCAGACGATCCCAAAAAGCTACGGATGTCAGTGGGAGTAAGAGGCTTTACCAGTTCTTCACAGCCTCAGTCTTCCTGATATCCACCTCCACGCCCTAATCGGACACAACATGACCCAGGAAGGTCACTGATCTCAGCCAGAATTCACATTTGCTGAATTTGGCATACAACTGATGCTGTCTAAGTACTTGCAAGGTTAGTCTTAAATGATGTTCATGCTCTTCCTTGGTCTTAGAGTAGATGAGAATGTCATCAATGAATACTATGCCAAAAGAGTCAAGCTATTCACAAAAGACCGTGTTCATGAGATCCATAAATGCAACAGGTGCATTCGTGAGACCAAATGACATGACTAGAAACTCATAGTGACCATAGCGGGTACGAAAGGCTGTCTTTGGGATATCTCCATCCCTAACCATAAGCTAATGATACGCTAAACGTAGATCAATCTTAGAGAAGAAACTAGACCCTTGGATATGATCGAACAAATCATATATTCTGGGGAGTGGATACTTAATCTTTATAGTAACTTTGTTGAGCTGCCGATAATCGATACACATTCTAAGGGTTCCATCTTTCTTTTTCACAAACAACACTGGAGCGCCCCAAGGGGAGATGCTCGGCTGAATGAAACCCTTATCAGTGAGATCTTTTAACTAAAGCTTCAACTCTTTGAGTTTAGCTGGAGCCATTCAGTAAGGAGGAACTAAAATTTGTTTAGTATCGGGTTCTAAGTCGATACCAAAGTCAATCTCTCGAAGGGGAGGGACTCCAGGCAAATCATCAGGGAACACATCTAGGAACTCATTCACTATAGGCACTGAGTCTATGGAAGGAATGTCATGATCTAAATCATTAACACTCACAAAATGACACAATAACCCCTTGGACATCATTTTATTGGCCATAAGGTTCGAAATCAAGAGATTAGGACGACTCGAGTTGTACCCCTCCCAGACTAGCTCCTCTTCATTAGGAAATGAAATCTCACCACTCTACTACGACAATCCAAGCAAGCATAACAATTGTGAAGCCAGTCCATGCCAAGAATAACATCAAAATCATGCATGGGTAACTCAACCAAGTTTGCACACATAGTCTTACCACTTACAACTATTGGGCAGTCCTTGTATACTTTATCAGTTCTTACATTTTCTCGTAAAGGCGTACTAACCACTATAGGATCATGCAGAACTTCAGGTAGTATTTCAAAAGTAAGGGCAAGCAGGGGAGTCAGAAAGGAAAGCGTAGACCCTGGATCAAGTAAAGCATAAACAGAAGTTGAGAATACTTGCAGCATACCTGTGACCACATCAGTGGACTTCTCCTGCTCCTCCCTGCCCTTTAGGGCATAGAATCTGTTCCTTTTGGGAGGCTAGGCTGCTGCTGCACCCTATGGGTTAGGCCTAGGCTGAGCATTACCTCCAGCCTGAACTCTGTTCTGTGGACAGTTTCTAACCATGTGTCCACTCTTACCACAACCGAAGCAGGCATTAGTACCTTTTCTGCACTCTCCACTGTGAGCTCGGCCACACTTAGCACAATTCTTCTTAGGACGCTGCATCTCACCTCCATTGCCCTTCTCGGGCTCAGGTCTGCCTCTTCTAGGTGTAGCACCCTTCTGAGGATTTGAATTCCCAGAACTCTGTTGCCCCTTTTTAAACCTTGGCTGCTCACGGACGCCAAAGTTGTTTTTGTGGCCTCCATGGATGGGACCTGCCTGATCTTGAGGCCTAGGCCTCCTAGCATCGCGAACACCTCTCTTTTTGCGGCTGTCCTCTACCTGCTAGACATGCACCATCAACCTGGAAAGATCAATATTATCATGGAGCATCGCAGATCGACACTCCTCCTCTAGGTCTCCATTGATTCCTCTGAGGAACCTCCTCATCTCATCCTTGCTGTTATAAACTAGGGAAGTAGCATACCTGGATGATTTCAACAAAACTCAGTATTCTCCTTATTCTTGCTATTAAATACAAGGGAAAGTAACATACCTTTATAGTTTAACAAACTTCAGGGAATAGTCCCTGACTGTTATAGAGCCTTGTTTAAGGTTGATGAACTCTTCAACCTTGGCTTCCCTCATCTCTCTGGGAAGAATCTCTCTAGAAATGGTGTTTTGAATAGCTCCCATGTGACTGGCACTCCACCTAAAACTAGGCTATCTTGCCACATCTTGCACCAAGTCTGTGCAACATCCTTGAGCTGATAGGAAGCCAGCTCAGCCTTCTCAATATCAGTGGCCCCCATATCCACCAGGATCTTATGCACCTCATCCACAAACTCCTGGGGATCCTCTGCAGTCCTACACCCTGTGAAAATAGGAGGATTCATCCTCGTGAAATCCCTCAGCCTGTCATCCATGCTACGAACCGATGGGTTCTCCCTCTGAACATCCTGCCGGTTAACCTGGGCAGTCAGCCTAGGCCTGCATAGTAATGGCCTACGCTATCTGGGCCAGAGATTCCCTCACCTCAGCATCAGTCAACCCAGCTGGGTTAACTGGCACAGCCACTCCTTCAGCTGGAGCCTGGGGTGGAACTCGGTTGCCCCCAGCAGCTGTTCCTCCTCTCCTCTGAACAATAGCCCTCCTAGTGTTCATTCTCTAAAAACAACAAAAATTGATGTTATACACGCTCATAACACCAAGAAATTAAACTTCAGGTGAAGCACGATAAGATCAGAAAAAGGGAAGTTTTTCTACGCATCATGCAGTCTCTAATTCAGGATAGTGGTGCACTTCACTACCATGACTTAGAAACTACTCAATGTGGTTGATGTGAACTCATTATCATCGGAATTTAACCTAGAGCTCTCATACCAACTTTGTCACTACTGGAATCTAGACCCCAGACGAGACCTGCATCGTTGACCTCTCAGAGGTCGCAGACAAGCCTACTTACGTCATTCATACTTCATCTAGGTTAATTTTAGCGGAAAATTTGAAACTTTTTGTTTCCTTAACATACTTGTTAAACATTCTTTTCATTTCATAATTATTCACCATCAACCATCTAACATTAAAAGATAAGCAACTGAAAGAAATAGATCAATAAGTATTTAGTGTATAAATGCCAAAATGGAACCAATACAAAGTCTGAATAAAACAGGAAAGAAACGCTAGTGGAATATGCTTCACTAGCTCAACTCTAAAACTACGCTAGAATGTAAAAACAGTAGCATCCTCGAAAGCATGAGGACCTACCAAACTCCGGATGCATGCTGACGACCGGATAGCTGCAACAATGATCCTGTAGCTCTATCGCCCACTTGTGCCTACACCTAAAATAGTATAGATGTATAGGGTTAGTACACACTTGTACTAAGTATGGGTATATGCAAGTACACACCACGGACATGCATGAGAAAGAAAAGCTCTTTCCTAACAACATGATTTTTGGAAGTCAAGTCAGTGGACTTGCCAAATTGAGATTAGGAAAGTTAGTGAACTTTCCAAATTGGGTTAGGAAGGTCATGCCATGAGAGTAACATGCATCATTATAAATATTGTATTGCACACAACACATGACATCTTCATATAGCACATATCATAGCACATAACATATAACACATAGCTTTTTTCATATCATTCATTCATATGCCATGAGACCTTGGAATCATGGACTTGACATTAAGACTTTCCAAAATGAGGGCTCAACATATGGGACCTCAACTAGGGAGTGTTCATTAGCAAACACAGAGTCTACTTCATTCATTCATTCGTACTTCATTTCATTTCATTCATAGGCCAGTGTGAACACCAGCTATACCTAGGATGTAGTTTAAGACTTTCATCGAGTTTACTGTGCAATGATCAGGAATAACCTAATGTCATTACCTAAGTCTAGCTCACCTCTTGATTATCCTATCTCAACACCTTTGGTATCATTTATTTCTTTATGTACTTCATTTGAGGCTGGCCTCATCCATTCATTGGGAACTTTAACTTTAACCGACATAGATCATGTGAGCATCATGAAATCCAGTGTCTCCCCCACACCGAAAAGAGGTGAAATCACCGGCCAAAGTGACCCAATAACATGCTAGCGTACATGGGAATTTAACCCCGCTAGATCCCTATATTGGCAGTATAGGTTCAAAGACTAGGAGATGTATGGAGACCCATACCCGGCAAGCCGTACAGTCTCATCTCATGAGAGCTACGTGAACCTTCGCCCTTCTCGAAAGAAGGCATCACCGCTCATAGCTAGTCTATCGGTGCTCAGTATAAAGTTCCATTACATTCATCTCATATGTCATAGAAGCTGGCTTCTAGTATGAGGACATCATAGCTCATTAGATGATTTCTCATCTCATCATTAGTATTAAGTGTGTTAAGCTCAATACTTTCATTAGAGTGTTCATAGAGACTGATCTCTTCATTATCTTACACTCTCATAGGTGAGTACGTATTTGTAACATTTACTTAGGCTCATTTGAGATTGCTCTCATCATTTACATTAGCCTCATATCATATAGTCACCACATTCTTCATCATTATCACCTTTGCTTTTCTTAGTTACTCACCTCTTATTATGTGAATGTTCATTTCATCATTTCATAGTTCATCTCATCATATGCCAATGTACTTGGCCACTTAGTGTATCTTACACTCATACTTACCCTCCTAGGGTTCATCATTTCATTACATACATCTTAGGTTCACTTATTTTTGAACGTATGTTAGACTTATGTGTCTACACATACAAGCCATGGGGCTTCATTCATAGTTAGCTAAGTGATTCTTACTTTCCTAAGATTATGTAGTACAAGACTTATGTATCTTGTATGTATGTATGCCAAGATCTTGACTTTTGATCTAAGTAGATGGCATTATTCTTGGATGTTTTACTCATGTATGACTTACATATCAATACGGAAGTTTGGTCAAGGGAACCCAAATCTTGAATCACTTGGATATCATTTATATTTTTCATTGATTTTATTTCTAATATTCATAACATTAGAACTCTAAATTAAATCTCAACATTTACATTGAAGGATTAAATTTTCTATTTTAATTTTACTCCTAGTTAATCGAAGGGTTGGGGGTTCAAAACCCCACAATCCCTTTTTAATTTTTGTTAGTCTTTTGTTGCCCATTCTTGCCTAAACCAAGAGGTTGTGGGATCAAACCCGTACAGCCTCATTGATTTTTAGTATTAAATTCGCTGAGATAGGGAGGTTGTGGGTTCGAACCCCCACAGCCCCCACCCCCTTATTTTTGTTTTAATTTCGCTGAGGAGGCTGTGAGGTGGTGGGTTCGAACCCCCACAACCTCTCTATCTTTATTTTAATTAATTGGGCGAGTGGCAGTGAGGTTGTGGGATTGAACCCCAACAGCCTCACTTTATTTCTTAATTAATTTCGCCTCTATCTTCAGCCTTGAGGTCGTGGGTTTGAATCCCACACCTCGCGTTTTTCTTTTTCCTTATTTTCTCTTCTTTCGCGTGTACCTGGAGGTCGTGGGTTTGAATCCCACGCCTCCCATTTATTTGTTTAATAAATTTTCTCCTTCTTATCCCCACAGATCGCGAGTTCGATTCCCCCCAGCCCCATTTCCCTCTTTTTTTTCGCGAAAACAGTAGCTGGGATCGAATCCCCTTAGCCCCCCTTTCCCTTTTCCTTTGTCTCGCAAACCAGTAGCTAAGGGGTTTCATTCCCCTTAGCTCTTCACGTTTTTTTTCTTTCTTTTTCAGCTTCTTTAACATGTGAGGTCTTGGGTTCAATTCCCATTGACCTCACTTATTTTATTTTACTTTAAAAACCCAGAATTTGACATTCTTGAAGGGTACAAAAATGTGGAAAATGTTAGTCCTCCTTCAACTCATTTTTTGGAGTATTTTTCATAAGTTTAGTTGGCTAAAAGATGGTTATTTCAATCCACTATATTTCATGATAATGAACATCACATTGCACACATCTTGCACACATAAAGAACACAAGAAATACATGAAATATACAACCCCAAAACAGTGGCCAAAGCCACTGCCCACGAGCGCACACACACTCAGCAACTGTTCGGTCACACTTTGAATAACGTTTTCGTAATTTCCCTCACATAAACATGTTCACATTTAATATAAACACATCAATCATGCCTAAATCTAGTAGCACAACATACCCATCCTACGAATTCGTTTGGGAGCTAAGGACAAGGATATACAAAGGCAACAACCTTAGTTTTCAAGACCTTGAGAATCGTTAGAAGGAAAATACTCTTGGAGAAAGAATTCCAGGAGAGAAACCCATACCTTTTGACATTGTTCAAACTTGAATCTGCTGCCCAAATTTGTCTCCAAAACCACGCCCCAACTCACCTAAAGTTCCACCAACAACTCGACGGAAATCTCCCTTGCCTTAACATTTTTGATAAACTTGTTTTTCTTAAAACTTTTCGTGTGTTCTTCAAGTCTGAAGAATTTTTTTCCAAGTTACTGTTCCTCACGTTTATTTGGCAGAGAGAACAAGAGAGTTTCTCTTTTGAACGTGGAGAGGTTGTGTTAGACATTTTAGGAGAGTGTATGCATAGTTTTACGAGTCTTAATTTAAGAGTTAGTCAAAATAGGATTTAATTAAGTTAATACAAATCTGATTTATTTTAATTAATACGTTAAAGGACCATTTTACCCTTAATAAATAGATTTTAATTGATGATTAAATCATCAACTCCTTGTTCCTAGTGGGGCTCAAACCCGAGTGGCACCCCATTTGCGAAAGGGGTCACTCTGGGTCGCCCAAATCCGAATTGCTCTTTTAATTAAATTAATTTATTTATTTATTAATTCGTAAGGGTAATTACAATATTACCCTTGGCCTGGAAAAAACCATTTTACCCCTGGACCCTCAAAACTTAAAATTTCTACTTTTAAGTCCGATAAAGACTCCTTCGATTAAATATTTGTTTTCGAGAGCCTCACATGGTTGGTTCCAACCTTTCCAAGCTCAACTAACTCCCCAAGTTAGTTGACTTGGTCGTAGTAAGGGTTTTGAGGTCTGGTTCTATGCGTATCAATCCGTGTGAACCTTGGTTTAATGGAAAGCATTCTTGACACCCTAAGTCTTTATCCTATTCATTTTTAGGGTTGTTACAGACCGAATCACTTCAGCCCCAGTGCTCACATTTCCGAGAAGTAGTGCAGGGTATGTGGTGTACTGTGATGCTTCCTGAGTAGGTTTGGGATGTGTTCTTATGCAAGATGGCAAGGCGATTGCATATGCATCAAGAAAGTTGAAAATCCACGAGAAGAATTATCCTACTCATGATCTTGAGTTAGCTGCTGTGGTATTTGCGTTGAAACTTTGGAGACATTACATATATGGTGTACATGTTGATGTATATACTGACCATAAAATTCTTCAGTATGTTTTTACGCAGAGAGAATTGAACCTTCGTCAGAGAAGATGGATAGAACTACTCAAGGATTATGACATGAGTGTCCACTATCACCCATGTAAGGCCAATGTAGTGGCCGATGCGTAGAGTTGATTGAGCATGGACAACATGTCTCATATTGAAGATGAGAAGAATGAGCTAGTTAAAGAAGTACACCAATTGGCTAGATTGGGTGTGCGACTGATAGATACACCAAGTGGGGGTGTTTCTGTTCATTCTAGTTCTTAATCCTCACTTGTTGTAGATGTTAAAGCTAAGCAGCATCTCGACCCAGTACTCATGGAGTTGAAAGACTCAGTGTTGAGTATGTTGAATGAGTCATTTTCCCTAGGCGGGGATGGTGTACTCAGGTACTAGAAATTATGTGTGCCCAATGTTGATGATTTGCGGTCTAATATTTTGGCAGAAGCTCACGGTTCCAGGTATTCTATAGTGCCACCAAAATATACCATGACCTTAAAGAGGTCTATTGGTGGGAAGTTATGAAGTACGATATCTCTAAGTTTGTGGAGGAGTGTCCCAATTGCCAACAGGTTAAGGCCGAACACCTTAATACTGGGGTCTCACCCAATTGATCGAGATTCCAACGTGGAAGTGTGAGGCCAATAATATGGATTTCGTGGTTGGTTTTCCGAGAACCAGAAAGATGCATGATTCCATTTGGGTCATTGTTGACCGAATGACCAAGTCCTCACACTTCATTTCCGTGATGTCCAGTTACCAAGCCGAGGACTACGCCAAACTCTATATTGATGAGATCGTGAGGTGGCATGGGATTCCTTTGTCTATCATTTCGGATAGGGGAGCCCAATTCACTTCTCACTTTTGGAGATCCTTCCAAAAGAGCTTGGTACACAGGTGAAAATTAGTACTGCTTTTCATCCGCAAACGGAAGGACAAGCAGAACGTACCATTCAGACCCTTGAAGACATGTTGAGAGCATGTGTTATTGACTTCAAGGGGAGTTGGGATGATCACTTGCCATTGATTGAGTTTTCTTATAATAATAGCTACCATTCCAGTATTGGGATTGCACCTTTTGAAGCATTTTATGGCATGAGATGTAGGTCTCCAGTTGGGTGGTTTGAAGTAGGTGAATCTGCCATCCTTGGCCCTGAGATCATACATGAGGCTATAGATAAGGTGAGAATGATCAAGGATCGGCTGTCTAGTGCTTACAGTCGTCAAAACGCCTATGCTGATAACAGAAAGAGAGCTCTTGAGTTCGAAGTAGGTGATCAAGTCTACTTAAAGATATCACCCATGAAAGGGGTGATGAGTTTTGGTAAGAAAGGGAAGTTGGGTTCGAGGTATATAGGTCCTTATAAGAACTTACAACGAGTAGGAAATGTTGCCTACGAACCTAAGTTACCACAAGACTTGGCTTTTGTTCATCGAGTGTTTCACGTTTCGATGCTTAAAAAGTGTTTAGGCGATCCAACATCCATCCTGCCTGTTGAGGGGTTAGGAGTTGATGAGAACCTTTCTTCTGAAGAGGTTCCAATTGAGATTTTAGATTGTCAAGTGAAGCGGCTGAGGAACAAGGAGGTTGCCACCGTGAAAGTATTATGGAGGAACCACCTTGTTGAGGGAGCAACATGAGAGGCCGAGGCTGATATGAGATCCCGTTGCCCTCACTTGATCAGTTCTTAAAGTTAGATATGATCTTCCTTAGTCTGATTTTGTTTAAGAAACTCTAAGTTTTTAGTGCATTAGTCGATTTTGGTGTTTTAAGTCAATAATCGTGTGTTTTATACTTGCACTAAATGAGTTAAAATGAGTTCATGCTTGCATTCATGTTGTTGTTTTTGTATAGCGTAGACGTGATTTTTGTGTTGCATGAGTTTTGATGTGCATTAAGTTAAGTGTGATTGAGAAGGAAGTTTCTCAATCTCAAATATGAAGCTTAAGATAAGCTTTGAGTAATATGCATCATCCAGAGTAAGTGTGTATCAAATATTCACAAAGAGTAAAGTTTCAAGTATGTTAAAGTGTTTTCGAAATTACCCTCTTTATTTTAAAATGATGTGTAAGAGTCATTCGGGGACGAATGTTCCTAAGGGGGGGGGGGGATAATGTAAAATTCTAGAAAAATGTACATGTCTAGTAAATAGACAAATTGGTTTAAGAATGCGTGGGTACATAGGCATCCCAATGCCCAATATTAGAAAATATTGGCTAAGGGTGTTATCCAATTTTTCTAAGTATGAATAAGCACTGTTTAAGAATTGTACCTGCAATGAAGACCCTAAACTAAAATGCTTTTTCCTTAACTCACAATTGGGTATGAGGCATCCAAGTGTCAAGCCTAGATACCATAGCACATGATCAATGAAAATGATCATGTAGATTAAGCAGTGTCCAAGGACATAGTGAGGATCCTTGGACAAGGAGTGAACTTTCCAAATACAACCATAGGAGTTCACGATTGGGAGAAATGGGCAGCAACACATGTGCAAGCACATGTGTAACCGCCGAAGGGGACCACGCGACAAGCCCAACCTAATTCGGTTAGGCGGTTAAGGGCAGGCGCGTACGGTTCCAGCCATGTGGGCTCAAGATTCCTAACCAACTCTAGAATCTAACTAACCTAACCAACTAGCTAGCTAACCTAGGACCAACCAAGGTCGACTAGCCAAGGGACCCGACAACCTAAGACCTTGTTGGGTGATACCTAACTAACTTAGGGACAACCTAGTACCTAACCTAGGATGGTCTAAAGGGGTTAGTTGTGGTCCTAGTGACTTAGGGGTATTTTAGTAATTTCCCGTGGTCCCTTAATTAATTAATTTAGAAATCAAATTAATTAATTTAAAGCCTTGGTCAAGCCGAGACCCTTAGTAGATTTTTAGATTTGGCTAAGTCAAATGTCCTCCTATGTCTAGTGAACTTAGGAGGGGCATTTTAGTAATTAACTAATTAATTTATTAGTTAAGTTAATTAGTATAAAGTTGAACTATTCAATATCAGTTCCTAAGACCTAGAAACCACGATCATTCACTAGAAACTCACGACTCTTAGGCAGTAAGCAAAAAAGTAAAATGACAAAGGTTCTCTTAGGCGATTTCAAGGTTTTCTTCATGCTCTTCGTGCAAGGTGATCGTCGTAGATTCGATTCTACATAAGGTATGGGTTTCTCTCCTTGAACTCTTTCTCCAAGAGGACTTTTGAATGTTTTGAATACATGAATTTCGAAACTAGGGTTGTTCCCAATGATATTATTGAACGTCCATTTCCCTAGTGATCCTTGTTTTCGATTCTAATAAGTATGTAGATGTAATCTTGAACATGTTGTTGGTATGTGGTGCTAAATGATCCTAATGTGTAGATTTATTGATTTGTAAATGTCGAATGAATCCTATTAGTTAGATTCGTATGATTTTAAGTATTAGTTACACTAAGAATGAAATTCGATCAAATCGATCGAGAATATCATCATCTGTTAGGTGGGCCAAGCGGTGCTTGTTCACTCATTTATTCCGTTCGTTGGGGAATTCTCACTCCTATTTTGTTTAGAAGGTGATCATTCCTATCAGTGCACCTTGCTTCTTTTTCAGGTAGCTTTTTCTTACGCCTATTTAGCTAGTGGGGCATTGGTCATAGCCAAAACTAACCTACCAGAACGGGAAGTAAGATGAGCGGATGTCAAAGGATCTGGATGCTGTGCTTACACCTCTCGCCTATCGAAGTTCTGTTCAAAAATGCATGAATCAAAGCGGATACTGGAGTGGGACCCTCCATAGCATCAGGTGACCAAGTATGCGATCCTATCTGTGCAGATTTCCCAACAGCACCAATAAAAAGTAAAATACAAATAATTTTGCTTTTTTGGGAATCATTGCTAGGAATAAGGAGGGCTTCGCTTTCCGATCGCTTTTTGAGGCCGGTTTGGATGAGCGTGGGCAAGTTCGAGATTCACTATCGCTTTCCGCTAACTCTTCTTGACGATCAAGTAAAGGAGGTCCACATCATCCTGCGCTCGAGAAATACGCTGCTTCAGCCCTCGAATCAAGGAAAAGAAATTAGAGACGAAAGGCGTCGGCTACCTTCTTACTGACAGCTGTCTTGAAGCATGGGAGCTTCTTAAGATGTGCATGAACAACTGCAGGCACGACTTGTCGTCGAGACTCCTGCCCCATTGACATGTCTAGGTCATTCGTAAGAAGCAGATCGCTTAGCCCCGTTCCTCTTCGGCGCAAGAGCGGATACCTACACTTGACACTTGCTATCTTGCTTGATGACTTTCTTTCATATTGGTTTCAGGTTCATACTCTGCTCCCTAATCCGGAAAGATCGTATGTCAATGTTCCCAGGGTAGGAACTTCCACTTTTCTTAGTCAGAGTATGGGCTTGAGCCACGCGCGGCGGCAATGCGCATGTGTCCCAAAGTGAGCGCTGATGTAGCTAAGAGCCACCTTCATAGTCAATTCATTAGGGTTGTCACCTTCTAACCGGTCCCATTTCTACAGCAACAGAAAATTCACCCTTTATAGATTTATCCCTTTCGGGAAAACCGGTTTTCGGGTATCTAGGCATGGTTTATGCCATGATCAGTATAGGTGTTCTTGGATTTCTTGTTTGGGCTCATCATATGTTTACTGTAGGCTTAGACGTTGATACCCGTGCCTACTTCACCGCAGCTACCATGATCATAGCTGTCCCCACTGGAATCAAAATCTTTAGTTGGATCGCTACCGGCACGAGAAATGGACTCACTCTACAAATAATTGTGTAAATTTCAGGAATCTGATTCAAGATTACTTGGACAAAGGTTTGTTCCTCTCTCGGGCTCGGGAAAGACAATTTGGCCGAGAGTGTTGTGTTATTGTTATGAGTGTTGTGTTATTGTTATGTAAGACCAAGGAGGATCCTATCCTAAAGGAGAAGGAGGAGGAGTAGGAGCTAGCTTTAGGGGCGGAATAGAATGATTACGAGATAAACAATGAGACAAAGGCTTACCTTTTTTATTAGTATTGAATTCATGTAATTGTCGCTCATCATCCTTGTTAGAAAAGGAAAAAGAAACTCTCAGGACCCCTGAAAAAAAAAAAAAGCTGAAATCAAAAAGAAAGAAGAGAAATTGGGCCATCTTTCCCGAGAGAGGGTGAGCTGTCGTGAGTTCATACTCCGCTGCAGAATGGGGTGTCCGGAAGAAAACACCGACCCATCCATTAATGAATCCAACCATGTAAAATTTTTGAATATTGTTTTTATTACTGTTACTAAATATTATTATAAAGAACATATAATATAACACAATATAATAAGCTATAAATTAAGGCGAGAATCTGAATGAATTAACTATGATTTATTGTGTGTTTCTTATGCCCTGGGCCACACAGAAATCATAGAAAGAATTATATACGGAACACACAGTAACGTAAAAAAAATATTCCAGGACCTTAAGATTCTAAAAGAAAGCAAAGAAAGCGCTTTACAAAGAATACAGAGATATCTCGACCAAAGAGAAGTCGAGAAAAGGGGAATCCAGGAATATGAGCCAGAAGAAATAAAAGAAAAGTACCCACTAATAGACTGGATTGCCTGCAACCTCATTTACAAAAGGCCCTTAAAGACAAAACAGCTACTCTTATATGGACCACCGTCCACCCAGAAAACCTTGATCTTTGATAAGCTAAGAAAGGCCATAAGAATTTACTTTGTAGGGGTCAGAATGAACGACTTTGCAGGAGCCGATGACTACTATGATTTATGGGTTTTTGACGAATTCCATAACCACGAGCGAGAAAGTGGCATGAGAGAAACCATATATTCGGAGAACGCAAACATTTTTAACAATACAATGCTAAAGGTACTAGATGGACAGGAGTGCAGGCTAGACGCCAAGTACGGAGAGGTTCTTAAAAAAACAAGAAACGTACCTATTGTTTTGATAGCGAATCAAATTCCAAGCAAGATGAGAAATTATGGACCCATGCAGGAAAGGGTCATGAGGCTCATGTTTAATTCAAGAATAGCCAACATAGACGAAGAAAGATTGATTTTAACCCTCAAAGGATGCATAGAAAGAAGAATAAAAAAAGACCAAAAACAAGGAAAGGAAGAAGAGATCAAATACAACCAGGAAACTGCAATAGTATTTGAAAAAAAAGAACAGAATAAAAAGAAGGGAACAAACAAAAACATAAAAAGAAAATTTGAAGCAACAACCGAAGAGAAAAGAGAAATAAGAATTGTTTACGAAAGCCAGAACGCAGAAGATGCCGAAAAAAGAAAACAACCGTAAAGATCGTCATAGATGAAGAGCAGCTAACAAAGGGCGCAATGTCAACACTCAAATATGCAGGCATTCCAATAAAAAAAAGAAGAAAAGAGGAAAAAGAAGGAGAAGAAGAAACAAGAATCGTTGCCTTTAGGGCAGAACTACCGGAAGCCAACTTCAAGATTATTAGGAATCAAAGGGAGCAGACAGATGACTACTTGACATGGCCAATTATATTACATTTAAATCATAGGAGAGAAATCTGCAACGCAGAAATGGTAATTGAAAACAAACAACAAGAGGGACAGAAAAAAGAACAGGAAAAGAAAAAAGGAACAGAGAAAGAAATAGTTACTATTTGGGTAGGACCTGCACCCAAAAACAAAAGGAGAAGAGATCCATATTTTATGGAACAGCAGGATTACGAAGAAAAGCTTTGGGAAGAGCAACAATGGGATGAACATGACTAAAGAAACGAGGACAGACAGGAAAAAATAACGTAAATAATGTAAAAATAGCGCCGAATCGGCTTTAAACGCGGCAAATCGTCTTAAAAACACAATAAAAAAGCGGCGAATCATCTTAAAAACAGTGCAGAATAGTCTTGAAAACAGAAGAGAGGAGGCTACACAGAACGAAGAAAGTCGAAAGGAACACAGCAAAAACAGGAAAAAAATTAACCGCAAAAGCAGACGATTTGGACCTGCCTTATATAAACAAGTGTTAAAGGCAGGTCCACAGCAAACGAAAAAGAACAAACCAAACACAACAAAAAAACACAGAAGACAAAAGAAGCGGAGGGAGGGAGGAAGGGAAAAGGAATAAAGCAAATATGGTTCGAATCCATATGCCCTTGAAAAGGAGCACATATAACGCTCTCTAAAAGAAAAAAAGAAACAAAATGCAAATTGAAATCGAAAGGGGAAAATTAAATGCAGCAGTAGCTGCAAACGAGAGTTATCAAGAGAATTACCAAATCAAGGAACAATACCAAAAATATATGAAACAGAAAGATCAATATCAAATTGAAAACGAAGCACTTCAAGAAAACAGAGAGATACAAAAGCAATCAACACAAAGAATAAAGAAAGGAACATACATCATAGACTGCGAACAGATAACCAAGCAAACAAAGAATTTAAACGATGGAAGGATTGCAAAGGGGACCTTAAGGCCATACATACTCATCACTTTAGGGCACGCCGAAAAGAGAGAGATAATCACACCACAGCAAATAGAACTGATCCTAAGAAAGCTCTTTCAATGTAGCTCTATAGTTATTACTAAAGAAAAACATCAAAACGAGGGGTGGCATATACACATCGCAGTAAAAAACTTCAGCGCTTCCAAGAACAATGCAACCAAAATAATAAGGGAAGCCTTTAGTCAGTTCGAATGAAGACAGTGTAATGTAACCTTTCACAAAGGATTTGCTTACCTCATTGGGTATGTCACCAAGAACGATAAGGAACCCCACGTATGGGGAGAATTCTCAAAGGAAGAAATCTTGAGCATTGGAGAAAAAGCAAGGATCAAAAAGAAGGCCAATACAAAACCCGTTACAGAAATACTACAAAAAATAAACGAGTGCGAACAATGGTTAGCAGCAGCGCCCAATACACCGGCAACTCCCATCATGTCTAGTTGATCGAATGCAGGGAAGCCCGGGCAATCCGTTCCTATCAAAAGATTCCCTCAATACAGCTTAACTCCGTCAAACCTGTACGAGTAGTGAAGAGGTATAGATTTAGTTGGTTGTTGACCAACGGAAAGCATGGGATCAAAAAAGGAAGAATTTACGCAATTTCTTTTCTTTAAAAAATCTCTTTACCTTACTTCGTAACCTTAGCCTCCCTTTCTTTATAGTTTTCTAGTTCGACTAAGTGACTTCGTAACCTCAACCTACTTTTTTGCTTACTGTAGCATAGGCCTTTGCCACTTCAAACGGGCGCTTCGCCCCTCTTTTTTTTGAATTCGGCTTAGCTACCACTTGTCTTTGCTTGCTTACTTCTAAAGCAAACCAGACTGAAGACAGTAGAGAAAGACTTTTTATTACGTTATCCAGAATGCGATGCCCCAAGGAAAGAAAGTAGCAATCGGCTTTCAAACCTATGATTTGACTCGAATAGCTAATATCAGAGTAGCAGATATGGTGTTAGCGGAAGCTGCTTCGCACATGCTCCAAGGACTTCACGGAATTAGGAGGCACACAGGTGGGTATACCAAGAGAAATGCGGGTAAGCGACGGGCCCCGGAACCACAGTAATAGAGGTCTGCGATTATCAGAGATATACGGAGCTAATTCGAACTTCTGGTTTTATCGATGCTGAGATGTTTACCCATGAGTTCTATATAGTTACTTATAAGACGAATACGGAGCGGGGTCCAGATACTGAGTGGAACCCTCCAAAGATATCAGCTGTCCAGCTGGCTGCGGCTATCACAGCATGCGCTCGTATCCATATGCACCCTTACATATCCAGAGATGATTGTCACTATACCGATACCGACTCCGTCCTTCTTAATGGCCTACTTCCAGATTCAGACATATCTTCCACGGAGTTAGGCAAGTTTAAAATGGAGTATGCATCCTATGAGGGTATCTGTTTAGCGGCTAAGAGCTATACTCATTTTAAAAGAGGGCCACGATGCAGTTATTAAACATAAGGGGGTGGCTAAATCCCTTGTAACTTCTGAGTGGTATAAAAAACAATACGAGAATCTAAATAGCACCACCGAGGCCATTGTGAAAACCCTATTCTATGTTAATTGGAAGACGCTAGACGTCGGGGAAAGGTCTATTAATGTCCACTTAGGAAGCCCTACTAATACCAAGAGGGAAGCGGTCTATGATAATAATAATGCATGGGTTGATACAAAACCCTTCCATGTGAAAGACTACGAAGGACAAGAGATAAGAGTATTAGAATGGAAACTTCACTCTCTTCAAAAAGAGTGAGCTTTTTAGAGCTACTATCAACAAATATAAGGATGGTAAGAGTCAAAACTCGGATGGTAAGAGTCAAAACTCGGATGACTCTAATAAATATACTATTCAAACATCTTCAGATCCTATGAGATCGAGTATTCAAACCCTGGAGCCGCGTCAGGCCCCTACTCTATACATCCATCCCCCGAAGAAGTCAAAGAGGAAGAAAAAGAGGAAGAAGAAGAAAAAGCCTGGTTAGCCTTTCAGAGCAACGATTTCTTCCACAACTGCATTTAGGTAGCGCTATAGTTCGTTCGTGATACCCCCAGCCCGGGAATCATAACCACTCCTTAAAGGCACCATAAACTGAAGTACACTCTGATGTACGGGGGCTCCAACACTCAATACTGAAGATGTCTTATCAAGGCTTTCTTTTTCCGGATTCATAATAGAATAACCCTATATCTAATGATATATCAGCGCTATAGGTAAATTACTTAAGCCATGTAAAGTATCGCTAAAATATGCTAATTTCCAAAGGTATCTAATAGTTCTTTCAATAGTTCTTTCGTTGTAGAAAGAAAAGACAGATCCCTCTGACCCACATCTGTCAACCCACCTCACCCGCCTTTTTGAAGGATCGGGGTGTGGCCTCGCCTTTTACAGCTACTTAAATGCCTATAAGTCTAAATCCTAACTTAGAACTATGAATATACCCACCCCATTTCGGATGGGACGATACCGGCCGCTAAAAAGGTATCGTAATGCCTAATCTTAAACCCTTAAGCAGAGGACCACTACCCGGAATTGTTAATTCGCACAAGGGCTTTTCATTAATAGCTTTTCCCACAGGCAGAGCCACATCATCGGTTTCGAGAAATTTGACAACGTTGAAACCGGGAAACATGTAGTCAGGATCAAAATAGAACTCGTAATTGAATATAGCCCCAAAAATAGATGGATCGGGCATAGAGCTATGGTCAACCTTATACCAAACAACACATCCCACCCCTTTAATAATAAGTGTCAAGTAACGTCCTAATTACCCTGGCCCGCATGTTACAACATCTGTGAGAACCTTTTCAACAGCACCGTTCAAACCACGAAGGCCAGCCCTTCGACTGGTTGATGGTAATAAAACTTCAGGTGATATTTGACTTGTAATGTATGATAATCCGAGCTCATTGCTGTATATAGAGAGCTTCTCTAAATGATCGGTAGAATATTCCAGCTCCTTTAGTACAAATTCAGATTGTCCAGGAAGAAAGCGATATGCAAATCCCATACTAGATTGCCCTACACCCTTGTAAGAGATTGGTTGAACATCCTCAAAGCTCACACCATTCTTCAAAGCCTTGATTATCCCTTCCCACCACGGAAGAAATAAATGTAAAGCACCAGACAGAGAAGGCAGACTGACGGTCTGAGAGCTCCCACTACCATCATTTTCACTATCTTCAAGGCTCAATTTAGCGAACCGCTTATAAAGAACCTCACCATCCAAATCTTCTATATCTTTTAATACACTGAATAGGTTATACCAGTCTATAAGTTGTGGAAACATAGCTATTATTTATCCTAATTTAGCGTAAAATACGGGGCCCCTGAAAATGGTCTTTTAACCAACGCTCACCCGTGCCAACCCGGTAGCCGGGGGTGATCGAGCTAATGGCGGAGGGGCAAGCGGGGCCTTAGTATCCTATATATGATATTTAGCGATGAAAAAAGGTTCTATATACTTATACTAAATGTTGAATAATCATTACTTACTACAAAAATAGCCTATTAAGATAATACCCCAACAAATAATGATCAAACGCTCCGCTAGGTCGGGTTTCCATCCACCCCTCTTAGCAGAATCATCACCTGAAAGATCAGAGCTACCATCTATTACTAGACCCCTGATATCTTGAACATCCTCGATCAAATCGGATGGATTTCGACCTTCTATAACCACAACATTTCTAAGGTAATCTATCAATTCAACGCAGCGGTTAGATAGTTCTATGTATAGACTATCTAAGATATCTATATTACCATTCTTGAGAATATATATCATAGGGAGCATAAATAAACAGAACTTCCATAAATGTATTATAAAGAGTTTTAAGATGAAGAAGTTAATATATCTACTGATGAATAAATAGAAAAGATAAAGATAGGTAAATATACCAGTATAGTGGTTTATAATAATGAAATAGTAATAGACGATTTCTAGAATATTATAGAAACCGCAAACCCAAATCAGAAAGATAAAATTCAAAACCAGGAGAATCCAGAAAGAAAGTTGAGTTAATAAGACTTTTATAAGACTAAACATAGCAATAGATAGATTTTTTGAGCGTAATTGGACTAGGATTGACTATGTTGTAACCCTCAACACTTTAATAAGATGATACCAATCAAGACTTTAAGGAAAGATAGGCTCAAGAGAAGAGGCCGGGGAGGATCGATACACTTCACTACTCGTATAGGTTTGACGGAGTTAAGCTGTATTGAGGGAATCTTTTTGTCTCAATCAATCAAGAATGCCCAAAAAAAGACCCTTCTCTTCCATTTATGAAGATTTCACCGCCAGTCCTTCTCAATCGACCGAGGCTTTTGCAGGCGGGGTGGCGACCTCGTCTTAAGATAAGATATAGGCAATAAGAATTTAAGCGCACCTGAGCGCCTTTGCCCATAATTTTAATTCTTCACTGTAATAAACACCAACAAATTCACCTGTTGGGAAGATTAGGCGTCTTGGTTGATTGGTTAAAGAGAGCGCTTTGATAAGACTGTTCCGAGTGCAGGCTAGACGCCAAGTACGGAGAGGTTCTTAACAAAACAAGAAACGTACTGCTAAGAAGAATAGTTTTCTTTTCTCTTGCGACCTTCCAAGCCAAGGAGGGTTGAAGGGATCGATCCCAATAGCCTTTCACGAGGTGCGTAGCATTCTTTATAGCCGTTACGGCGCGGAATATAATCCTAAAGTACTCCAAAGACTCAAATATAGTAAATAAGGTGGTAAGACCCTTGCAGGATCATTTTGGGATTGATGTCCTCTTGGAATCATGGGAAAAATCTACGGAAACGGGCACGTCGGTGGATCAGCCAGAACCAGAACCAGGACATGTTCCGCCTGCTATTCAAGTAGCATATTACTTATAAGCAATAATAATATAAGGAATACCACTCAAAGAGATCAAAGAGTCTTGATGTTGGATCATGGAATATTTCTCTTGACAAGAATTTACCTACATGATAAAATATGTATCACAAGCACTAAGGGCTATAGCTCAGTTGGTAGAGCAACTCGTTTACACGCGCGCCAATGTTTTTCAAGGGAGTTCATCATACAATCAGAAAAATTGATCTTGTTGAGAAATCGATGTCTTACTCCATAACTTTGAGGGAACCATAGCCTGACAAAGGGTTCGGTCCAATTTGGACGCCCATTTAGGAGGTGCCAAACAGACCCCATCATTGATTTGAGATCTTGATAAGGTGAATACCCAGTCTATTCAATGCTAGGCCATAATGAGTATAAGGACCTCAAAAAAATCTCTTTTCGTCATATGAACTTTAAGGTGTATGAAGTTTCATATTTGATTTTTAAGCAGAACGATAGAGACTTCATTTAACTTAGGTTGATCTAGGCCAGAGACAGACCTACGTCAAGATAATCCCACCTTTGAAACACTTTGGTAATGCTCCCAAATAATGAATCAGAGTACATGGAGCCATTTCCTTATCTTTTTTTATGTCAAGAAAAAAAATGGCAGACTAACTGATATTTAGATCAGTTAATGAAGGAGCCCAATGCAAAAAAAATGCATGTTGGGTCTTTGAAACAGTTCAGATCATTTTAATAATAAGAAGTTTGATCTGTTTTACCGAGAAGGTCTACGGTTCGAGTCCGTATAGCCCTATAAAAATGAAAAATGCAAAAAAAATTGTATAATTTGCATTTCTTCATTATTATTTCTTGCTTGTAACTAAATGAAATCCAATTATTCCTATAAGTTTACTCACGGCAATCGTTTAAGCAGATGAAAGAAAAAACACATATCAATGGATCCAATAGATAATGATTTTTGCAATTGCAGATAAACAAACCAACCTTTCGTCATTAATCTTCGGAGGCGAATTACATATTCATATCTACAATAAAAGAATTAGTGAGACTCCCTTTCTTTTGATATCCCCAATCTTATTGAATTTTGGAAGTCAACTCATTTCACGGGCCTGGTGAAATGCAAAACTGTAATTTACCTATAGCGCTGATATATCATTAGATATAAGGGGAGTCCTTGAAAGCCTTGATCTACGGAACTGACATATACTTGTCCCCAATGCATGCAGCGCACAATGCTCCGCTTCAACAAATGAGAGTTTTCGGTGGAACCGGTGAACCACGCGAGCTAGTTAGATGCGTGGGACAGAGGGCTCGTAGAACCTGCTAGCGCGGCTACGCAGTGGAAGGGAAGGAGCCTAAATCGACCCCCTTCTTTTTTTCTTTGAAAAAAGCAGGAAGGAGTAAGGAGATTAAACTCTCGGATGAGACTAAGCAGCTACCGACCGTTCCGACGCGCCCTTGACCTATTTTGATTAAGACCAAAAACCTATCTCTAAAGTGGAGCCTAGTTTAAGCTGTCAAACAAGTGATGATTAGATCAGCCTCATGAAAACCTTATATTCCCTGAGGAGGTTCTGCTGCCTATTGCAGGAGTTCCTGACCTGAAAGGTTTTTGATGGTTTTTCCGCTTCTCACAGCTGCTCTTTCCACACCTCCGGATATCTGGTGAGAAATGAAAGGATTTTTTGAGCATTTTTTCCCCGTCCCTTACTCGTCTTTTGAAAGCCGTCATCCTGGATTTTCTTTCCGTATGCCGGGGAAAGTACCTCAACCCCACCTTTCTACATTTATAAATACTCCAGTTTAAACTTGCCTAACTCCGTGGAAGATATGTCTGAATCAGCGCGGTTCTTTTTCTCGACCAATTTGAATTCCATTTCATTTTCCATTGTTGGCACTCGTTTATATTTTGTAGTATTTCTGTAACGGGTTTTGTATTGGCTTTCTTTTTGCTCCTTGCTTTTTCTCCGCCAAGTACCAGTCTCGCAACAGTATTGGCGCAAAAAAGGAAGAAGAGATCAAATACAACCAGGAAACTGGTGATAGACCCCAAAGAAGATACCCTTGCTCACACCTTAGCCGGATTCAAAACCAAAAGCCATTGCGCCTTTAGGAAAGGGCTAGCCTTGTATATACGATATTTCTGGCATTTGTCTTTCCTAGGGATGAGAAACTTTGTCTCGAAAGGGATGGAGCTTTCGAAAAACCAGGTCTCTTGTTTCCAGTTTTTTTTCTTAATCAACCATAGGTGATGACAGTTCTGGCAAATTTCAAGGAAGCATGGCTCACTTGTTAGTAGCGGCTTGTCGAGGATTTGACAAACTCACACCATCAATTTCAAATAGGATTTGTCCCCTGGACACACGAGCAATCCAACCCGTAGGATTTCCTTAACGTTTGGGTTCAATAACATTCACCTTAGTGGGGCCCGCCTTTCATAACATAAAAAAAAGATAGAACGAAGGGTGAATTTCTCAGTTTGGCTGGAGAGGCCAGACAAGCATTGCGGTTAGATTGAGCATTCCTTCCATCTCTCAATGCTTTGGCTCATACCACGACGGTCAAAAAAGCGTGTTACCTTCAGATAAGACGCACTGTAGGCCATCCTCGGCCCCGGTTCTACCTCCTTCTGCAATAGTGATCTATCCCGTCAATCCCACCCGCGAGTTATCCATTCAAACCTGTCTTTGCCTAGCAAGATACGTCTAGTTCTCCCTCCGCTTGCCTATCTCAGTAGGAAATTGGAACAGTCTCCGATTTCAAAGAAAAAGCTGAGGCGAGAGCTATACCTTCTGGAACCGGAGCAATAACTGCTATAAAGTAAGGAGATGCGCAGGAACGATCCCTAAAAGCAAAGGCTAGGAATGCTCAAAGCCTCTCTCTAAAAATTGCAGTCATGGTAAAATCTTGGTTTATTTAATCATCAGAGACTCCCAAGCACACGAGTTTTCTACAAATAAAAATAGAAAAAGAGAAGGCTCCCCCACTTCGATTCTCGCCCCGTTAGCATCTACGATCAGATCCACTTGTTCAGGTGGGCCACTTATTTCTAAGATAAATGTGAAGATATGGATTTAGACAGCCTCTTTGGCTTTATTGAGGCCTATGTTGTAGCACCCCCTGGTATGAAAAGACCTTTCTTGCCATATAGGAGTTCTAAAAAAAGCCTAATATTCCCAACAGGTGAATTTGTTGTTGAGAGGATTTGAAAGAGCCGAGTCTGTAAAAGGCTTATCGTACCTGCTATTCAAGTACGCATACCCTAAAGATTCAGTTGGTTTAGTGAGGGCGACCGCGAAAGTCACCGAAGGGGTCAGTCTTTTAGTTCTCCCAGATTAGAATATCAAAGGAGGACGTTGGAACCAGGCTATCTACCGCTTTTAAACCTGTTTGCATAGGCTCGCGCAGGATGATGTGGACCTCCTTTACTTGATCGGAGGCCGTAACATAAATCGCTTTCTTGAGCTTGCATACCCTCCTAGTCACTAAGAAGTGCTATTCTGTCCTCCGGGGGACTGGACTCCACCAAGAGGTTCTTTCTCTCACGTAATTTTGCCCGCCCATTTCATTTCCATACCGGAGGAAATGGGATTCGAACCCATGATACAATCTTCTTGTATGTCGATTTAGCAAACCTCTCAACCCAATCCCTTACTTGACCCTCAAAACTCAGGAAGAGCACAACTCTTACTAGCGAAGGGAGGTGATCAGCTCAATTGAAATAGAGGGATACTCGCCTCTTTTTTGAGTGCCAGTACTCCGACCCATCTCGTATACAACTAGTAGAGGTGGAGAACTTATTCCGGGTGATTTGGCGGGCGGCACGGAAGATTGGTCCATCAATAGAATCACTTTTTCGAGAAAATACGAGACATCTAAGTCATACAAGCTACCTCCATTCGACAATCATTATTCCCCCAATCACTGATTCTCTAGCACCGTCTGTCTGTACAAACGATCTAGGCCTGTATTCGGAGTCTGGTTGAACCCGCCCAACCCAACTAAGAAGAACCGAACCTGACAGACACATCTTTTTCCTTTTGGGAGGGTACTCCGAGTAGTGGGTACCTCGTAGGACCTCGACCCGCCTACTCGGGTCTTGTATGGATATGCAGGAGGGGGTGCTCCTAGGTGTGTGTAGGGGTTGTGTTTGTTCGCGAGAGAGGATTCCTCGTCAAGTAAGTTTGGGGGGGGTGGACACACTTACGCGAATTCGGGTAACGGCGAAGTCTCTTCTTGTTGGAGTATCCTCGCTCAGAGGCCCCGTAGTTGGGGGCGGGGGTTAAGCGTCGGATTCGACAATGAACACTAAATGAAAGAGGCAAATCCATTTTGTCACCCGCCTCTTTTTTTTCGCCAAATTCCTTTCCTTACAGCTCTACCAAGGATTGCCAAGCATTTGGTATTGAGTTTCCTCCTCCCTTTTTAGTAACAAAATAAACCAAAAGTAGGACGACCATATTATGTTAACTGTTCGTATTTCGTTCATTCCATCGGTATGCTCCCAGGTACCCCCGCCTTTTACTCTGCTTGCTTCTGACTCCCTATGAGCCCTTACTTTTTCGGAGGGTCGGCGGGGCTGCCGGCCCCGGCCGTTTACATGAGCATAGGGAATCTATACTCGAGCCAAAGGGCAAAAAGACGGGGTTGAATGCGACTCTACCAATACCAATCTCCTCTGGAGCCGGTTGGGTTGGTCCGACCAAGAAAGGCATGGGACTTTTGGGCATTGCTTGGGTCGAGCTAGGCTACCTAGTGATTTACAAGCACCCTCACTGCACACTTTCTATATATATGTCTCCATCCAATCAATGAGCGGCCGGAGATTGATTGAAAAGGCAGGCCCAGCCGACCCTCTCCCCCCCTAACCGCCTATCTACTCGTGTTCGTAGCCGGAGGTCAAGACTGTGGTTCGGCGGAAAAACAGAGAGGGCAACTTGAGCAATCAAAGCTACGCCCTCTTCCACTGCTGACTATGAATAGTTGACAGCTAATGATTTCTACTTTACTAAGCCAGTTCGGTAAGTTAAGGTCTATGCTTGAAACGAAAAAAAAAAAGGAAGGGGAGGGGGTCGCCTAAAGCTGTGGAGATAGGGTGGAAGATAAAAAAGCTATATTTAGAATAATAAAGAGAATCTAGAGGAAATCTCTTTTGAAAGAAAATTTCTATATGTCTGGTCATTCATAGATAGTCGGCGCTTTTAGTCATAGGCTATCGCCCATTCCTGATAGCCGCAGCTCTGCCCGTTCCCTATTCCATTAAAGAATGAATGGGAATTGATCTGACAACAGCTGGGCAAAATCCATCTCTTTCCATCTCTATGTTCGCTAAACTTGCTTCCTTTCTTGCTTTCATGAAGCCGACCTTAACCCATTTTCCGCAATTTTGGTTGTCAAGTCCCAATTCCAACCAATTTCTAGTTAATGCACCCATAAGAACCCGACAATCCCCCGTATGGATCCACCGTCGTTTCGTGAAAAAATGGGATTTGAGAGGCGCTGAAAGCCAGTTGACTCTAAGGAGAGGACCACCCGCTAGCGGATGAGAAAGATTTGTATGGAATGTCCTACTCCTGCCTGAGCTTTCCGATCAACCAATCCCCTATTTCAGGGACATCTGTGTTAGGTAGGCCCAGGGATCACTGATTAGTTGAATGAGACCATCTCTCTGGCCTATCATTTGTTGGTCGATCCGGCTGGCGGCTCCTGCATCTCCTACCTCTCTATGGAGGGGCCCCAGGGCATAAGGGGGATGATGACTTGACGTCCTTTAAGGCTGTTTATTGACCATAGCAACGGAATGTTCAGTGGTGGGGCAAGAAGTTACCCTTCTAACCTTAACACCGGTTACGTCCTTCTTCTGTCATCGGGGATGGGAACCCCAAAACTCGATCTACGGCCCCCTCAAGGTTACGGGGACTCAAAAGCGCCGTTGCCAACGGTGCAATCTATGGTGCCTCCAAGGCATCCAGCCGATCCTTACCCTTCCAAGTGATAAAAAATACACCACACTTTTTGATCAGCTTTGCTCACGAATTCACAGTCGACGAATTCTATATTTATTGGGGAAGGTTTTGATTCTTTGCTCAGCTTGGATCGCGATTGAAAACTCTCCAAAAGGGGGAAGTCACAAACGAATCCTCTTACGGCTGATGAAGAGTTTTCTGAGCCAGGATCACATCCTTTGAGGATGCAAATAGAATTACAGAAAGAAGGGTTCTATTCGATGAAGAGTTCCCTAGCAGGAGGGTTTTGCATAAGACTCGTGATTCAGGCAATCCAATCTTCCGTGTGTAAGGGGGAAGCCCGCAAAAATGGTTTTCCAAAAGACCTTCCCTCTCATCTCAGGGTGAGGCAAGGAATTGTTTCAAATGTTCGTTGTTTAATATGTCGGCTGCGATTCCTATCAACATGGTGCATCTCTTAGTATAGGGCTCATCATAACCGTGAAAGTCACTCTAAAAAGGCTCATCATAGCCCTTGAACTTTTTCTATTGCACGAGCAGAACACCAGAGATGCACAGCACGTGGGCCTTGTCTAACGAACGACGACTTTTGATGCCGAGAGAGAACTGAGACGAAGAACCTAGCTAGGAATTTCCCTGGATGCTTCCAAGAACCGTCTAGGTTCTTCCTAGGAAGATTCCTTCTTTCTTTTCTGGCCTTACTTAATCTCTTTCGAGA